>CAUYUJ010015671.1:978200-1016139 GCA_963575745.1 Prorocentrum cordatum
GTACTGATGTTTGTAACCCCATCAGGTAATGGAGCTACATTATTGTACCCAGTTGGCTGATCCTGGATTCTAATGTCTTGAACGATCTTGTTCGTGTCCAGGTCGGTCGTGACCCTACGAACCACATGGTCCCATTGAGGGCCCCTTTGTGGACATTGAACGTAGTGTCTGACCTTTTTGTCAACGCGTGTACACACACTGAGGTGTACCGCACTCCGCTCATTCCTGATCATGTTGGCTTTATCGAGTTGATCAAGGAAGCGTGCAATAATAATAGCCAAAGTTTATACCGAAACTCGGCACGTTGCTGATCTTGGCCATACCAATCCAAATCATGCTCCTTGTGTGATCCACAAGTACATTTCCATAAGTTTATCGGTATATGAGGACAAGATGTAGCAACTTGTATATAAGAACCACTGGGATGTTTACTGGATCGGTCGAACTTAATACCGAAATGACAGAGTCTGATTCGTATAACGCTTAGCTTCAAATCTTCGATAACATCTTTGATCGGACCCTGTTTCCAGAAATACCCGGGTGGCCCCAGGATAAATATCTGCATTCTCAGAGCACGCGCTTTGATCAGGAGATTTTGTATACGTTGATAATGTGGTCCCGCCCTCTTTCCTGGAGTACGAACGTACCAATCAGAGGGTGTGTGCCACCCACAACATATTGTAGTCTCCTGCCAACAAATTTCCCAAATACTGTGTTCCAGTTGAAGTCATTACCTCATTATGGGTAATCCGGTCGCATATATATCCACGGGTTCGGAGTTCAGCGCAAGCTGTGCTAATATCTTCGATGACAAGACATTTTGAATGATATTTTTCCTCTCGGGCCTCAGCGCGGCCAACGTATGTCGCGAGGAGGCCGGTATTCGGCTTCTCTTCGCAAGCGAGCGCCGCTGGCGCGCCCGCCTGCCCCCGTCAGCGGCGGTCGTGTGACCACGTTGCCGTCTGACTCGGGGGCATGCTGTTAGCGGATGGCTCCGCAGGAGTCGCTGGTGCGGCTACGCTCACGATCTCCTCGCGGGTTGGCCCCGCAGAGTCCGACGAACCTCCGCCCGTGTAGCTTGGTGGTGGTGGCGGTGTCGCGGGTGGCCCCGCTTGGTTCTCAGGCGTCCATTTATTCACCGCCTCCTGACTGCCCAAAATATCTTGGACTTCAGGGCATCCTTCATATGTGGCCAGGTCCCTTCGGGACACTGTTGGCCCTCCCACCAGCTGTTCAGCGTCCTGTCCACGATCAAACGGGTCGTGTCTTCCAGGAGCTGCTTGTCGAGATACGGCTCGACAATGTACGTATCAGTCGTGACGGTCATGGACTGCCCCGTCGCGGGTTGCCCCGCTGTGGTCTCGGCGGGTGGCCCCGCACTTAATCCGGCGGGTGGCCCCGCACTTACTCCGGCGGGTGGCCCCGCACTGACGGGGTCCTCTTCGTTCTCCGTCTCGGTGTAGCCATCTCGACTGCTGCGGATTGTGAAGGTGTTCGTGACCGTCTGGCTTTTAGCCCCGTCATACAAACCGCAGGGAATGGCTAGATGTCCTGAGGGGGTTTTCTTCGCCCTCAGGACCTTGGCGCCCTTCCCCAGCTTAAGAGTATAATCTCCGCTGGGGAAGATAACCTTCTGGAAGCCTGGCTTCAGCACGATGATTGTGTCACGTGCCTCCATGGCGCCCAGGCCCCAGATGGCTGGGAGGTTTGCACCTGAGCCCTCTGCGATGTTGGAAGCATACTCCTCGATGCGGGGGCTTGCCTCATTGGCGTATTGCACCCCGATCTTGAAGTTGCCCATTTTCCGACAGATCGCAGCACCCTCACCGACACCGTTGAGGTAGAGGGTTTTGCTCAGTGTGCATATGGCCGGTCTGTGATTGTACCTGGCCATAACCTCCTGAAAGGTTCGTGCTGTATTAGCTCCGATGATGTTCACGTTGGAGCAAATGTCTAGCATGAACGATATGCAGGGCATTCCGTCTTCGTCGGGGAAGAATGTCCCTGTCCGCGCCGCCAGAGCCATCGTACCATGGTCATCAGTATGGTACGTAATCTGTGAACCGAGCGTGCCTTTCAGTAGTCGTTGTTCCAGCACCCACTGGCTCATTGTTAGCTCGGTGCACCATATTTGCTCATATTGGCGGCGCTCCTCCACGGTAATTGGTTCCTGTTCAAGAACCCAATAATTCGCAGAGAGTGTGGAGGTCCACTCACCTCCTGGCGGAAGCGTATCCGTGACGTCACGTGTGTAGGTCAGCCCTTCCGTGTTGATCATGAAGGTATTGTGGAATTGGGCTGCCTCCGCGCTCTCAGCACTGGCCCGGCTTCTAGCGCTTACCGGACTCTCTACTCGTGAGGTTCTGGATCCGCCTCCGCTCCTGCCACTCCGCCTAATATTGGCCTCCATTGCCCTCAGGAATCCCGGATTCGGAGGTCCATTTGCGGGTGACCCCGCTTTGGCGGCAGGAGCCGCTTCGGCGGGTGGCCCCGCTGTGGCGGCGGGAGTCGCTTCGGCGGGTGACCCCGCTGCCGGGGGCCCCTGTGCTCGAAGCGTAGGCAGGATCGGCATCTGGATGCCTTGCTCTGGCGCTGCGGCTCGAGCCTCTAGCGCCTCCACTGCTTCCCGCAGCCGACGCAGTTCCCGAGCATCCACCACGTATCTTTCCTGCTGGCGCGCCTGTTCCGACTCAGCGTCGCGCTGTCCAGCATACGGAAAATGCGCTGTGATTATGCCCGGCCCACGACATACAGCGCAGGGTGCCTCGTTTGGCGCACCTGGCCGCTGATTGCGGACGTGCTGCTGTTCAACACGATCCCAGCATATATCGTGGAAGAAGTGCCCGCACGCCAGTCTCCACACCGTGGTGCCCATCTCGTAGGGGTCCATACAGATTGGGCACTGTGTGAAGTTGTAGTCTGAAATGACTGGAGTAGGCACGTCAGGGCGTGTCCGAGCCTGACGCTCGAAGGTAGTTTCACCCTCCCGATATGGCGTCGGTGGTGGCAGTCTAACTGTCTGTTCAGCGGGTGGCCCCGCGCCTGCGGGTGTCCCCGCTTGGTTGTCACGCTCGATCCTTCTCTGGATCGCGCGCTGTTGGCGCAGCCTAGCGTTGTCCCGAGCCTGCTGCCTAGATGCCAGTATCGCTTGCTGCGTGTTGTGCACGTCGCGAATATAGTCTGGCATGCTGCCCAGAGCGGCTGGCACCGCGAGACCAGCTGGCTGAACTACGGTCTCGGGGTCCGTCGGCGTGGGCATGTAGGCGTAGTGCGGCATAGACTGCGCATCGACTGCTCGTGTATACTGCAAACGAAACATCTCATTGGCCAGATTTCGAGTGTATTCGTTTGCAGGTGGCCCCGCAATCATAGGAGTGTTATTCACCTGCGCGTAGTACTCCGGGTACATCGGCGCATCCATGGCCGGTGCCTCTGCTGGTCCATGATTATCCCATCCATATATTGGGTGTGATGCTATTCCTGGAATAAACACCTGTCGATATGGATTCGTGGGATCAGCATTCGGAGCGTCATCAGAAGTCCAGCTCCAGAGAGGCCGAAAGTCGCCATGGTTCGTAACATCTATGTTGCGGTTCCGCAACAGGCTGGGCACTCTATCAGCTTGTTGCTGCAAAAAGGTAGCCTGTGCTCTCAAATTGGCTGCCCGACGTTCGTAGTCTGAACCTTGCTGTCCGTCAGCGGGTGGCCCCGCGTATGCGGATGACTCCGCAGGCATTCGCTCGGCGGGTGTCCCCGCAGCCACTCCTCCTTCACTACCCCTCGGAGTGCCAAAGGGAGTGGTCGCCCGGAGTGCTGCTGCGAGCGCCGGATTTCCGCGAATCGCCTGGAGTCGTTGCCACAGGCTGTTCTCACTCGTTTCAGACGGCGGAGTCCGAAACGGCGAGCCACCATCTGAGCCGCCCATAGGAGCAAACCTCGCAACTCCAGCTTGCTGTGGAGGGCGTTGTGGTTGTGGTCCTAGGACGCCTGGTGGCCCCGCAGGAGGGCGCAGGTTCCTCTGCTGTGCATCTTGGATACCTGCATGCACCGCCCACGGGTCAGCACGGTATAGCTGATCGGTCAGTCCAGAAACGTCGGCTGATGTCAAATGGCTGTTGAGAGCTTGGACCCAGGACTGCTGGTCCGGCCTCCAAGGAGATGCTACCGTCGCCACCGGTGTGACTACTTGCTGCCATGAACCGTCCGAGGTGCCTACCGCGGGTGTCCCCGCTCCTGCGGGTGGCCCCGCCTCAGGCATGACCTCGTCCTCCTGGGCATTCATCATGAGGACTGTCTGTGTGTCGTACGGTCGTGGAGCAACATCTTGCTCGGTCATGACCAAATTGAATGGACGACCGTCCGTCTTAGCCCAGCCCTTGAGGTACATGGCATGATCTTCCATTACCGCCACAGTTCTGTCACACATTTTAAGTGGCAGGTAGTCATCAGTGCGGATCCTGTCCGCGGGTTGGCCCCGCCTCCGCGTCTTGTCATAAAACAGCGGATTGGTCCAGGCTTCGCCGACCCGATACTTCGCAATGCTCACTATCTGGAGAATATGATCGGGCGGTATACGTCCATCGTGGCCCCGTGTCATGACTATGTCATATGCTGATCTCCATAGAGAGAAGCCACTGGACAGCATCTTGTTGATGCTGCAGAATATGAGCACCTCCGAGTCAGGACGGATGCCCGATTGTATCCTCGGGTCGCCCGGGAGGTAGGGGCAGCCATGCACAAATTGGCGCCCCCCCTTCCTCTTCGGGTTGTCCTGTGCGAGGCATGACAGGCCATTAGCAAGGATGTCCTTGACATACTCCCACTGTGTCCCGTGGATGAAATATACTGGGTCGTCTGGTTCTTTCATCCATGTTGTGATCGGCTTGTACAGCGACTCGGGACAGTGGATGCCTGGACTGCTGTGGCCGTTCGTGGCTCTGATGAAGTACTGTGGCCTGCGTGCCGTTGGTCGAAACCTGGGAGGCAGCAGCATACTGTCATCAACGCACTTCATCTGGAGCCTGCCCTTCTGCATGCCGTGATGGTCAACCATCTCACAGCAGTTTAGCAGCACCCAATACACGAATGACGGGTGGGGCCTGCCTTTGATCAGCACCTCGTGCATTTCACGATAGTGCTTATACTGATCATTTTCAGTCCAGTTTGTCAGCAGATCATCAACGACAACCCAGCCGTCGTATGGATCAAAAGTGCTGACCTTTTCGAAGTATCGATTATGTTTGTCCTTGTAATATGGACTGTGGCGTAGAGCCGTTGAAAACCACATCGACACCTTGGTCATCTGCTCTTTACTCGGCAAGGTTGGATCCATGCCGTTCTGTGTCATGACCTTCAGGAGTGCTTCTTTATGCTGCGCAGCGCGTAGTGGCGGCCTGTCTCGCAGCATGTTTCCCACTTTCTGTTGTTCGCGCTCCCAGTCGTTGTGACACTTGAAATTACGACGAACCGGACAATTAATGACTTCATATCGGTCCGTGTCGTCTGGAGTGACTCGTGGGTTGATGGGCTGCCTCGGGCCTTTGTCTACAATGCCTTGCCAATACAACTTGCATTCCAAAGGAATGACCCTCAGAACAGACATTATTGGCTGCCATGGTGCGGGTGGCCCCGCTAATGCAGCCGGCGGCGCCTTGACGGGTGGCCCCGCTAATGCAGCTGGCGCCGCTTTAATGGGTGGCCCTGCAGAACCTGCGGCTGACGAGGCAGCTCCTGCAGATGACTCCGCGCCAGGGTTCGGGCGACCTTTGTCAGCAGCTGCATCATCAGTCAGTTTCTGTTGGTCGCCAAACTCTTTGAGGACTCTGAAGCGTTCTTCTCTGGAGAGAGTGCCTTCTGCGGGTGTCCCCGCTGTTACGGCTGGCGCCGCTTTAGCGGGTGGCCCCGCAGAGCCCTTGTCCTCCTTAGCCTTGGCGGCCGCTTCTGCCCGCACCGACCTCATCCCAGCTTCGGGCTTCGGCTGCGCTTTCATTCGTGCCGAACCTGGTCGTGGTGCAAGGCGTGGCTGATGCAGTGTTGGAGTCCAGTCACCTCGGAACGCTGCCTTAGGCTTGTCGCGAGCTTCGTCCTTGACATCGCCTTGGGTCGCCGGCGGCATCGGGGTCGATGGTCCAGCAAAAGCCTTCTTCCTCTCTGTCACGGACGGACCGGGAGGAGCTGCCGGCTTAGGATCGTCCGTCTTGGCAATCCCCCTGGCCTTCGCCCGCTCATGTGTGCCTTCGGGGCTCTTGGACGGTTGCCTTTTCGCAGGAGTCGGTGAAGACGAGGAGTCGGCTTTAGGTCTTGGCGGTGGTCTGCTGCTCTTGCCTGGTCGTGGACCAGGAGGGTCTCTAGGAGGGCCTTCTGGCTGGCCATGATCATGGATGACCTGCCTCATCTGGTCGATGTCGGCAGTACCCTTTATGGCCAGCTTGTACTTGCCATTCTCATGGCGGTAGAGTACCCTCGTGCAGAACCACTTCTGCGCCGAAGAGCTGTAGTACCAGCAGGCGCTTCCGTCAGGGAATGGATTCTCTGAACCGTCTTCCGCCGCCCACTCTTCATTTAGCTCAGTGCGGTCAGTGCCGGCGGCGGACCCGGCAGCAGAGGCAACGTCTATCCACTCGTCCGCAGATCCAGCGGCTGGTGCTGCTTCTGCGGGTGACCCCGCTTCCTTGCTGGATTCTGCGGGTGACCCCGCTTCCTTACTGGATTCTGCGGGTGACCCCGCTTCCTTACTGGATTCTGCGGGTGACCCCGCTTCCTTATGGAATCGGCGGTTCCATTCCTTGAGGCGGTGGTCATTGGGAAGCTTTGCCCAATTTTCCTTGACGGTGTTGGCCACCTCTTCGGTCATAGGGACGCGATCGGCCTCTGTGATGCGCTTTCCTCCTCCAGGAACCTCTTTGTTCGGATCATGGACGTTACCCGCGTCGTCTCCATGAGACCAATTCCACGGGGTTTCTCCATGGTGAGGGCTCCTGGAGGGGCGGTCCATCGGACACCTGCGCATGTGGCCTTTGAAGGGCTCACACTGACATACTTGCTTTCTGTACGTTTTGCGGTCAGTGATGATATCCTGCTTCTTCGCCCTTTTGTCCCAGGCCTCTGGCGTCTTGGTCTTGCCGCCCTTGGTACGGATTATCGCGCCAGTCTCGTCCCTTTTGGTACAGTATTCCTTAGAATACCAGTGCCGAAGAGTATCCATAGAGTAGCCGGGGTACCATCTGATGTACCAATCCGGCACCTGCTGAGCAGATACTCCAACGGAGTGCTCAGTGCTGTATGGATAGCCCGATTCATCATGCGTAGGGCGTCTAGGAGCTGAGCGGCTCCTTCCGCGGGCTGGCCCCGCTGACGCACTACCACGTGTCACTGGCCTTTGATCGTCATGCTCTGAGTCTCGGGGAGGCGACGGTCGCCTGTCCCTCTTGGCGTACCGCATGTCCTCCGAGTCCTCTGAGCTGTCCTGGACCATGAACACGTTTTGATACGGGCTTCTGAAGTATCCGATGTCATTTAACTGCTCCATCGAGAGGTCGTTAATGTTCATTTGATCGCAACCTTGCATGAATACATCCATAGACCAAGCGGGTGGCCCCGCTGTTGTGTCTAGCATCTCTTCGGCGGGTGACCCCGCTAGAGCTTGGAGTGCTTAAAGCATCTGAGATGCTGACATGTTCGAATCCAAGTATGGACGTAGACGGGCAACTCCTGGGTGCGACAGCAGTTCGTTCATCGTCATCTGCTGCTGTGCTGGCGCACTCAAGAGTCGGATTGCTTCTGAAACCTGCTCTTGGAGCATGTCGTTATAATCTTCTTTGGATTCTTCGGAGTCGGAATACGCGGGATGGCCCCGCATTTCGTCATCGGCGTCTCCCATCTCCGAGCCAGCCCACGACGGATTTGGCAGCAACGGCATGCCAATCACTTGTGGGGCCAGCGCGGCGGTGAGTTCTTCCTCTGTTGCCGGGACAGTCTCGGCTTCGGAGACCTCGTCACCGGCGGGTGGCCCCGCTGGAAGACCGAACCAAGCATTGTACGCAATCTCATCGACCTCGTCCCAGCCGTGGAACTCGTCGAAGAGGGTCACTGCGTAGTCTTCCAGGGCCACAGTTGCTTCAGCATAGCGGGCCATCACGTAATACGTGGAGGAGCCCGCAGCGGGAGCCGCTTCTGGATTGACGTAAAACTCGTAGTCAATGTAATCTATGTCATCCATAAAAGAATTTTGAGCCAAGTGTACGGATCCCTTTCCTTTCCCCTTCGGGCATTGATCGCGCAAATGCTCTGTGCTACCGCATGTATGACACTTCATAGTATTACCAGAAGCGTCCCTAGGGTTGCCCCTCCGCCCCTTTCCCTTACCGGAGGTCCGCCTGTGACCCCGACCTTTGCCTCCGATAAGAACTTCTTCAAAAGCCATATCAGTTAAGGACGTGAGGAAAGCAGTAATACCCCTACCATGCATACGGCGTCTGCGACCCCCTTTACCACGACCCTTTCCAAATTGTTTGAAATGTCGGCGTACTGCACGTCTCACCTTTCTGACTGGTTTCTTCATAAAGCGCCTCCAACGGCGTTTTGATTTGCGATAAGCCATAAAGGCGGCTTCCGCCCTTTGTTGTTCAGAAAGGTGAGTGTCATCCGCTGGATAGTCATTACCAGCAGAGACTATTCCATTGTGCTCATCGTCAGATGAGGTATCTGTGTCAGTGCCAGATTCAAACGGTGAGGGTGGCTGAGACCATTGAGCGGATGACTCCGCTTGGCCCCAGAGGGTTGTGCCCGAGGGCGGGCTTGCAGTGCAGGCGGCGCCTGGCGAGTAGTTCGACCAGGCGTTCGCCTCAGCTGCCTCTGCCGATGCCTGGCCGGTCTGCCCTAGAAGGGCAGTGGCCTCGTTGGGCATATCGGCTGGGTCAGCCCAGGGATTTGGCTCGCCAGGACCAGCGGGTGACCCCGCAGTCGTGGCATAGACACCTGCATGTGAGTGGTGCCCTGTGAAGATACCCGCTATGTTGCCAGGAGAGCGCTCGGCAACATGTCCGTAGTTCCTCATCCTGGTCAGCAGCTTGTCATAGTCTGCTTGTGTTCGGGGCATCTGATGATTGAAGGGCTCAAGCAGGTGTTGGGCTCGTGACGCGCCAACGCCTAACGCTCTGAAGAGAATCAGCGTTAGGATCTGAAAGTTGGGGATGACAAAGCCAACAGAGTTAGCCTCGTCACGGGCCATCTCGAATCGAGCTAATACTGAGTCGATTCGCTCGCCCCTTTCGACGCGGAAGTCGATAAGGGCCGTGCCAGAGTTGAGCTGGCGCTCATCTTCCAGATTTTCAAATTTGGTGCTCAGTAAGTACAGTATGTAGGTTACTGCATCCGTTGGCTGTCCATTGACAGTTACACCATAATTGATGATCTGGGAGGGGACCTGCATGGCGATACGACGAGCCAGACCCTGAAGGCCTCGTTGTAGTGCTGCAGCTTGTTGTGGTGGTGTCATATTGCCGCTCGTTACGTTTAACCATGCATGTACTTCGCGAACGTATTCGCGGAAAGGCGTAGTACCGGCAGGGTCCCATGTAGGGCCAGTAGTACGCGTGTCGTCCATCCCCTGCCGCATGTATCCCACAGCACATCCCATCATCACCCATAGAATGCCGAAGATAGTTATCTTGATCCAATGCATATGCATTTCGGCTTCGGTGATTGGTTTAGGCTGTGGTTTGTCAGGCTCTGGCGTGGTAGCCGTGAGGCGCCTGACCGGCACGGGATGCAGGTGGCCCCGCTGCGGGTAGCCCCGCAGGGTGACCACGTTCTCGATCGAGTTGCCGATTGGCATCTGGTGGAAGTCAGGAGTGAAGTAGCGCAGTGAAGTAGGAGAAAGCGTCTCGAGTTCGCGGGTGACCCCGCTAGCTCGATCGCGGACTGGCTCCGCTCCTCGCAGAGCCGGCGCAACATGGTATTCCACCGTGGTAGTAGTCCACCAAGTTGTGCCGTGGATTACTGGAATCAGAGCGAGAGCCAGCCACACGAGAGTGTAGCCAGCTCCGCTACCAAGTCGAAAACAAGCTGGTAAGCTTAGGTATACAGTCCGCCTTAGGCGCTTCCATATCCCAGGCTTAGGCTCATAGCGCATGAGCAAGAGAGCGAGACGAAGCATGGGATCTGGAGTAAAGAGTAGGATGGGCATCGTCAATGGAAAGGATGTTTTCCGATCTCAGATGCAAGTAGTGCGCCTCGGTGAGGCACAGTCACATATCAGGCCGGGCCCGGCTTGAGCCAGGCACGGCAGCGGTACATGCTCGATTTATACCTCGCCTTTAACCTTCTCCGTTTAAAGTCAGTCATCCTCAGAAAAGCAGCGAAGTGACACGCGCCACTCCCGAAATCGTGTAACGAAACACCGATTGCGAAATTTGCGTTCTCGGGCCAGCATGGGGTCTGCCAGCCTCAGAAAGGCAGCGGCGTGACACGTGTCACCCCCGAAACCGTGCGAGAAGCACCGAATATGAAAATTGGAATCTGGGGCGCCAGCACGGGGGGAATCATCCCCAAGAAAGCAGCGGGGGTGACACGCGTCACCCTGGAAACCGTGTTGGGATCCTTCAAAAAACCTAAAGAAAATCAATGTTTTTGGGCCTCGCCCCTTTTCGCTTCTGATTGGCTTCTGAGGCCTCAAGGTGGCTCTGATGTGGCCCAAGAGGGCCCCGAGCGGGGCCTCAGAGAGGCCCAAAAGGGCCCCAAGAACGCCCCAGAGCGCCCCAAGAGCGCCCCAAGAGGGCCCCCAGAGGCCCATTTGAAGGCCCCCGACGGAGGGGCGGAGAAAGAATCCACTTCATGTTTGATCGACGGCCTCCAAGATGGACCCAAAAGGCGCCCAGGAGGCCCCGACAGACCTCCAAGAGGCCCCCATGATGCCCCCAAGGCCCCCAAGAGGCCCCAAGAGGCTCCCCCGAGGCACCCTCCAGGCTTACCCCCACAGGCCTACCCCCATAGGCCTACCCCCTAGGCCTATCCTAGGCCGACCCCAGGCTTGCCCTTTGCCTACCTTAGGTCTACACTAAAAGTACCCTGGGCGTACCCCTTAGGCCTACTCCCCTAGGCTTACCCTCGGCCTACCCTAGGCCTACCCTAAGCCTACCCCCATAGGCATACCCCCTAGGCCTACCTTAGGCTTACCCTAGGCCTACCCTAGGCCTACCCTAGGCCTACCTTAGGCATACCCTAGGCCTACCCCCTCGGCCTACCCCTTAGGCCTACCCCCGTAGGCCTACCCTAGGCCCACCCTTGGGGTGACACGTGTCACCCCGCTGCCTTTTCTGAGGATGCCTCACCCCGTTTTGGCCCCCATATTTCCAATTTTACAGCTGCTTTTTCTCACACGGTTTCGGGGGTAACACGTGTCATCCCGCTGCCTTTTCTGAGGCTGGTTCACCCCATGTTGGCCCCCCAGAATCATTTTTTTGCAATGTGCTTTCTCACACGGTTTCGGGGGTGACACGTGTCACCCCGCTGCCTTTTCTGAGGCTGACTCACCCCATGTTGACCCATAGAATCCCAATTTTGCAATGTGTTTTCTCACACGGATTCGGGGGTGACACGTGTCACCCCGCTGTGTTTTCCGATGCTGGCTCACCCCATGATGGCCCCCAGAATCTAAATTTTTCGGTTGATTCTTCTCACACGGTTTCGGGGGTGACACGTGTCACCCCGCTGCTTTTTCTGAGGGTGACTCACACCATGCTGGCCCCCTATGAACATGGGGTTGTGCTTCGGGGGCCTCTCCAGGGAAGACGTTGCAAGGATGTCTCGAGCGGGAGCGCAAATTCAGCGTATCCAGGTCACGCAGGGGGGTATCTAACATGGCTGTCCCGAGCTGGAACCATGTATTTTGTCATGCTCAGGCCACCCAAGGAGATCTCTAACATGATTGTCCCGAGCTGGAACCACGTGTTGTTGCGCGTCCAGGCCATCCAGGGGGTATCTAACGTGGTTGTCCCGAGCTGGCACCGTGTTTTTACGTGTCCAGGCCACCAACACGACGTTTGTCCCCAGCACGTTCTGTAGCGCGTCCCCTTGGCACGTCCCGCGGTGCGTCCCCGTGACACGTCCCTTGGCACGTCGCCTGGCGCGTCCCTTGGAACGGCGGCGCGTCGTCCTGGCATGTTTCCTTGTGAATTAGCTCTGGGGCAGCTACTATGTGGATTATGTGCTCAGGCAGCTCGAGCTTAAGATCCAGATACGTTCGGTCAGGACTCGTATGCAACAGAGGACTCGATCTACAACACTATAGAGCACAATCGCGGCATGGCACATCGTAGTCCCCCACGGCGCAGCACAGCATAGCCCTCGGCACGGTACATCAAAATCGATACATTGACTCAGCGTTGTAACTTGGCACGTTCCTTGGCACGCTCGGTGGCGCGTCCTGTGGCGAGTCCCCCTGGCACGTCGCGCGACGCGTCCCCTGGCACCTCCCGTGGCACGTCCATTGGCACGTTCCGTAACGCGTCCCCTCGGCACGTCCCGCGATGCGACCCCCTGGCACGTCCCGTGGCACGTCGCCTGGCGCGTCCCTTGGGACGTTCCGCGGCGCGTCCTCCTGGCATGTTCCTTTGTCAATCAGCTCTGGGGCGCGGATGCCAGGAAGACTCGATCCACAACGCTATATAGAGCACAGTCGCGGCATGGCACATCGCAGTTCAGCACGGCCTAGCACAGCGCAGCCGTCGGCACAGTACATCAAGATTCATACATTCAGCATTGACGCCCAGAGTCGTGCGCGCATGCGCGCATGCATTCATACATTCTTACAATAATGCATGCGCGCAGAGTCCGTCGCCGCCGTTTTTACATTGTCACCTTGGCCTGTGCGCGCGGCCGCCGCCAGTTTTTTGTAACACGTACTTGGTGTCCAGGGCGTTGCCGCCAGATTTTGGGACCCCCCCGCATCGTGCTTTTCGTTTTTTCGTCGCCGCCGTGGGAATCCTCGCAAATACTTGTCCTAGAGTGTCGACCGGGTGACCTCTCCTGGGGTGCGTTCTGACCAGGATTTCGAGGCGAATCCAGCGGTGACAACGAGGGCTCCCCAGGAGGCCCCAAAAAGGGGAAACCGAGTGAAGGGTAGTGGTATGGGTACCTTTTCCACCTCTGAAAGGCACAGGCAGAAGCCACTCGACGTTTCCCCACGTTTGCACCCGAGCTTCGCCCGCCCGACCTGGAGCCCTCGAATATGAAGCGAGGGGGGATCGAGGCGAATGAATGTAGTCATTCTTTGGACCGTAAGCAGCCGTTCAATACGAAGCAGTGCTTTCTCTGAATCCTTCTCCGCGTTCTTTCCGTAGCGCAGGGGTCGCCCACTACAGTCGGGGCGTTGACCTAAGGAACCCTAATAAGGAACGAGGCCCCTGTTTCCCTTAACTGAAACTTCGATTCCCCATGAAAAGCCTAAGGAAAACCCGAGGAAAACTGCAAAACCATCCAGGAACACCGAGCCCCTCCCCAACGAAAAGGGCTCCTTAGTCAGTGCCCCGACTGCAGCATTGAACCCCCCCTTGGATTGCAGTGTAGACCGCCGATCTGGAGCGAGCCTGCGGCCGCCAAGGGGGGCGGGGGGGCTCCGAGAGGCCGCGGGTCCGAGGCCGGCGGCCCGCCCCGCAGAGGCCCTCGAGCCGGCGGGCCCGCCGCCCCTCGCGCGGGGGGGCCCGTGGAGGGGCAGGCAGCCCCCCCGGAGGCCTCCCGGGAGCCGATCCGCATTTGCAGAACATTTTTGGTAGGCGGTTCGACCTGATGCAGCGTGGCAAGCACGTTTTGATACAGATTCCGAAGGGAGCGTCTGCCGAGACGACACTGATTAATGTAGAGGCCTTGGTACAACAATTGGGTGGACATTGCGCAGACATGTACTTCCAAGAAATGAATATCACAGGGGCATGGGCGGAGGCGAGGCAGGCAGGCGGTCTTCGTTTTCAAGTTCAGAGCTAGGGGATGAGTTGGACAAAATTCGGGGTGTTAGAACTGAAAGTTGTCCGTGGGCACACACAGCAGGGCACCCAGTATCTGAAATTCTATGTCAAGCACCTCGATCGTGTTAGGTTCACCATCGGAGGGTTGCTGGGAGAAGATGATCACACGCAAGCGTCGATGGGCACGGCAGCTTGCGTTCGGCACCTCTCCCTCTGATGCAGGGGGCTACTGTCGCCTGCCCACAATGTGTACGGCCAGCATGAATCGGGAGGTTAGCTTCCGCTTTCCATGCGTCGATGCGTGCGTTAGCTTGCGTTCCGCACTTCTTGCAATGTAGGGGAATAGAGCCGCTTACCCGAGATCAGTACGGTCAGAACGGATGGTTCGGTTTGCGTCCGATGTCCATGCGCCAATGCGCACGACGGTTTGCGTTCTGCGTTGTATCATTAAAACCGTCCCCGCGATGAGCACGGTCAGCATGTATCGGGAGTTTTGCTTCCGCATCCCATGCTCGGTCCGCAGAAACCATGTTCGGTCCGCAGACATTCGGCCTAGACCAAAAACTAAGCCTCGCGAGCTGTTCACCCCTCCATTGAAGAAGGGAGTCCGCAATTACGTTCCGCCACCTCGGAGGCCGACACAGAGCATCTAGGTGCCCTCTTGGGGCGCTCTTGGGGCCGTCTTTGGCCCATCTTGGAGCGCCATTGGGCCATCTTGGAGCCATCTTGGGGCCTCAAGGTCTCCTTTTCGCTCGGACGCTCTTGGGCCCTGGGTCCTGTCCCTCGGCTTCCCTTTTCGGTCCCTTCTCGGGCCTCTTCGGTCGGCGTCGCTGGTTTTCGGAGCTAATGCTTGACGTTGGCCAACGCGCGAATAAAATTCTGCGATGTTCTCGGCGGGAAGTAGGCCACGCAGGGGGGGGGTTATGGGGGAGGAGGAACGCTTCTTAGAAGCACCCCTCCCCCTCCGCAGTTGCCTCGATGTCAGCGGCGGGGCAGGCAGGTGGCGCGTGCGTGCGTGCGTGCGTGCGTGCGTGCGTGTGCGTGTGCGTGTGTGTGTGTGTGTGTGTGTGTGGGTGTGCGTGCGTGTGCGTGTGCGTGTGCGTGTGCGTGTGCGTGTGCGTGTGCGTGTGCGTGTGCGTGTGCGTGTGCGTGTGCGTGTGCGTGTGCGTGTGCGTGTGCGTGTGCGTGTGCGTGTGTGTGTGTGTGTGTGTGCGTGTGTGTTTTTGACCTGCTGTTCCTTACAGACCCCCTGGATCCTGGACGCCCCTCGCCGCCGCGGCCGGCTCCGCCTCAACATTCTCGAGCCCGGACGCACCGTGAAACAAATCCGACGGCCAACTTCTGACCCCAATCAAATCCAGCCTCGTGGGAAAATCCACCGACCCCTTGGACTTCATCGTCGGACCAGATACTTCCACTCCAAAACCCCTCCCAACAGGCCCCCAAAACGTCGCCAGGACGTCCAAGCTTGCCTCAAAAAAAAGGGGTCGGCGGTGTGGCGTAAGCCTGAGAATCAGCCAAGACGACACCAAGACGGTTCAAGATGGCCCAAGACAGCTCAAGAGTTTCTCAAAACAGCCTCAAGACGGCCCGAGATAGCCCAAGAGGGCCTCAAGACGGCCCAAGACGCCCCCAAGACGGCCCAAGAGGTCTCTAAGAGACTCACTAGGAGCGCCCGAGGAGGCCAAAACCATTGATTTCCGTAAGCTGTTGAAGGGTTTGAGGTTCTGGCATGCTTGTGTTTCCTATCGCCCAAGAGGCCTCTTAGAGACGGCTCCAAGATAGCCCCAGAAACACTCAAGAAGGCCCCAAGTCGGCCTAAGAGGGCCGAGAGATCGCCCAAGGGGCTCCCAAGAGGGCCCCAAGACGGCCTTGAAACGCTCCAACAGAGCAACAAGACGGCCCAGGGAGGCCTCTTGGGCTGTCTTGGGCAGTCGGAAACCCAAACATGCTAGAACCTCAAAGCCCTTCAAACACCTATTTAAAGCAAATCAATGGTTTTGGCCTCCTCGGGCGCTCCTGGAGAATCTCTTGGAGGCCTCTTGGACCGTCTTGGGGGCCTCTTGATCTGTCTAGAGGCCTGCTTCGGAGCCCCATGGCCTCCAGGACGGCTTTCAAGGCAACCGGGATGACACCAAGATGGTCCAATACGGCCCAAGACGGCTCAAGAGGCCCCCAAGACAGCCTTAAGACAGATCAATACGCCGCCAAGACGGCCGAAAAGAGCTCCAAGAGGCCTTCCTGGAGAGGCCGAGGGGGCCGAAACCATTGATTTTCTTAAACGTTTAAGAAATTGTGGAGTTCTCGCCTGTTCGGCTTTCCGACCGCCCAAGACGGCCCCAGAGACCTCAAAGACGCCTCCAATGTAGCTCCAAAGCAGCGAGTGAGGTCCCCAAGAAGATCCCAAGACGGGCCAAGAGGACCCCACGATCGCACAAGAGACTCCCAAGAGAGCCCCAAGACGGCCCTAAATCGCCCCAAAGAAGCAGCACAACGGCCGAGAGAAGTTTCCCAGACCGCCTCCGAAGACATCAGAACGGCGAAGAGCCCCCTAAGACAGCCCGAGTAGCCCCAAGATGACACCCAAGAGGTCCCATGAAGGGTCCCATGAAGCCCCCGGGAAGCCCCCAATAAGCCTTCAGGAAGTTCCCAGAAGCCCAGAGAAGCGTTCTCCTCCTCGCCCTCATGGTATCCCTCTTCTCGCCCTCCTCCTCCACATCCTCCTCCCCGCCGCGCGGACGAAGACAAGATATTGCGCTGTTCCTTCACGCAATATCTTTCCTGCAGCGCTGTTGCACAGGCACGGTGGCGGGGTTTGCCGCAGGCAGGGTGGTGATCGTTCCCCGTCCGAAGGCAGGAAAGTTTCGGGGAGACGTAAGACTCGAGTACGCCAGGGCTCGAGTACGACGGAAGAGGTCCGTCGTGCTCCTATACGACGGCAGGAGGTCCGTCGTGCTCGAGTACGACGGAAGAGGTCCGTCGTACTCGTGCCCCGGCGTACTCAAGTCTTACGTCTCCCCGACAGTTCACTGAGTACGAAAACTGACTGCTCGAGCACAAACAAGAGGGCAGGGAGGACGAGGAGTGCCACCTGCAACGGCAGCAGTATAATCAGCAGCAGTGGCATCAGCAAAGGCATACGCAGATGCATTTAAAACAGCGGCGGCAGCAACGTCAGCAGCGGCAATAGTAGCAGCGGGAGAAAGGGCGGGGCGCGCAGGGGGGAGGAAGTCGAAGAAGCGGCCATCCGCGCCCCCCCCAGAACTCGACGCCAGGACGGACCCAGGAGAAGCGAACGGGGCGACGACCCCAGACGGTCCAGACCCCGAAACAAGGAGGGGTCGAGATAGTGCACGACCCTCATTCCCGGCAAATCTGGGCTCTGAAGAAAAGATCTACTTCGTAAGCGCAGCGCAATTACTATACATGTTAGGACACTCCCCCAGATCCGCCACCCAGGGGGCGTAATTAATATAGCGCCTAAAAATACCCCTTCCCCACGCCGCGTCGGCCGGGGCCGGGTTCGCCAAGATCCCAAAAACGTACCCAACCCTGTCTATTCACGGGGCGACTATAAGCAGGACCGCTCAATACAAAAGGAGAGGTTGAAGGACCCGCGGCCACGTTGAACTTTCTGCAAGACTCACCGCTGCGCTGGACCTTGCAGAAACCAACGAAAGTGGCGACAGCTTGGCAGAACGCAGCGCCCCAGAGGGACGGCGAGGTGTAGTGGGAATCTGCGTTAATCGCATATCCGCTGGATTTCCCAGAGGCCCGCGAAACCGGCGACAGTTTCGCAGATCTCAGCCCCCCAAGGGACGGCGAGGACTAGTGGTGATCTGAATAAGACGCACCTCCGCTGGCCCTCCAAGAAGCCCACGCAAGTGGATCGCACCCCCCCAGGGCACGGCGTGGTCGAATGGTCATCTGCGCAAGACGCACCTTCACTGGGCCTCCCGGAAGCCCACGAAAGCGGTGACAGCTTCGCAGGTCGCAGCCCCCAGGGGGCGGCGAGGTCTAGTGGCGATCTGCATGAGACGCGCCGCCGCTGGCCCTCCCTGGAGCCCGCGAAAGTGGCGACAGTTTCGCGGGTCGCAGCCCCCAGGGGGCGTCGGTCTTGTGGTGATCTGCGTCAGAGGCACATCCATTGGCTCGCCCAGAAGCCCACGACAGCGGCGACAGTTTCCGAGATCGCAGCCCCCCCCTTGGGGCGGCGAGGTCTAGGGGTGGTCTGCGTAAGACGTCACTCCGCTGGCCCTGTCAGAGGCCCACGCACTCGGCGACAGTTTCGCAGACCGCAGCCCCCCAGGGGACGGCGAGGTCTAGTGGCGATCTGCATAAGGTCACTCCGCTGGCCCTCCCAGAAACCAACGAAAGTAGCGACAGTTTCGCGGATCGCAACCCCAATGGGCGGCGAGATCTTGTTGTGATCTGCGTAAAACGTCGCCCCGCTGGCCCAGCCAGAAGCCCGCGAAAGTGGCGACAGATTTGCAAATCTCAGCGCCCCCCCCCTCCCCCCCCCTTCGCGACGCCGCGGCCCCCCCGCCCCGCCCCCGCCGACGACGGCGGGGCACAGGGCGGCGAAGGAGGCGGGGGCGGCGGCGGGGGGGGCGGCAGGAGGCCCTCCTCGGAGTGGGGCCGGCCCGGGCCGAGGGCCCCCGCGGTCCTCGGCGGGCCGCGGCCGTGCGGCCGCCCCCGCGCGGCCGCCCTGGGCGCCGCCCGTGGCGCCGCCGCCGGGCCGCTCCCCGCGGGGCCGCGGCCGCCGGGGGGGCGCGCCGCGCGGGCGCCGCGCCGCGCGGGCGGCCGCTCGAGGGGCGCGCGGGGGCGCAGCGCGGGGGCCGCCGTCCAAGGGAGCCCGTGGATGCGTCGGGCGCCGGGGCGCGCGGGGGGTCGGTCGAACAGCGAGCCGATCCGATATACTTTTTTTCCACCGCGAACTCCCACCAGCAACTCCCGAGCGGCGACAGATTCGAAGATCGCAGCCCCCCCGGGGCAGGCGAGGTCTAGTGGTGATCTGCGTAAGACGTCACTCCGGTGGCCCTCCGAGAAGCCTGCGAAAATGGCGACAGCTTCGCACATCGCAGCCCCCGCAAGGGACAGCGAGATCTTGCGGTGATCTGCGTAAGACGCACCTCCCCTGGCCCTCCCAAAAGCGCCAGCGAAAACGGCGACAGCTTCGCAGACCCCCCCCCCCCCTCCCCCCTCCCAGGGGAGGGCGAGGTCTAGGTGGTGATTTGCGTGGGACGCACCTCCGCTGACCTTCCAGAAGCCTACGACAAGTCGCGACACGCTCGCAGATCGCAGCCCCCCCCCTCCCCCCCTATCCCCCCTCCCCCCTCCCCTCCCCCCCCCCCCCTCCCCCGCCCCACCCCACCCGCCCCCTCTCCTCATCCCCTCCTCCCCTCCCCCCCCCCTCCCCCCCCCCCCCTCCCCACACCCCCCCCACCCCACCCCACGCGCATACACGCATACACACACCCACACACACACGCACACAACCCCCAGGGGACGGCGACGTCTCATGGCGATCTGCGTAAGACGCACCTCCGCTGGACCTCCCAGAAGCCAGCGAAATTGGCGACGGGCTCGCAGATCGCAGCCCCCCAGGTGGCGGCGAGGACTAGTGGTGATCTGCGCAAGACGCACTTCCGCTGGCCTTCCCAGAAGCAAATGAAAGGGGCGAGAGGTTCGCAGATCGCAGCCCCCTCGGGACGGCGAGGTCCAATAGTAATCTGCGTAAGACGTCACTCCGCTGGCCCTCCCGGACGCCCACGAAAGTGGCGGCAGCTTCGCAGATCGCAGCCCCCCAGGGGGCGGCGAGGTCTTGTTGTGATCTGCGTAAGACGTCGCTCCGCTGGCCCAGTCAGAGGCCCACAAACGTGGCGACAGAATCGCGGGCCCCTGCCCCCCCCCCCCCCCGCATCCCCACCCCACACCCCCACGGAGCGGCGAGGTCTGGTGGTGATCTCCATGAGACGCCGCTCCGCTGGCCCTTCCAGGCGCCCACGAAAATGGCGACAGCTTCACGCGTTGCAGCCCCCCCCCCCCCCCCCCTGCCACCCCCCCGCCCCCCCCCCCCCCCCCGAAAGGACGGCGAGGTCCAGCGGTGATCTGCGTAAGACGTCACTCCGCTGGCCCGCCCAGACAGAGGCCCACGAACGCGGCGACACTTTTGCAGATCGCAGCCCCAGTGAGGACGGCGAGATCTAGTGGTGATCTGCGTAAGACGTCACTCCGCTGACCCTCCCAGAAGCCCAAGAAAGTGGTGACACGAGCGCACGCAGGCACGCACGCACGCACGCACTGAGACGCACGCGCGACAGACACACACCACCACCACCACTAACACCACGACCACCGCAACCACCCACGCGCACGCACACACGCACACACACACACACACACACACGCACGCACGCACGCACGCACACACACACACACACACACACACACACACACACACACACACACACACACACACACACACACACACACACACACACACACACGCACACGCACCACCACCGCCACCACCGCGCCCCACCGTGTCACCCCCGAATGGACTGGCCCCCGATCCCCAGAGGTGACGTTCGATCGGCCGCCCATCGGCCGCGAAACCCACGTCCGTTGATCGAGCCCCGCGCCGCGCGCCCCGCCACCGTGCCAGCGCAGCTGGAAGGAGGTTGAGTCTAAGACCCGTTCCAATCCAACTCCCTGACTGCATGTGCGCAAGTCTTGACCGCCCCGCCCTGGAGCGCAGATTCGTTTTCCCCGCCTCTCCTCGTTGCCCCTCATTTGTCTTGCCCCCCGTCCCCTTCCCCCCCTCCTGCATCTTGGCGAGACATTGGAAACGCATTGCGCGCTTCTCAGGGGATCTCCTGATGGCCCCTCGAGGGTTCGCTGGGAGCCCGCGCGGCAAGTCGCTGGGAGTTGCGGAGCCGTCTCGAGCGCGTTCGTTCCATAAGGCGCACCCTACACTACTCGATTGACATATGTTGGGAACGTCCTGGCGGGTCCTGGGGGCGCCGCGTAGCCTCCTGAAGCCGCGTTGAAATGCGCAAAGGAATCGCAAGGATTTCCGAAGCGGCCTGAGACTGCAAGGCTTCGGAAGACATCCAGCGTGCGTTCCCTTGAGCCTGTCGGCCAGTGCACTGCGCAAATACAAGTGACGCAAGAATAGACTTGCGGGCTTGGAAGCCATGACATTTTGAAAACTTCCAGCTTCTCCGAGCACGACGCTGCTGGAAAGGGTCGTCGGAACGCGCTCGTTCTCGATGGCGCCTTGCTTTTCCGACGCAGCGGAAGTGGCGCCTCCGCGGCAGGGGGCCGCGCGCGCCGGGGGGCGAGCCCGCCAGCGCGAAAGGCGCGGGCCTTCGCCGCCGTGGCTTGGGGGCCCTTTTGTTCTCGCCTTAGTGCGGGGCCCCCTTCGTCGCAGCTGGGCTCGGCCGCGGCCGCCGTTCGGGTGCTTCGGCGGGCGCCTTTCTCAGCGCAGCATATTATCAGTCGGAACCGTGACCGTCTGAACGCTGGTGCCGCTGGCGAGGCCGAGCTGCGAAAGCTGGGGCTCGCGGGGCAGCGCTCGCGCGGGGAATGAGCCCGCGACGCGCGCCTGAAACGCGCAGCCTCTGCATTTGAATATTGACATTGGGCCGCGCGCGCGCAAGCTAAACTGTCAGAAAAAACATTGGCATTCGGGCCGCGTCGTCTTGGCGCACTTCAGCGACAGCGGCGGCCGTTGCGCGCTGGGACGAGCCAGCGCCAACCAGCGCTACGCGCGCGCGGGCCTGATTGCCCGCCGAACTACCGATCAGTCGCGCAAGCCACGCCTGCAGCTTGGCACCCTCAACTTTGGATGAGCGCAACAAAAACTGCGCGCATGCAATGCAGCGGAGATTAACCCAGAAATTCGCCAGGGATTCCTGAGACCGCGGCGGGGTCCAGCAGGGCAAAGCCCGTCTGAAAGAAACCCAGTGCAACTAACAACCAGACTGGGCGCATCGCAGCTGCGCGTCGACTCGAAAGTCCGCGACAACTCGCCCTGCGCGGGGCTCTCGCGGAGGCACGGCGCGCGATCGGACTGTCGCAATCGCGCGGCCATGTGACAGCCCGCCATGCCCTCCGCGCGCGCTGGCCCTTCGCCAGCGCCGAACCCCATCGAACCTTGGTGGAACAAAATTTTGGTTCCTTGTTTAATTTCAGAGTAATGTGATTTCGTAGACGATCTGTCAATCAAACTACAGGGCAAACCGCAAACATTGGACGCTCGAGGTGCCAACCGCGCCCTCGCGCGAAGACGGCGTTCGTCTCGCGGCGCTCCTTGGGGACCAAGGGCAAGCCGGAAACCGAATCGGCCGCGGGGCAGCGGGGGCAGAGGCCGCCTGCGGCCACAATGCCAGCGGGCGCAACCTCCCGCGCCAACCGCCCACACGAGACTACATTTTGTCTTGTTTCGGGCTTCGTCGGGAGGACGAAGGCTGGGTTGCTGCGCTTGGGGCGCGCCGGCGCGAGGAGGGGATTCCTCCGCCGTCGGATGCAGAATCTTTTGATTCAGGTTCTGAGGAGGGAGCTTTTTGAGGCATCTGGTTATTTCAAACTTTTTCTCTGGCCGTGGACGGCCCCGCCGAGGCGCATTCGTATATATATAATATATATATATATATATATATATATCTATATACCCTCCTCCTCCTCCCCTCCTCCTCCTCCTCTCCTCCTCCTCTTCCTCCTCTTCCGCCTCCCATCTCCTCCTCTCCTGCTCCGCCTCCTTCCCTCCTGACTGTCCTCCGCCTGCCTCCTCCTCCTCCTCCTCCCGGTCCTCTTCCCCTCCTCTCCTCCTCCTCTCTCTCCTCCTCTCTCCTCTCTCCTCCTCCTCCTCCTCCTCCTCCTCCTCCTCCTCTCCTCCTCCTCCTCCTCCTCCTCCTCCTCCTCCTCCTCCTCCATTGTTTTCCCTACAGCAAACTTCTCCCTGTCGCACAACGAAGCCTGATTTTCGGGCGGGCCGGGCGTGTCGCTTGAGACTTCCTCACCCGTTAGGATCCTGAAGCTTAAAATTGGCAGCAGTTTCGCAAATGGAGGGCGGGTCGTTTTCACAATGTGGCTCTCGCCTTGGCGCCGCGCACACTCGTGTTAAACAACTGCAAGAGTTTCACGGATAGAGGGCGGGTCGTTGTCAGAACGTGGCTCTCGCCTTAGCGCCGCGCACATTCGCTTTAAACAACTGCCAGAGTTTCACGGATTGAAGGCGGGTCGTTTTCAACATGTGGTTCTCGCTTCAGCGCCGCGCACCATTGTCTTAAACATTTGCAAAAGCTTCACGGATCGAGGGCGGGTGGTTTTCAAAATGTGGTTCTCGCCTTAGCGCCGCGCGCACTTGGTTTAAAACATTGCAAGAGCTTCACGGATCGAGGGAGGTTCCTTTTCAAAGTGTGGCTCTCGCTAGCGCCGCGCACATTCGTCTTTTCACGAGTTGCAAGAGTTTCACGGGCTCCCATGATCGACGTACCAGAAATTGCGTTTTGGAAGGATGCACGATTGTGAGAAAGTGCAGCAACTACGATGATTCGCGGTGTAGAAATCCCAAGAATGGCGCTGACACGATTCAAGATCGTTCAGACGCAACAGTCCGGTTGATCCGTGGCGCTGGAATCCCGAGAACATTGCTTTGGCATGTTTCAAGGTCTTCAAACGAAGCAAGTCCCTCTGTGGAAATGGACCGTTGTAGGGGCCTATGAAGAGGGAGCTCGGGGGAGGGTTTATTTCAACATCGTTGGTGACTCTTGGGGTTACGCTGGTCTTCCTCCTCCTCCTCCTTCTCCTCCTCCTCCGTCCCTGCTCTCGCTCCGTCAGCTCCCCTTCGCTTCCTACTCGCCTCCCACTCCTTTCGCTCCCGCCCTGCCCCCCATCCGCAGTCTCCACATGCCAGCACAGGGACAAGGCGTAGTAGGGGAAGGCGGAGGAGGACGAGGAGGAGGAGGAGGAGGAGGACCAGGAGGAGGAGGAGGACCAGGAGGAAGAGGAGGAGGAGAAGGAGGATCAGGAGTGCGTGTGAGGAGGTTTTGCTGCGAGAACCCGCCTGGCAGATCCCTGCCACAGCCAGCCGTCAATCCAGGCGGCGGCTGAGGGCGCACTGCGGAGGTGCCTCACCCCACCCGGCCAGAGAAAACTCTGCCCGAAGAAGAAGAAGAAGTGCGGGTCAGAGCGCCCGCTCCCAAAAGGCGTCGCATTCCCAGGGGAGCAGGGAACGGGACGCCTCCTCGAGAGCGAGCTGCACTCGGTAGGGATGCCTCGCTCGGGCCAAGAGCGAGAGGCGGTACGCTGCCGTCGGGCTCGCTGGATGCACCCCGCACGCGGCAATCGTCTTGCACCCCCTCTCGCTCGTGGAAGCCCGCAGCGCGATCCGTGCGTGTACTGGCCTGCCCGATGGAGCTCATGCCCCAAGGCCTCGCCGCGGATAGCGGCAGGAAGCTTGAACTCCTGCTCCCCCCAAGGACGACCCAACGACGGTCGACACGACGTTTCCCTCCGCACGGTTTTCGCTTTGCCACGCAGGGTGCGCGCCTAGCGGCAGCACACAGTGCAACGCCACGCGCCACGTGCTCGCTGGAGCGAGTGGGGGGTGGAGCCATGGGGGAGTCGAGGGCGACGGGGTCGAGCAACAGTGGCGGGTCTCCCAGTGGAATCCTCAAACTCCCCCGCCGACGCCGTCATGTCAGCCATCAGCCCGAGCACCCCCTGGACCTCGGCCGATCGGGAGGTCCACGTGGCGCTCAACCACGGGGGGACCGACTGCAGTTCAGCTCCTGCCTTGGCCTCGGCGTCGGCGAGCTGGCTCCCTGGGAAATCCAGAAAAGCTTCATGCGATTCGTCGGCTGGGCCTCTGGAGTGGGCCCGAACCTTCGTGAAAGGAAAAGGCCCGCGGTCGGCGAAGCTCTCCCCTAGGAGGAACCCCACTCTAGACCACAGATCGGCAAGCGGGCGAGACGCTCGGCAGCACCACCTCCGGCCTCTGCACAAACCTCTGATGACCGTAGCATTGTCTATGCCAACACGGAGGGGAGGGGTAGCCACTTCGAGAACCTGCATGAGGCCGAAAATCTCAGCCCTCAAAACCGTGCCCATGAAACGCGGGCCAGGAAACGAGCCATGCATGGCCCTGGTAACCGAACCGTCGTCGTCCAGAAAAAAACATACCCCCACCCGTAGCTCTTTAGCCCTGGCGGCCCCCGTCCCGAGCCGTCTGCGCGCGTGTGAGGAGGAGGAGGACGAGGAGGAGGACGAGGAGGAGGAGGAGGAGGAGGAGGATCAGGAGTGCGAGTGCGGAGGAAGAGGAGGAGGAGGAGGAGGAGGAGGAGATGAGGAAGGAGGATGAGGAAGGAGGAGGAGGATTAGGGAGGAGGATGAGGAGGAGGTAGGAGGAGGAGGATAGGGGGAGGAGGACCAAGAGGTGAAGGACGAGGAGGAGGAGGAATAGAAAGAGGAAGAGGAGGAGTGAGAGGAGGATGCAGAGGTGGAACACATTAACCACTGATATCAAGATGACGCAGTGCGTGTGCTGCAAAATACCATGGGTGTCCAGATGACCTGTGGTGCCGGAGTCGCGCAAACTTCTGGTGCCCCGAGCCCTGTCAAACTGCAAACGCGTATTGTGCACCTCTTCATCCCGAGTCCTGCGTAGTCCAGACGTACCCGTGGTATACACCGAATAAAAAAACGCATCGTGGCGACCTATACGAATGGACTCCGCTTGGGAAGGGCCTGGTCGAGGGGTTCCACAGCATCGGCACATGGACCGCCGCGAAGGATAATACCACCATCGCCAAGAAGAAGCCGACCAGGTCAATGTCATTCGCCCCGTCAATCATGTTGGACATATCCGCCGAGGTTCTCTGAACACCCTGGCGACAATCGCTCCGACGCAGACAATGGTGCAAGCGTACGGGATGAATTACGGCCCCGCGCTGTCCAATCAGCGACGGCAATGGCCCCAACACAACGATACGTTTCACACCACCGAACATAAGCGGACGATGCCACTACCGTCCATACTTCTATAGATAATGCACCCCGCCTCCAAAATCCTCTGGGTCGCTGGGGCAATCGTGCCGTTGAGGGAAAGCGCTATGGCGATGGCAACGTGGCCCCGCGACCACGGCATGTGCAACACCGCCACGGGGAAAACGACCATGGCAAAATCATGCGCCGCACCCGCGATCATGACCCCCACTAGCCAACACTCCCTGAATCGCCTGGGCGATCGTCCCAAGGAGGCACAACTCGGTGCAAGCGTCAGGGCGAATCACGGTCACCATGCTGCCAAATCGGCAAGGAAAACGTAGTTCTACATCATCGGTACGTGGAACAACCCCGACACGAGGACGATAATGGCAACGTCATTCGTCAGAAAAATGCTGTTGACTCTCGCCGCCGATGTGCCCTGTGACCTGGGTGATGGTTGCGTTGTTGTTGAAGGTGGTGTTGTTGTTATTATTATTGTTGCTGTTGCTTGGGAGGAGGAGGAGGAGGAGGAGGAGGAGGAGGAGGAGGAGGAGAAGGAGGACGAGGAGGATCAGGAGGAGGAGGAGGACGAGGATGAGGGGAACATGACGAGGAGGACGGGCGGGAGGCAGAAGACGAGGAGGAGCGACGACTGCGCGCAGGCGGCAGCGCGACCCCAATCGGGCGAGAGGAGAAACGGAAGGAGAGGGTCCCCCTCCAACCTCCATTCGCCTTCTCCCCTCCCCACCCTCCACTGTCCCCCCTCATTCTCCAACCTCTCAAGCCACACCTTCCTCTCTCACCTAAACTAATGAAGGAGGAGGAGGACTGGAGTTGATTGGACGCCATCTCAAGGTGATATCCAAAGAAACAAAAGATCTGACGACTGCAGAGCTGGTCGGCCCCTGTTGAGCTCTGGTCAGCGCGTTGAGCCACAAGCCTAGTTCCAACCGTCGGAGGTAGTCTCGCCTGCCGTCCAAACGCAAAAAAAAAGGCACATGGCTTCTTAAAGCTTTTAGCCAAGAGCTCACTGAGGGGGAGGAGGAGCGCGGGGACGGGGAGGGAGTGGGGGAGGTAGAGTGGGGACAGCGAGGAGGAGCAAGCGGGGTGGACGACGAGGGAGATGGTGATGAGGAGGCAGAGGAGGATGAGGAGGACGCGCCCCTGGGGCGAAAAATCCTGGCTCCTCAGGGCCCGCTCGCGCCCGCCGCGCGGCCCGCGGGGCCACTCAGCGCGGGGGCGGTGGCGGCCGCGGAGGCGACGCCGTTGTTGTCCGGCGCGTGCGCCTCGCTCGCGCAGTCGACGTGGTCCGTTGGGTCGTAGTCGGAAAGGCCGCGCCGCCCCCGAGGGGCGCGCCGAAGTCGGACGAGGCTGCGGCCAGGTCAACGAACACGGGGTCTGACACATGGTCGAAGCCATCCTCGCCCTCCAAAACACCAGAGAGACCCACCATGCACTCGGGTTCATGCCCTCCCAGCGGGAGGTCGTCGAGAAGCATCTCGTCATCCGCCGGCTCGTCGCAGAGGTCCACGAGGGCGCGTTCGACTGCGCCGCTATCCGAGAAGATATCGTCGAAGGTGGGCCAGTCCACTGTCAGATCAAGAGTCAGTAGCCGCATCAGAGCCCGAGGCCGCCGCCAAGCCTGCAGCATCCGCACAAGGAGCAGGTGGCCCATGAGGCGCCGCGGGGGGCCGATTTCCAGCAGGAAGCCAGCGGGCTCCTGCGGCGTTCCCCTCCCTGGGGGCCCCCTCAGGGGCTATTCCAGCAAAACGAGGCGAACGCGAGTCCGCGGTGTGCCCTCGCGCGGGGGCTTCCACAACGGGACTCAGCGATCTCTGAAGCGCAGGGCCCCCAGGGGGGACAGCCAGAGGTCGCAGATCAGCGTGTCCATCAGCAGGAACTGGAGCCACGCAGCCAGAGGAGCTCGAGGAAGAGGGGGGGCACCCCCATCATCTCCAGGCACTCGCGGCGCAATGCCGGCGCGACGCCCAGGAAGAAGAGGCGCCGGTGGAGCAGGCGGCCTGGGCTGAGCAGGACGCTGGAATTTAAGCCAGAGCAAAACATCCGCGCCAGCAACGGGAGGCGGCGGGCCAGAAGAGCTCGCCGAAGGCCACGAGGGTGTAGCCCTGCAAGCGCCGATCGAAGAGCGCACCACACCACCGCCACGATGGCGCGGTCTCAAGCCGAAATGGTAGAGGAAGTCATTGTCCGACATCGCATCGTCATCGTAGAGCTCGGGCGAGCCCCAGCCCGGGTTCTCGGCGGCGTTCATCGCCTCAATATGTCCTGGTCGGTGGGGGACAGGTAGCCGTCGGGGTGAAGCGGGGCAGCAAGCTCTTCATCAGGAGTGCGGCCTTCAGACGATGAAGACGGCGGCGAGGGGCGCAGCGAGCAAAGCGGAGGGGCCAGCGGGTCGCCGACCAAAGAATCACGCTCGCCCTGGCGGGCCCTATCACCAGAGTCAGGAGCGGGGAACGCACTGGGCGAAGCGAGCCGCATTCAGGCGCCGACGAACTGAAACCAACGGAAGAACTTGACGCGCCTGTCGAACGGGATCCTCGGGGGGTCGGGGCGCCACCCCAGCTCCCCGATGTGAGCGAGGGCATGTAGCCGCGCCACTTGGCGAGCAGAAGCGGAACGGGAAAGTGCAGCCCGCGGCCGCCTTCGCAGACGCCCACGCGGGATCGCACTCGCATGCCGAGCAGCGAAGGATATCTCTTCAGCAACGCGACGGAGACGAGGGATGGCGCCGCGCGCAACGTGCCGGCCGAGAGAGAGCCCTCGACCTCGCCCCCCCTTTGGGGAGCCATACTTGCAAGGTAATGTTGGAGCTGTTGTAGAGGGCACGGCCGCGCATGATCCACATCGGCGCCCCCGAAAGCACTGCGAGGCCCGCCTCCGTGGCAGCCCGAGCAGAGTGCGGGATGGAGTCAAGGCCCAGCCCAGCGCAGTGCATCTCGGAGGCCAGCTGCCGCGCAAGCCTCGGAGACGGCGGGGGGGCCCGGGCGCAATCGAGCTTGGGAACGCGCTGCGCAATGCAGATCTGAGCGGCGTCTTTACCGATTGGAGTGGGCGATGACACAAGCGCCCAGTGCTCTGTAAACCTTTCAGTCATGACGGCCTCATCGGTCACGATATCTGAGGCGTCCAACGAGGCCTTCGCACCGCGGAATACGAGGCGACGGTTCAGCGGGGGCCGCATCGCCGACTTGCGCTCCATGGCTGACAGCTGGTTCTCCAGGAAGCGCGGAGCACGCGGTCGTTCCACAGCCGCTGCAACTTGGGCTTTCTGAGCCTCGGAACGACGAAGCTGAACACCCTCGCACCAGCGCTGGAACGAAATGGCGCGCTGCAGCTCGACTCCGCGCGCCGCGATGATGAGCGGGTCGTGGGCCGTGGGATGGGCGCGACGAAGCTCGCTGGCAAGACCGACGTCATTGCGCCACGCTGCGCGAGCTATCTGCCTGGCGAGCAGGAGCGGGGCATCGGTGGGCTCGGGGTCCGAGATGAAGGCCCCGTCGCGGACCTCCAAGGCCACCTCTAAAATCGCCCACTTGCGAAGATACACCTGCCTTCGCGGCGACATCGACGCGTAGTCGAGCCGGGGGGGCGTCGCGCAGCAGCTCCTGGAAGTGGGGATATTCGAAGATGTGCCGAGGGATCCCCCTGGCACCGCGAGGCTTGAGCCGCCGCCGAGTCAACTTCACCTCGCGCGCCGCGCGATCGCTGATGAACTTGTCGGCGATGGCCTCAGGCGCGCCAGTGACCGCGGGCCCCGAAGTGAGCTGCGCGAGGGCCCAGCCAGGCCAGCTAACCCACGACCTGTCGAGAGTCGGAACTGAGTTGGGGCGCCTGTCGCAGCGGGTCGGCTCCTCGGACGTGATCTCCGCGAAATGGCGAAGAGCGCGCAGCCAGCGCGACGCGCGCGCATGTCTTCGGAGAGGGGCCGACCAGGCTGGCGAAGCAGAAGAAGGGCCCGAGGAGAACAATTGAAGTCGCCGTGCACCGCGACAAGCATGTGAAGTGCATCGTGCTGAGCAGCTGTAAAGTCCGACTCCATAGCAGCGAAGATCTGCCGCGACTGTTTGTGGGCGAGGTCGGGGTTGCGCGCGTGATATTGAAGCAACATCGCCTCATCCGAGCGCAGGGCCACTCGCGGCGCGCGCGCAGGGGCAAGACCAGCAGGCTGAGCAGCGGCACAGCACCTCGATGGGAAAACATAATCGCAACGCCACCGTTGACCGCAGACCCCGCGCGGTAGCTGGCGCACGTGCGAAGCCCAAGCGAAGCCTTGGTCAGGAAGTCTTTAAGGTTTGGAATTGAGCTCGGTCTTGGCGCAGCTCCTGCAGGCGCGCGACGCCCCTCGCGATGTCGAGCCTCCTGGCGTGGCCGAGCTTGACCCTGCCGCGCGCGCCCCAGCGCTGGGGCAGCTCCCTCGAGGCGAAGGCAATGGATGGCGCGCCCAACATGGGCCCGCGAAGCAGCACTGCGAAAAGGCCACAGACTCCACTCGGCAATCTCTGGAGGAGCGACGATTGCCATCGCTGCGGAGACGCGCGATTCCTGTCGGGCCCCAGCTTGGCGATGACATTGTCGGCCGCGGAAAGCCCGGTCGCGACGTCGCCGCGCTGCGGGGGGATGCGGGCCCCGAAGTGAGCTGCGCGAGGGCCCAGCCAGGCCAGCTAACCCACGACCTGTCGAGAGTCAGAACTGAGTTGGGGCGCCTGTCGCAGCGGGTCGGCCCCTCGGACGTGATCTCCGCGAAATGGCGAAGAGCGCGCAGCCAGCGCGACGCGCGCGCACGTCTTCGAAGAGGGGCCGACCAGGCTGGCGAAGCAGAAGAAAGGCCCGAGGAGAACAATTGAAGTCGCCGTGCACCGCGACAAGCATGTGAAGTGCATCGCGCTGAACAGCTGTAAAGTCCGACTCCATAGCAGCGAAGATCTGCCGCGACTGTTTGTGAGCGAGGTCGGGGTTGCGCGCGTGATATTGAAGCAACATCGCCTCATCCGAGCGCAGGGCCACTCGCGGCGCGCGCGCAGGGGCAAGACCAGCAGGCTGAGCAGCGGCACAGCACCTCGATGGGAAAACATAATCGCAACGCCACCGTTGACCGCAGACCCCGCGCGGTAGCTGGCGCACGTGCGAAGCCCAAGCGAAGCCTTGGTCAGGAAGTCTTTAAGGTTTGGAATTGAGCTCGGTCTTGGCGCAGCTCCTGCAGGCGCGCGACGCCCCTCGCGATGTCGAGCCTCCTGGCGTGGCCGAGCTTGACCCTGCCGCGCGCGCCCCAGCACTGGGGCAGCGCCCTCGAGGCGAAGGCAATGGATGGCGCGCCCAACATGAAGCAGCACTGCGAAAAGGCCACAGACTCCACTCGGCAATCTCTGGAGGAGCGACGATTGCCTTCGCTGCGGAGACGCGCGATTCTTCTCGGGCCCCAGCTTGACGATGACATTGCCGGCCGCGGAAAGCCCGGTCGCGACGTCGCCGCGCTGCGGGGGGATGCGGGGGGCGAGATCCCGCCCCGCCATGAGGTAGCCGCGGTCGCGATCGAAGAACGACTTCTTGTCGTCGACGTCGCGGAAGGCATCCCTGAGTTTACGGCCTTGCATCCCCATCTCAAGTTGACGAGGGTTTTTGTCAGCGCCAATGCGAAGCGGGGACGCCGAGCCATCGGCGCCGACCACCTCGAAGAGTCGCCGCTGTCCTGGGGGCAGATGCTGGGCGCCGAAGACTTCGGCGGCACGACGGGCGGCAGGAGCAGCACCGCCCGTGAACTGAACCACGAAGTGTTTGCAAACCTAGACGGGAGACACAATGTCGAAACAATCGGCCCGCGCCCCGACAGAGACAATCCAGTCGGACAGCACCTGCTTGACAGCGTCGAGGTTGGCGAACTTCGCCGAAACCACGCGAGCGATGGTAGAGTCGACGTCGCGCTCGAAGCCTGCGGCGGTGGGAAGCGGCTGCGTCGGTTGAGCGTTCGCCAAGGCGGGCGCGCCGCGAAGCTCCTTGATCTGCTCGCACAGCGCACTGAGGGTGGCGTCGTGCTCGGCGACCTTGGAGTCGAGGGCGCGCAGCTTGACGGTCTGTCCGTCGATCTGTTCCAGAAAGCGCCTCGCGAATGTGTCCAGCCTGTCACAACAGAACTGGGAGGAGGCGTCGGGGCGGCACATCTTGGGAATGTTCTCGACACCTTCAGCAAGCTTAGCAGCATAAGCAGAATGAGCGGCCAGTTGCGCGCCGAAGTCCTGAACCTGCTCGGCGACGGCGGAGAAAACCGCGGTGAGCTCTCCCACGAGCGCGTCGCGGTAGGAGACCATCTTGTACGCAATGCATGTTTTTTCGGCAACGCGCACGATGTATTCATCATCCCAATCGCCATCATCACGCCGATCTTCACGCCCACCAGAATCACAGTGAATGGGAACCCGTACAGGACGAGCAACAGCACCAGGGGCACGAGGAGAAACGCCACCATGTTGAGTTTCGCCGTGAACGGGAGATCCAGAACTGTCGCCAGCGCCATGAAGGAGAGCATCGCCGTCATCACCACGAGCCTGTTTTTTTGCGGCGCTGGGCGGACTTGATGCCTGGGGCGAGCCCCGTGCGCTTGACCAGACCGGGGAATGCCGATGAGCGACGCAGGAACGGGTAAAAACTCCCTTTACCCGCGGCGCCCAGCGTGAGGCGGCCCGCGGACTCGCAGAGGCTGGGCAGCACACTGCGAGAATCGGAAGATGACCAAACCTTGCGAACTGGCCCCGGACTAGCGGTATCCACTGGCTCCCCTGAGGAACTCATGGTCTTGAGCCACAGTGGCTACGGAGGAGGAGGAGCAGCAGGAGGAGGAACAGGAGGAGGAGGAGGAGGAGGAGGAGAAGGAGAAGAGAGGAGAAGGAGGAGGAGGAGGAGGAAAATGAGGCGGCGGAGCGGGGGTGGGCTGCAAGCAGAGGACCAACACTGCGACTGGGGGCCGAGCCTCGCCTCCCGGGCGCCCCCCGCGGACCATCACCGAGGAGATGAGGATGACGGTGACCTCCTGCTCCAGCTCGCCTGCCCATCGCCGGCGAAAGTGCAGCTCGCGCCGGGGCGAGAGGACAACTCTGACCGACAGGGAGCAGGGCGCCGATGCCAAGGGGGGAGGAATGGGCGAGGCACAGCGAGGGGGATAGGGGAGAGGGGGACAGGGCGGGCTGGGCGGCATCGCGGCAACTCTGACATCCTACCCCTTCCACCAATCCCTTCCCACAGCAGTGTTTTTGTCCTATCCGCCGACGGGTGTCCCAGTGGACCTGGATTCCCAAAGTGACCCCAAGCTACGTAAGGAGGATGAGAAGGAGGGGGTGGCGGATGAGGAGACGGAGGACAAGCAGGAGGAAGAGGAGGAGGAGGAGAAAGAAAAAAGGGGGATGGTATGGGGAGGACGAGGAGGGCGAGCGAAGCAGGACCAATGAAACACGGGAGAACTGAAAGGAGGGGGGCGACAAAGTTGACGAACGAATATTGGATTCAAAACTGCGGCCCGCGGTGGGGTCCTGGGGGGCTCCTGAGGGGTGTCGCCACCCGGATAAGCTCCCCCCCCCGCGCCCCGGCCCCCGCTCCGGCCCCGGCCCCCGCTTCAGCCCCGGCCTTGGACCCGGACACGGCCCAGCCCAGGGGGCCACAGCCCGGGTCCTGGCCCCGGCGCCCTGGCCCCGGCCCTGGGCCCTCAGCCCCGGCCGTGGCCTCAGCCTCGGCCCCGGCCCCAGCCCTGGCCCCAGCTGCGGCCCCAGCCCAAGCCCCAACAGAGCCCAAGAGGCTCTCAAGAGAGCCTCAAGAAAGGCTCCAGAGCGTCAGCGTCGTCGTTGCCGCTCCGGGGAGGGGGGAGAGTAGCACTCATACTCGGTAGCTGTTGGGATGGGAACGAGAGGGGGGAGGGAGGAGGGAAGAAGGGAGGTGAGAGGGAAGGGTGGGGAGCGGGGAAGGGAAAAGAGGTGAACGGGAAAGGGAGGGGAGAGCGAAAGGGCGGGAGGGCGATGGGGCGGGCGGCGATGGAGAGGAGGGAGGTGGGAGGACGAGGAGAAGGGAGAGGAGGGAGTGGGCAAGAGGAGATGGTGAGGGGCGAGCGCGCGCACTGACCCTGTGAACTGCAAGAAAAAAGCGGCGCCTGGTTCAGAGAACGCATCCCGCCGACTACATCGACATCATTATAAGCATCAGCGTTACTTAGGAGTTGTGTGCTCGATGATGACGGCTGTCTTACCCTAGCACGTCAAGTTCGAATATGATTATCACGGGGCGTTCTTGCGCTACTCTGGACACGGTGTGCCTGGTAAGTGCAAGTATTGCCCTCGTGAGGACACACACATATATAGGCCACTAGCGCGATGCGCAATCTTCATATTGTGCGACACTCTGAGAGCAGCCTATACGTAGAACTTATGCTGCTTGTATGGAGCATATTTCTAGCGTGTCACAATGAGGCGCTGGTTGTGCTTACTTACAGCATGGTCAAAAGTTCGTTGATTCCCTGAACACGAAGTGCTGGATAAAGTCAAAGATATGTATTTTCCGTTGTGAATATACAATGCAGTCACGTTGCTCAACATGTACACTTCATCGGCGAACTAGGTTCGCGCGACCCGCCACATGTGCAACGCAAATCATGTGCAACGCAAATCATGTGCGCACGCGATCTAGATTCGCTGCGTGACGTCACTGACGCAATACTCTCCCCCTCCTCCTCCTTCTCCTCCTCCTCCTCCTCCTCCCTCCTCCCTCCTCCCTCCTCCCTTCTCCCTCAACCCTCCTCCCTCATCTTCCCTCCTCTTACTCTTCCTCCTCCTCCTCTTCCTCCTCCTCGTCCTCGTCTTGGTCCTCGTCCTCGTCCTCTTCCTCCTTCTCCTCCTCCTCCTCCTCATCCTCTCCCTCCTCCGCCTTCTCGCCGCCTCTCCTCCTCCTCCTCTCCGCCTCCTCCACCTTCCCGCCGACGCCTCCTACCACTTCCTATACTCCCGCCTCTTCCGCCTCCTCCCTCCTCTCCTCGTCCTGTCCTCGTTCTCGTCCCCCCCATCCGCCTCATCCTCATCCTCCTCCTCCTCCTCCTCCTCCCTCCTCCTAATTCCCCCTCCTCCTCCTCTTCCTAGTTACTCCTCCTCGTCCTCGCGTCCTATTGTTCATCCTCCTCCTCCTCCTCGCCTCATCCTCCTACTCCTCTTCCTCCTCATACCCGTCTCCTCCTCCTCCCTCCTCCTACATTCCTCATCCCCCCCTTCCTCCTCCTCCTCCTCCCCCCCTCCTCCTCCTCCTCCTCTTCCTCCTCCTCTTCTTCCTCTTCCTCCTTTTCCTCCTCACGCTCCTTGTCCTCCCCTCCTCACAGCACTCGTCCATCAGGCCGCGCACCTCCGCCGCGGGCCTCACCTGACTCCTGCCAGGGAGAGCCAGCCCTGGTGGACATAGGCACTCGAAAGCGCCAGGCGGCATAAACCTGCACGACGACGCTGGCCTCCTCCTCCTCCTCCTCCTCCTCCTCCTCCTCCTCTTCCTCCACCTCCTCCTGTTATTGCTCCTGCTCCTCCCCCGCCTCAGCCTCCTCGCCATCAACCTCCTCTATTCACCGCCTCCTCCTCCTCCTTCGCCTCATTCTCCTCCTCGTCCTCCTCCTCCTCTTCCTCCTCCTCCTCATGGTATTGCCCCTGCTCCTCCTCCGCCGTTTCCTCCTCTCCGTCCACCTCATCCATCCACCTCCCTCTCTTCCTGCTCATGTGCATCCTCCGCCTGCTCATCCTCAGATTCCTCCGCCTCCTCCTCCTCCTCATCATCATCATCCTTCTCCTCCCCTCCTCATCGCCCTCTCTCTCTCTCTCTCATCGCAGAGGCGGAGTAGGAAGAAAAGGAGGGGCAGGAGGGGGCCGGCCCGCCGCTCGGCTTCGGCGGGGTCTGTTTCATGTCCACCTCGCGCGGCGCCCGCGGGCAGACAGGAGGCTGGCTGGGCATAATTATGGATGCCCCGTTCGGAACATTGTCCAGCTGCTACTACTGCTCCTGCTGCTGCTGCTCCTGCTGCTGCTGCTGCTGCTGCTGCTGGTTGTACACGTCATCGTCGCCGTCGCCTTCGTCGCTACCCTGTTCCTCATCACCGCCCGCATCCACCTCCGCCTCATCACCTCCGCCTCCTCCTCTTTCTCCTCCTCCTCATCTTCCTCGTCATTCGCCTACCTTTCTTCGAGAGAGCGCGCCCACAGGGCCCGAGCAAAGGGGAGGGGGGGCTAGGCTTAAGCTGCCCCCCCCCTCCCTTGAGCCGCCCTTGTAGGAAGCCCCCCCCCTCCCCCACTTTTTTTGCAGGGGGGGGGGGGCTTCCGAGCTCCCCCCCCTCTCCCCCCTTGGGCCCTGCCCGCCCCGAAGCTACCACCCCCCCCTTCCCTTTCCAAAGGGGGGGGGGGTGCTTAAGCCACCCCCCCCTCCCTTGGCGCCGCCCTGCTGGAAGCTACCTCCCCCCCTCCCCCCCTTTCGTGCAAAGGGGGAGGGGGGCTTGGAAGCTACCCACCCCCCACCCCCCTTTGGCCGCCCCGGAAGCTACCCCCCCCTACCCCCGGGGGGGTGCTTAAGCTACCGCCCCCCTCCCTTGGAGCCGCCCTGCTGGAAGCTCCCACCCCCCTCCCCCCCTTTGTGCCAAAGGGGGGGGGGGCTTGGAAGCTTGCCCCCCCCCCTTGCCCCCTTTGGCCGCCCAGCCCCCGGAGCCTCCGCCCTCCCTTTCGCCGACGATCCAAAATGAACAATCCACGATCGAGGATGGACGATCGACGATCAACGATCGACGATCGAAAATCCCAATCGAATCGCTTGCAATCGATTGCACTCCATTCCACTGCAATCCCCCTCCCCACCTCCCTCCGCTCCCTCCCCTCCCTCCACACCCTTCGTTCCATCTCCTCCCTCCCCTCCCTCTTCTCCCCTCCCTCCCTTCCGTCCTGTCCCTTCCCTGCAATCCAATCGATTGAATCGATTGCAATTCAACCGATTGCAATCCAATCGATTGCAATCGATTGCAACGCAAGTGTATCATTCAAATCGTTTCCCCCCACCCCCCCCCCGTGCCAACGCCCGGGAACGAAAAATTACCCTGGCGACGTACCCAACCCCTGCGCAAACGCGGGGCGCACATATTTTAGGACACTTTATAAGGGGGGCGATGACGGAGCGAGGGTTACATATGTCTGCAGACGGAATTCGGGAGACTCGCAGGACACTGGCTTCAGGACAAGGACTAGATAAAGCTGATCAGTTGCAATCCCTGAGCAACCCTAGCCACTTCGAAAGCGGGGATCTCAAATCGCAGCCCCCCAGGGATGGCGAGGTCTAATTTGGGTCCGCGCGTGGCGTCACTACGCTGGCCCCCCAGCAGGCCTCGAAGGTGGCGACAGTTTCACACATCGCAGCCCCCCGGGATGGCGAGGTCAAATTTGGGTCCGCCCGTGGCGTCACTGTGCTGGGCCCCCCAGCAGGCCTCGAACGTGGCGACAGTTTCACAGATCGCAGCCCCCCAGGGATGGCGAGGTCTAATTTGGGTCCGCCAGTGGCGTCACTGTGCCGGGACCCCCAGCAGGCCTCGAACGTGGCGACAGTTTCACAGATCGCAGCCCCCCAGGGATGGCGAGGTCTAATGTGGGTCCGCCCGTGGCGTCACTGTGCTGGGCCCCCCAGCAAGCCTCGAAAAAAAGCGACAGTTTCACAGATCGCAGCCCCCCGCAGGCAAGACAGGAGGAGGCAACAGGGAGACGGGACGGGAATGAGGAAGTGGAGACCACACTGCTCTATTCAAAACGAATACCCAACCAAGGAGGGTTGGGGAAAATACAATTCCCATCCGAAAGTTGCACGAAGTGTAATTCGGAGAACGCCAGCCCGTCGGGTTTGGCAGTGTGGGTGTAAGACGGCGGCCAGCTGGGGGAGGAGGAGGCGGAGGATGGGGGAGGCGGAGGGAGAGGAGGAGGAGGAGGAGG
>CAUYUJ010015671.1:1016239-1026728 GCA_963575745.1 Prorocentrum cordatum
GGACGGAGGGGGGAGACACAAAGAGGATCTGTGAGCCAAATGATTGCAGAGCAAGCAGTCGAGAGAACGCCATTCCAAACCCAACCCTGGCACTCACTACCTGGCACACAGAACCATGAGTGTGGGCGGGGTGGGCTGTCTTTGCAGCAAACGCAGCACGGCTTGATCTAACGATTTAAAAAGGGGTTTCACATTACGCGATTGCAGCAATCTGCGGACCTCGTCCTGGCCCATACCCATATCATGTACTGGGTGGGTGGGTGGGCGAGAAACAACTCCAAATTCTGGCAATGTGAAGGCAGAATTGGGGAGGATAGGCGGAGGCGACCCAGGGCCACAGCTGTTTGTTGTCCGGGGTGCGCCCTGCGAGTTCTATATGGGCCTTGCCAGAGAACCCCGACCATTCTTCCCCACGCACCAGGCACCTGCGAGCTCCTCCAGGGGCAGATGGGAGAAGAGCTGGGTGGTGCGCTTCCTGTAGGGCGTGCCGAAGGCACAATAGTCAATCTGAACTGAACTAAACTTGCTGAGCAACTGCTTATATCTAGGGAGATCCCACAACATGCTCGAGTATGGTTCTCAATCACACATGGGGCGCCAAGCCGTGAGACCGCCTCAAACAGCCTGGCAGCCCATCTTGCTCGGCGGTGACCCTACAGGACCTTCCGCTGACCTGTGGGGGAGAGGCGTGGGGGGCCATGGAGGTGCTCGCGATCACGGACTGGCGCAGGCCAGCCTTTCCTACCAGAACGGTTTCGGCGGGACTGGGGCCCAGCAGCACGCGCAAGGCCAATCCAGCAAGGGGCCGGCCCGCCAAGAGCGGCGGCTGACCGCAAACGGAACATCACGTCAGCGCGCAGGCAATCCTCCAAGGCCGCGTCACTGAAATCCCAGCTGCTGGCGTTAAAAAGCCCACGCTCTTACAAGCGTTACTGATGCCACGGCTGCCAGCCACAAGCTCTGCAACGATCTGACCAGAACGAAAGTTATTGGGGGCGAGGGCGAGGCCGCCACGTGGGCCCCAGTCTCCGCGGACGGAAAAGGGGCCAGGGATGGTCCTGCCCGCGCGGGGGCGGGCTTGGCCTCGGACGCGCCCAGGAACAGGGGCCCCATCAGCTCGAACATATGCTTCTCGAACTCCCCGGGGGCCGTCGTCATTGTACTGGGCAGCTGGTGCACCGCTCCTGGCTTGCCGCGACGATTCACAGACGCGTCGGCCCCCCGGTGACCTCTGGCCTTCACCGTCTTGCGGTCCCGCCGCCCAGACAAGATGTCGCCCGACGCACCCCCGTGGCGAAGCTGGCGCAGGCAGACCTGAGGGGGGCGCGCATCCTCGCTGCGACCCCGAACTGGGCCGCGACGATCGCCCCGCGAAGATCAGGTCCGTCGGCGCCTTCGCACGGACATGCGTGGCCAGGCGCTCCCCCAGCCACGCTGGATGATCGACGATCGCCGTCTCGCCCGAGGTAGCCGTCTTGGTGAGCTCTCTTTGAGGGCCCCGCGGGTCGCCCGGCGCCGCTGGGCCCGTCTGAGTCGGAACCGAGATCGGACTCCCAAGCTGCAGCTGCCCCACCTTGCGAGACGGCGCCAGCAGCTGCTGCGCCCGGAGCTTCCGCAGCGCTCCAGGACGGATGTACGCGAAGAAGGTCGTCGCAACCTGGCGGGCGGCGCCCCGCTGCCTCCGCGCGGGCATCGTGGAGACTGCTGCTCCCAGGAGCTCGCAGGGGCGGGGGCTCGGGGCACTGGAAGCCCGCGCTTGGTGTAGCCGCGGAGCCCCCTGTTCACGCGGGGCATCGACTGCGAGCCCGCGCACCAGGGGTAGGCGCCCCTGACCGCGGCCACCAGGATGGTCGCGTCGGACTTGGCGCACTTCGCCTCCAGCGTGAGGTCGAGGAACTGCAGCGCACGGACCTCCATGTCCTCGATAGTCGTCGGCGCGCTGCCCTCCTCGCCCAGGAACTCGTCGAACGCGTCGGAGTGCGCACTGTGGCCGACGCGCGTCCCAGCGGCCGCCAATGCTTGTTCGCGCATGGAGAGCGCCACAGACGAGGCTGGGCTGCTGCGGCCTGGCTTCAGGGCCACGGGGAGCCGCGCGCGCAGCCGCAGGGGCTGGGCCGCTGCCGCCGCCGCCGGCCGCGCCCGCGTAGGCGCCAGGGTTGGACTCGCCGCAGGCCTCCGACACGCCGCGGGCCGCTCGGCGGGGGCCCCTGGCGGCCAGGGGCGGGGCGCTCTCCGGCGGTCCGCCCGTGGCGGGGGGCCCGCCAGCCGCCGCCTCTTGGGGGCTGGGGGCGCGGAGCTCGGCAGGGCCGCGCGGGCGGAGCTCTCCCGCGGCGGCCTGGCCGAGGCGTCGCGCCCAGCCGCGCTCGACGGGCCCAGCATGCGCCAGAGGGAAGCCCTCGAAGGACCTCGAGGCTTCGTTAGCTGGCTGCTATTCCGACGGGATCCACCAGCGCGGCCCGATGTTCGCGGCCAGAATCAGAGCCGCGAGGCGACGGTTTAGCTGCAACATACAATGCGATGGAGACCGGCCCCTATCGAAACGCACCAGACCCCGAAATTGTCGAGCAGGAGGACGTGACGATGGCGATGATGCTGGGGGTTCTTGGCCAGACGACGCAATGCCGCAATGCCCATAGCATAGCCCTCCCTTCCTTCGGCCCGATGCGTTCGATGAGCCGGTGCGGCCCCTTGTAGAACATCCTCCACCCCTCCTTATGTAGTAGATGACGAGGGACCTCTGGGAACCCCGCGGCTCTAGTCCAACCATCGATGACGTTGTTCGCGATGACGTTGTTCGCGATGACGGCAGCGGGGTCGGCAACGGAGGGGAGGCGGCGCCGCGGACAGCGGCGTCGGCGCCGCGGCCGGCGCCACCCCGCCCGGCTCCGAGCGTGTGGCGGCCCCCAGTGGAGCGGCCAGCCCCCGCGCAGCCTTCTCAACCTGCGCGCGCCGCTCGCCCTCGGCCAGCAGCTGGGCGAGCTCGCCCGGATTCGGCCGCGCCTGGAAGCGGTAGATCTGCGTTCCTCGCAGTCCGAAGGGCAGCTGACCGTCTGTGCCACCCAGCTGGAAAGCCTGCAGATCGGTGTTGGCGGCATCCACCTGCTCGATGAACATGTCCAGATCGGGCGTCAAGACCACATACTCACTCGCCGTCACCCAGCAGGGGATGATCTTGTCGTGAAACAGATCGTCTCCATCATAGCATAGAAAGGCTGACGAACCCGGCGCCAGCACAGCCATCTCGGGCTTGGATAATCACTCCTCCTCGGCCTTTGCCCTTCCGTAGAACCAAAGCACTACCTCCAGCAACCTGCGTGATCGACGGGCCAGGGGTCTCGACTGGGCTGGTCTCGTCTAGCGCCACGGACGGCGCGGTATCTCTCCTCCGCCTCGAGCACCTTCCCGCCTAGCAAGCCCCGGCAGCACCTCCGAACGCGAGCCCGGCCGCCGCCGCGAGCACGACGTCCCCTGTCCCCCAGCCTGGCAAAGGGCAGATCTGACACGTCGGGCAGACAGGCACGTCGTCGGCATGACCGCACCGATTGAACTGCTCCTGGAACAGCACGATGAGGCTCGCGTCGACGGAGCCTCCAGAACAGTGGCAGTGAAGAGGCTGAGGAACCGCCCAGCTGCTCAGCCAATTGCCCACCGCACTGGTCACTACTGCGTGGAAATAGGCCGTGAGGAGACCCATGAGACACAGAGAGGACCTGTGGGCCAAATGATTGCAGAGCAAGCAGTCGAGAGAACGCCATTCCAAGCCCACCCCTGGCACTCACTACCCTGCACACAGAGCCGTCACCTGAATCACCATCAACATCACCGTCATCATCATCAACACCGTCACCATCATCCTCATCCCCGTCCTCATCCTCATTCTGATCCTCGTCAGTCAAAGGGGGAGGCAACGCGCGCTGTGGACCCACGGCCCGCCCGCCCATTACCAAAGTACTCGCCAAGGGGGGGGGAAGTGGTGGGGGGGGGTAATGAGGAAGAGGGTGGGAACGGGAAGGCGACAGGGAGGAGGGGGGGAGGTCAGAACATAGGAGGAGGAGGAGGGGGGGGGGGAGTGCGAGAAGGGCAGACAAAGGATGGAGAGGCATCGGGTAATCGGGCTCGACCCCTCCTCCAGGGCGGACACGGGAATCGATCCCTGGTGGCCGAAGTCGGCAACTTCCTCGTCGCTTTCTTGCTCCTCGTCCTCCTGAACCTGCTGCTCGTCTTCCCCATGTTCCTCCTCCCCCCCCCCCGCCCTCCTCGTCCGCCATCATTCCCCAGTGTGAATCCCCCTCGCATGCTCATCCTGATCATCATGATCCTGCTGCAACCTTTCCTGCTCCTGCTTCTACCCACGTTCCCTGTCGCTGTTGTCCCGCATCCTTGTCCTACCTCCTCTCCTGCACATCGTCCTCACTCTTCCCTCCTTGATTCTCATGGTCAGAGTCTTCATGCTGCTGTTGCTCGTCCTCCATTTCACGCCCTGTTTCTCCAAGAAGCGCTGTACTGAGTGGGAGAAAGGCATGCGAACACCGCCACTGGGGCCTTCGGTGTATTTCCCGATGGGGCCACGCAGCGCCGTACTGGCCTAGGAAGATGCATGCGAGTACCGCCGCTGAGACCTTCGGTGGAGCTCCTAATGAGCCCACGAAATGTTGCACTGAATGGAGGAGACGCATGCGGCTCCCGATGGGGCCACGCAGATTTGTACTGGGTGGGGGAAACGCATGCAGACACCGCCACTGGGGCCTTCGGTGGAGCTCCCTATGGGGCCACGAAACGTTGTACTGGGTGGGGGAAACGCATTCCGACACCGCCACTGGGGCCGTCGGTGGAGCTCCCTGTAAGGCCACGAAGCGATGTACTGGGTGGGGGAAACGCATGCGGACACCGCCACTGGGGCCTTCGGTGGAGCTCCTTCTGGGGCCGCGAAACATTCTACTGGGTGGGGGAAGCGAATGCGGACGCAGCCGCTGGGGCCTTCCGTGGAGCTCGTTGTGGGCCCACGAAACGCTGTGCTGGGTGCGGGAAGCGCACGCAGACACCGCCACTAGGACCGTCGGTGGAGCTCCCAGGGTGCCACAAAACGCCGTACTCGGTGAGGGAAACGCATGCGGACGCCGCCACTAGGGCCTTCGGTGGACCCTATCATGGGGCCACGAAACTTTGTGCTAGGTGAGGGAAACGCATGGGAACCATGCCACGGGGGCCTTCGGTGGAGCTCCCAATGGGGCCACGAAACGTGTGAGGGGTGTGCCAAAGCTGGGGCATGCGAACGCAGCCGCTGGGGCCTGCGGTGGAGCTCCCTATGGGGCCACGAAGCGTGTGAGGGGTGTGCCAAAGAGGACAGGAGGCGGCATGTGAACGCAGGCACTGGGACCCTCGGTGGAGCTCCCAATGGGGCTACGAAACATGTAAGGGGTAGGCCAAAATGGACACGAGGCAGCATGTGAACGCAGCCTCCGGGGACTTGGCCCCATGGGGCCACGAAGCGTCCGAAGGATGTGTCAAAGTGCCCTCCTGTGGCGTTCCGGAAGCTCCCCGCCCCCTTCTCTTTGCGAATAGGGGGGGGGTAGCTAGCTACCCCACCCCCCCTCTTGGACCTCCCCTGTCGAACCCCCCCCCGGTTACTTCGGCTCCTCGGACGCGACGCTGGGGCCTTCGGTGGACCCCCTGTGGGGCCACGAAGCGCTGTACCGAATGGGAGAGAGAAGCATGCGAACACCGCCACTGGGGCCTTCAATAGAACTCCATATGGGACCACGAAGCGTCGTACTGGCTTGGGGAAATACATGCGAACACCGCCGCTGACCTTCGATGGAGCTCCCTATGGGGCCACGACGCGCTGCTCTGGGCGGGGGAAACACTTGCAGACACCGCCATTGAGGCCTTCGGTGGAGCTCCCTGTGGGGCCACGAAACGTTATACTGGGTGGGGGAAACACATTCCGACACTGCCACTGGGGCCTTCGGTGGAGCGCCCTCCTGGGGCCGCGAAGCGTTGCACTTGGTGGGCGACACGCATGCGGGCACCGCCGCTGGGGCCTTCCGTGGAGCTACTTATAGGGCCGCGAAGCGTTGTACTGGGTGGGGGAAGCGCATGCGGACGCAGCCACTGGGGCCTTCGGTTGAGCTCGTTGTGGGCCCACGAAACGTTGTGCTGGGCGCGAGAAGCGCATGCAGACACCGCCACTGGGGCCTTCGGTGGAAGTCACTATGGAGCCACAAAACGCCGTACGCGGTGGGCGAAACGCATGCGGGCACGGCCACCAAGGCAAGGACCCTCTCATGGGGCCACGAAGCGCTGTGCTCGGCGAGACAAGCGCATGCGAACAATGCCACTGGGGCCGGTGGAGCTCCCTATGGGGCCACGAAGCGTGTGAGGGGTGTGCCAAAAGTGGAGGCGAGGGCACGCGAACGCAGCCAATGGGGCCTGCGGTGGAAATTGTTATGGGGCCACGAAGCGTGTGAGGGGCGTGCTAAAGTGGACAGGAGGCCGCATTGGCACGCAGCCACTGGAGTCTTCGGTGGAGCTCCGCCACGAAACATGTGAGGCGGCATGTGAACGCAACCACGAAAGCCTGAGGTGGAGATCTTAATGGGGCCATGAAACGTGTGAGGGGTGTGCCACAGTGGACAGGAGGCCACATGTGAACACAACCACTGGGACCTTCGGTGGAGCTCTCTATGGGGCCACGGAAAGTGTGAGGGAGAACCCAAAGTGAATAAGGGGGCGGCACGTAAATTCAACCGCTGGGGCCTTCGGTGGAGATCCATATGGGGCCACGAAACGTGTGAGGGGTGTGCCAAACCCTCCCCCTCCTCCATTCCTTCTCCTTATAGAACACTCCTCCCTGTCGCACCCCGAGGCAAGTTTTTAGGGCAGGTCGGGCGTTTCGCTCGAGACTTCCTCACCATTTCTGGTTTTAAATCTTAAGCAGCGGCATCAGTTTGACAAATGGAGGGCGGGTCGCTTTCAACATGTGGCTCTCGCCTTAGCGCCGCGCGCATTCGTTTAAACAATGTGCAAGAGTTGCACGGATTGAGGACGGGTCATTTTCGACATGTGGCTCTCGATTTAGCGCCGCGCACATTCGGCTTAATATTTGCAAGTGTTTCGCCGATTGAGGGCGGCTCGTTTTCGAAATGCGGCTCTCGCCGCAACGCCGCGCACATTCGCTTAAACAATTGCAAGAGCTTCGCGGGTTGAGGGCGGGCCGTGTTCAAAATGTGGCTCTCGCCTTAGCGCCGCGCACGGTCGTTTTTTGATATTTGCAATACTTTCACGGATTGAGGGCGGCTCCTTTTCAAAGTGCGGCTCTCGCCTTAGCGCCGCGCACATACTCGTTTTAAACATTTGCAGGAGCTCCACGGGTTCCTATGATCAACGTACCAACAATGGCGTTTGAGAAGGATTCAAGACCATGCGCGCAGCAGTTTATGCTGATTCGCTGTGTTGAAGCCCAAGCATGGTTTTCTGGCACGATTCTGCATCGCCGAAACGCAGCAGTCGGGTTGATACGTGACGTGGAAATCCCGAGGGCAATGTTTTGGCACACTTCAGAATATTCAAACAATTGTTCTCCAACGAGGCAATTCCCCCAATGGACATGAACCGTTGTAAGGGCCTCCTCCTCCTCCCTCCTCCTCCTCCTCCTCCTCCTCCTCCTCCTCCTCCTCCTCCTCCTCCTCCTCCTCCTCCTCTTAATTATCCTGCTCCTCCTGCTCCTCCTCCCCCTCCTCCTCCCCTTCCTCCCTCCGCCTCCCTCCCTCCCTCCCTCCCTCCCTCCCTCCCTCCTCCTCCTCCCTCTCCTCCCTCCTCCTCTCCTCATCCTTTCCATCTCCCTTCCTCCCTCCTCCCTCTCACTCCCTCCCTCTGTCCTGTCCCTGCTCCCTGCTCTGCTCCTGCTCTGCTCCTGTTCCCTGCTCAATGCACTCCCTGATCTCGCTCCGGCCCTGTCCCTGCTCCCTTGCCCTTGCTCTTTCCTCACTCCTCCTTCTCTAATTCTCTCCTTTCTCTCTCTTCACTCCTCCCTTGCATCTCTGCTCTCCATTGCTCCCTGCTCTGTCCTCACCTTCCTCCCTCCCTCCGTCCCTCACTCTACCTCCCTCTAACTCCCCTTCCCCCCTCCTCCTTTTCCCTCCTCTCCCTCTCTAACCTTCAACCCCCTCAGCCCTAACCCCTCAACCATCTCCTCTCTCTCCTCTCCTCCTCCTCCCTCCTCCTCTTCTCTTTCCTCCTCCTCCTCCTCATCCTATTCCTCTGCTTCCTCCTATCCTCCTCCTCCTCCTCCTCCTCCTCCTCCTCCTCCTCGTGCCGACGGGAGTGCAGCCATGGGGGGGAGACTGCGGTGGACGCACGGGGCGCCTGTAAGGGGGCTTGTTTGCCAAGCCCCCGATGAACACCACCGCGTTGCCCTCCTGGGCTAGGCCCCCCTGGGCGACACAGGCATAATTCGGGCCTTGGAAGGCCTGCCCTTGCACGCCCCCTACCCCGCCTTCCCTGCCTGCCCTCCTCCCCTTCATCAGCACATATCTCTCTCCCTCTCTCTCTCTCTCTCTTCTCTCGCCCGCTCTCTCACAACCCGAATTCTGGCCCGCTCCACTTCTCCTCTTCCCCACCTTACATGGTCGGCAATGCCACCAGTGTGTCCCCGAGCTGAGGGGCGCGGCTCTTGGAGTAGGTGGCCCCAGGGCCGGAAGGGGTACAGTAAGGGTGCAGCCCGATGGTGGGCTGTGGCGAGTACCACTCCCCAGCCACGCCAAAATTAATAGGGATGGGCCTGTGCCCCAGCGTGGGCGGGGGCCAACTCCAATCCCCAGCCGCGCCTGAGGGCGTCAGAGTAGGATTGTACCCCTCTCCCAGGCAGCCCCCTTGCCCCTCTCTCTTCTCTCGCCCACTACCCCCCCCTCCCCAATTCTGGCCCGCTCCAACCCCTCCTCTCACCCATCTTACACGGTAAGCGTTGCCGCCGGCGTGTCCCCGAGCTGACGGTACAGCTCTTGGAATAGGCGGCCCCAGGGCCGGCCAGATGGGGGCACGGTAAGTTTGGATCCATTCCCCAGTCACGCCAGAGGGATAGAGCGAGGCATGGTTATTATTTGATGCTGGTTGCGCAGAGTATGGCAAAGATGCTTAACGCTCTAGGCATCTTAATTGTCTCCCTGGCTGTATAGGCTGGCGCCTTTCGCACTGGAGCTCTGCCAGGACTGTGGGCTACGGCGATGCTTCGCATACCCATCTAGCCTGCGGTCCGTTGTTTCGGCTGGCCCGACTCAACCAACAAGGCTGGAGTTCTGGCAGAAAGCCGCATTAGGCAGGAAAGTCCGCCTTGGAACTCTGCCAGGACTGCGGGCTACGGCTATGCTACGCATACCCATCTAGCCTGCGGTCCGTTGCTTCGGCTGGCCCGACTCAACAAATAAGGCTGGAGTTCTGGCGGCAAGCAGCGCCTGGTAGGTAAGACTAGCGCCGTCCGCACTGGAACTCTCCTAGGACTGTGGGCTACGGCTATGCTTCGCATGCCCATCTAGCCTGTGGTCCGTTGTTTCGGCCTGCCCGACTCAACGCATAAGCCATGAGTTCTGGTAGCACGCCGCACTAGGTAGGCAAGATATTGGGAACTCTGTTCTTGCGCCATTCCGGGGCCTTCCCAACGGGGCCCCCACGGGTGCTACAACGGACCCCCTCCTTGTAGCACCCGTCGGGTGCCCTTTATGAGCTCTTCTGCGGCCCCTGTTGGCTTGTGTTTGAGCCGTCTTGGGGGGTCTCTTGGGACTCTCTTGGGAGCTGTGGGGCGCCCTGGGGCCCTCTTGCGCGATTCTGGGGCCTTCCCAACGAGGCCCCCACGGGTGCTACAACGCACCCCCCTTTTGTAGCACCCGTCGGGTGCCCTTTTCTATGAGCTCTTCTGAGGCCCCTGTTGCTTGACACGCTCGCGCCTGACACCTCGCAGGGCAGCCTCCCGCAGTCCAGCTTGCCGTGCTCCCTGATGTCCTGGGCGGCGGAAGGGAGGCGGCCGCCTCCGGCGCGGCCTGGCGGGGGGCCAGGCGCCCGCGCTCACCGCCTCCTCGCTGGTCGCAGGGCCACGGGGGTTGGCGACGGAGGGTCCCCCGCGGCCCCGCGTCGGCGGCTGGGTGCGGCAGCGGTGCCGCCGATGGCACCGCGGCGTGCGGAGCCCCGGCTGAGGGGCTGGCCGATCCGATCCGCGATCGATCGCCCCCGCAACCCCCCTTGACTGCTCCTCCGCCTCCCCCGCCACAGGGCCGGGAGCCCGAGCCGGCGTTCGATGTGGGGCTGCTAGCCAGTGCGGGCCCTCGTTAGCACCCCCCGCAAACAGGCTGCGAGTTGGGGTCTCCCCAAGCAATGGGCTCCCCCATTGGCAATCCCAAATGCGGCCAACGGCCCCGAGGGACTGCCCAATGGTGGCCCGCTCGCAGTCCTGGCAGTTTGGTCAGTGATCCTCGTCCTCCTCCTCCTCCTCCTCCTCCTC
>CAUYUJ010015672.1:0-159863 GCA_963575745.1 Prorocentrum cordatum
GCGTTGTGGCGCGCGACGCTCGCGGGCTCGCGCGCCCGGCAGAATGCTGCCTCGAGTTGCAATGCACGCGGTTGCGCGCTGGCCACTGCCGGCTGCTGTCACCTGCCGTCGCCTGCGTCTGCTGAGGAAGCGCCTAAGCTCGCCTTTCTTGAAGAGGTCCTCTCCCGTTCTCACTCCTTCGAGGACAAAGAGGCCTTTGAAAAGGCCGTGGTGGTGTCCGGCGATGTTTTGGCGGCGATCGATTGGATTGCTGCGCGCTCGGAGCGGCAGGTGTGCCGTGAGCGGCGAGCGACTCTCGAGCGAATTCGGGCCAGGGACGCCGAGCTACGCGCCTCTGGAGCGACGGCGGCCTGGTTCGCGGGCTGCGATGCCCATGTGCGCACAATCGCAGGGTTGATCAACGGCCCTCTTCTCGTCGAACTGCTCGACGAAATCGGTTACGAGGACGCGGCCTGCGTGGAAGTCTTTCGGCGCGGCGCGCCTCTCGTGGCCCTCTCCCGTGCACGGGGAACGGGCGTCCGGAATCTTTCCCTGTACCGCTCAGCCTGCCGGACTTGGCCGCGGGCGCGGAGCGAGGCAACGCCGCGCTGCTCGGCACGCTCAAGGAGTCTAGCGACTCCGCCGTGATTCTCACCAAAACTATCGCCGAAGCGGAGCTCGGCCGAATGAGCCATCCCGCGCCGCTCAGCGCGGTCGAGCTCGACGGTGCGGTTTTGTCGCCGCGGTTCGGCGTCCGGCAGTCGAGAGAGGACGGGTCCGAGAAGCTGCGGCTCGTAGATGATAAGTCGCGCTCTCGTATCAACGCGGCGTCGCAGCCGACGGAGCGTCTCGGCCATGAAGCCATCGACGCTCTGTTTGGCACTTGCAAGGCATTTGTGACGCGCGTGGGCGAAGCGCCCGGGCTCTGGAAGGCGGACATAGACGCCGCGTTCCGTCGCGTGCCGCTGTTGCCGGAACATCGCGCCCTCGCATGGGTCGCGTTCCTCGTGGGCACATGCGTCTACGTGGCTCAGCACTTCGCCGCCCCAATCGGAGCGACTTCCTCCGTTCACAGCTGGGAGCGCATCGGCGCGATGCTGTCAGCGCTGGGCCGCAGGCTCATTTTCGTCCCCGTCCTCAGATATGTGGTCGACTTCTTCTGCCCCGAACGTAAGAAAGGGCTGCGCGACGCAATGCGACAGTTCGCCGAACTGGTAAGAATCATTCTGGGCCCGAGCGCTGTGGCCGACGGTAAGCTGCTGTTCGGCAATCCGCTCGGGGTCCTGGGCTTGTCTGTGGCGATTGACGAGCGTGGCCTCGTGTGCTGGCCGCTGCCGGAGAAGCGCGCCCGGTGGCGCGCCGAGATCGCTGCTGCTCTTCAAGAGGGCGCGCTCGAGCGCGGGCGCGCGTCCAAGTTGGCAGGCCGCTTCTGTTGGGCTGCCTCCCACACCTTCGGGCGGTTCGGGCGCGCGCTGCTCCCGCCGTAGTTTGAGCACGCAAGGGCGCGCCATCCTAGTATCCCGGCGCACCTGCGAGTCTGCCTGCAATGGTGGCACGAAGCGCTCGCCAGAAATTTCACCACGACGCGGGTGTGGCAGGCGCCAGACACCAGGTCTGTCCAATTGCTCTCCGACGCGCGGGGGAATCCAGCTAGAGTGGCCGCGGTTCTTTTCATTGACGGGCGCATTGTCTTCACCGATGTCGCCCCGCCTGAGCCTCTGCTTCGGCTCTTCAGGGAAAGGCGTGACAATCAAATCGGCGGTCTGGAGGTGCTCAGCATCGCGCTGGGCCTGGCCACCTTTGAGCCGCTCCTGTCGGGCCGATGCGTGAACATCTTTTCGGATAATTCAGGCAGCGAGTGGCCGTCCGGTCCGGTGCGGCGAAGCAGTTTGACCACAATTGCCTGGTCCACTCAATCTGGCGCATGGCGCTGGATGCGAATTGCAATCTGCACGTTCAGCGTGTGGCGTCGGTGACAACATCGCCGACCTGCCGTCGCGCGAGTCATATTCCCTGCTGTATCGCTTGGGGGCGGAGTGGATTCCTCCGGTGCTGGACGATGCCTGGTTCGATCCGAGCGCGTGGCTTCCTCATCGCCGGCCATGAACGGCTCGGGCGCTGGGCGTGCGTGCAATGGATCTGGCCTTCACTCATCGGTCAGGGTGCGCCCGCCAGGTCGGGCAGGGGTTGGCGTCCTCCCTCGCGCACGTCGCGGTCGCGCTTCGCCTGTGGGCGCGCGAGGGCATCTCTGGTTTGTCGGCGCACCTGGAGAATGTCATCGGTGTTCGCGCGATGGCGCTGGCTGGATTGCTCGCTCAGCTTCGCGCGGTTTGCCCTGAGGCACGCCCTCTTCCGGTGTTCGCCGCTGCCGAGCTGCTTGCCGATAACGGCGCCGACGCCGTGAGCGATTTGGTTGGCGTCACCCTGGCAGACTTCAGGGGCGCCGCGGCATTATCTTGCGACGCCCGCGAGGTGGTCCGCGCGGCTATCGCGGCAGCCCCGCGCGGCGGCGCGCCAGCCGCGCTGGGCAGGGGCAGCGCGGGCGCTTCTCCTGCGCCCGCCCCGTCGCCCGGGATTGCCCCCAGGTCTGCTTGCGCGTTCCGCGTTCGGCGCGGGCCCCCCCCTTGTCGGCCGTCGCAGGACCGACATCGCGACGCGGTCGCCCTCGAGCGAATCCGTCTCGTCATCCTCCACGGTGCGCGCGCGAAATTGCGGCATGTCGCTCGCTGCGCTAAACGCGGGCGCCAGGACAGCGGCAGGGCGCATGCAGCTCCCCCGGAGGACCCCGTGTCCGCGGTCCGGTGGGCGCTCTCAGTCGCTGGGCGCGAGGGTCGGCGTGACATGCGCGGGCCGCGGGCCGAAGCTGCTCGGGCCAGAGCCCTCATCACCTCCTCGGCGGCCGGTAAAGCGTGGGCGCGCAGGGCCCGGGTGAGCGCTCTCCTGGGCGCATGCCCGCGCTCATTGCCCGCGCTCAGCAGCGGGTTCGAGTGCTGGGTTACATTCGCAAGGGGCGTCTTTAAGCGACGGGGGAAGGAACTGCCGCCCACCCTGGAGGGGCTGCTTCTGTGGTCCACGACCTTCAGGTGCGCCGGGACCTTCAGCAATTATGTGACTTACGTGAAGAAGGCGTGCCTCGTGGCATGCCGGCGCGCGCCCGCCTCTCCTCTTCCGGCAACGCGCGCGTCCGCCCGCGGCGGCAGTTGGCGCGCAAGGCCCGTGGAAGTCTTCAGGCACCCGGCGGTTCGCGCCGCTAAGAACGCCATCGAGAAGCGTTCGGGCTGGCAGGCGAAGGCGCGCATGGCCCTTCAGGGCCGCGACGTCGCCCTTCTGGTGTCGCACCTGCGCGTCAGTGACGAGGGTCGCCGTTTCGCCATGTTGTGCCTGGCGGCCTACGCATTCCTCCTTCGGCTACCCTCGGAGGCCCTGCCCGCGGTGCGGGTGGAAGATGGCGCGGCCGCAGCTTGCGTGGCCTCCGCGTTCGTCGTCGGCGATCAGAAGATCGAGCTGCACCTCTCCAGGAGAAAGAACCGCGAGAGCCGCTCGGTGATGGCACGGCAGTGCTGGTGCGACGAGTGCGCGGTCACCTGTCCCGTACACGTTCTTGGGGCCTGGCTAGTTGGCGAGCCAGCTCATCAGCCCATCTGGGCTGCGTGGTCCCAGGCGCGGCACGTGCTCGGCTGCGCCGCGCGCTGGGCGAAATGGGGCGCCACGACGCGGAATCATTCGGCACTCACGCGTTCAGGCGCGGGCACGCGCAGGACATCGCTGCCAGGGGCGGACCGGTCACCGACCTTCTTCGCGCGGGCGGCTGGCATCAGCCCGCGTGGATGAAATACCTTAACGTTTCCCGGCTCGAGCGGCAGTCGGTCGCGGAAGCCCATTTGGCAGAGTCGTCCAGCGACGATGGCAATGGCTGAGCACCCCGCGCAGTCTGGTGGTCGTGTCTGCACGGCACACACGTGGGCGCACCCCCGGCACGCGGGGGCAGTGGGTGGCAGCGCCGGGCGTGGCCCGCGGGAGCGCCGTTGCAGTGGGAGGTGCTCCCCCACGGGCCCGACCGGCGTCTGCCCGCTTGGCCTCGGAGAGGCCGCGCGCTGCGGGGCAGATGGGTCGGGTCCGCACCCTCCGCTCCTGGGGGAGGCTTCCTCCTCCCCCCCCCCAGGGCCGTGCGCGGCGAGTGCAAGCGCCAGGATTTGTGGGGTCGGAATAACGAAGTTATTGCTTGGCACAAATCCGCCCGCGCTGTGAACGACCCCGCGGCTGGCCGCGGGGGCGCCCTCGCTCGGCTGGTCGGCCGCGCGCTGGTCGACCCTCTTCCGCCTCCCGCTCGCGTCGTGTGGTGCAGTGCCGTGCCGTGCTTCCTCCGCCTTGCACTGGGGCGGGATATAAATACCGTGCCGTGTGTCGGGTTTCGGCCCTCCGCCCTCTGGGGGCTTCGCTCGGCCCATAGTGGCTTCCTTGCGGCCCATAGTGGCTTCGTTGCGGCCCATAGCGGCCTGCTGCGTTCACGTGCCCATGGGGCCCTCTCTTCTGGTCCATAGTGACCACGAGCTGTCGTTGGCCCGCCCTACCCGCCCTGGGGGTGTGGGGGGGGGTGGTGCTCCCCCACGGGCCCGACCGGCGTCTGCCCGCTTGGCCTCGGAGAGGCCGCGCGCTGCGGGGCAGATGGGTCGGGTCCGCACCCTCCGCTCCTGGGGGAGGCTTCCTCCTTCCCCCCCCCCAGGGCCGTGCGAGGCGAGTGCAAGCGCCAGGATTTGTGCGCCCTATAGGGCGCAGTTCTTTGTCGCCCATTTTGGGCCCAGTTCCCGCGCGGTCAGGGATGTCTCAGCTGATCGGTTTCGTTCGGCAGCGCGTCGAGTATGTGGCGCTCATGGCAAAGTGCGGCTCGACGGGCGACAAGCTCCAGCAGTTGAAGACCGACGCTTGCACTGGCATCCTACATGCCATTCGCACCGTCAAGGGCGTGAAGCCAGAGGACGCCATGCAGATACACCAGATCATCAGTGAGTGCCTCCCGTCGAGCAGCGTGGAGCTCATCATGACCAGCCTCGACGGAAAGGTGCATTTGGCAGGCACCACTCTGACTGGTGTGGTCATCCAGGAGAAGCAGGCCCACACTCACCTCGACCTCTACTTGACCGAGGAGGCCTGGACAAAGTTCCTCGACTCGAGCATTGACCCTCAGACTAAGCTGATGTCCATGGCGATGTTCTTCGTGCTGATCGGCCTTCGGAGCCCCGACGAGAAAACGTTCGCTCGTGGCGCAGCGCTGGCCCTACAGACGGAACCATACAGCGTCGGTCGTCTCGTCGAGGAGACCCGCAAGTTGAAGCTGCTCGTGAAGTCCACGGCTGAGAGCTCCCCGCACATGCTTGTGGGGCCAACTGTGTATCCTGATGACGTGGAGGCGTTCAAGCAGATGTTCCCAGACGTGTGGAAGCAGGCCTTCGAGGCCTCTCCGCCAGCTCCTACGCGGTGGAGCCCGCAGCACAGGGCCATGGTGGAGCAGATGAAGGTCTGCAGGAGCTCGAAGAACGGGTGCGAGCAGGTAGTGCAGCCCGCGAGGGCGACCAGGAGCTTCATGCGGCAGTGCACGAGCAGCCCGTCCACCATGTGTGCACCGAGGTCCCTCCTACCTGGCGCAGTGGCGAGCCCGTCGGCCATGGTGCCCTATACGGCGCCTTCGCCGATCGAGATCGGGGACTCGCATCAGTTGCCGCCTCCAGCGACCTTTCCAGGCGGTGCTCATCAAGTTCCAGGCGATGCTTTTGTTCCAGTCGGTGCTCAGACAGCTCCAGTCGGTGCCGCTCCAGTTCCACAGGCTGCTGCAGTTCCAGTCGGTGCTCATCCAGTTCCAGGCGGTGCTCATCAAGTTCCAGTCGGTGCTCACCCAGCTGCAGTTCCAGTCGGTGCTCATCAAGTTCCAGTCGGTGCTCAAGTTCCAGTCGGTGCTCCAGTCGGTGCCGCAGTTCCAGTCGGTGCTCCAGTCGGTGCTCACGTTCCAGTCGGTGCTGCCCAGGCGGTTGCAGGCCCGAGCATGAAGGAGGTCACGCAGATGATCCAGAGGAAGCTCAAGGGCGGCGCCAAGGACATCACGGAGCAGGCGGACGGCGCTGAGGGTGACGAGGACGGAATCGGTCGAATGGCGATGGTGATGGCGACGGTGGCGACGGTGATGACGACGACGGTAGCGGTGATGATAACGACGGTGATGACAACGATGATGTTGACGATGACGTTAGCGATGATGACGGCGGTGATGAGGGTGACGATGATGACGATGACGACGATGACGACGATGATGATGATGACGATGATGACGATGGCGTTGACGATGCTGATAACGACGATAATGCTGACGATGATGACGACGATGATGATGACGATATTTGCCTCCTCCCCCTCCTCCTGGAGGGGGGCTGGGGAAGGCGTCAGGAATTGTGGCCCCGTCCTCTCCCCCCTCCCGACCTCTTCCGTCCAGGAGCCAAAGCTCGAGCCGATCGCGGCGCCGAAGAGCAAGGCCAAAGCCAAGGCCAAGGGCAAGGCCAAGGCAAAGGCCTCGAAGAAATCCCCTGCAGTGTGCAAGTCGGCATCCCCTCAGAACGTACATAAAGGTGATGACGACCTCAAGTATTCTACGAAGTTGCTTCCGAGGTATTTCAAGGGCGTGACGATCTACACGTCCATGGCAAAGAAGTGCTACAGAGTGAAGCCGCGCCCAGGTGCCATCGAGGAGACCCTCTTCGCTTTCGGCGTCCACGGCGGCCGCGCGAAGGCCTGGGCGGCAGCCGTGAAGCACGCGCGGTCCGTCAAGTGAGGCGCGCGGTTCGATTCGAACCGTTCGAATTCTACGGGAGGGAGCTTGTGGTGATTCATTGCTCTCGGTGCGCGTGCGGGGCGCACGCATATCCCCGCATGTGCTGCCCTTCCTTTTCAGTCGTCCCGCGGCGGCGCGAAGCCGGAATTCGGCTGGCTCCCCGCGGGCGCGCTCTCCCTCGTCGCGGATACGGCCGCGATTGCTCAGTGTACGCAGAAAGGCAGAAAAGCAAACAGGTTGCTCAGCGTGCCCAGCATGACGACGACAACGGACGACGACGACGATAACGACGGACGACGACGATGACGACGGAGGAGGGCGGTTGATTTTCAAAATGCGGCCCTCGCCTGAGCGCCTCGGACATTCGTCTTACAAGTCTGCAACAGCTACTCGGATGGAGGACAGGCCGTCATCAAAATGGGGCTCTCGCCGTGGCGCCGCGGACATCCGCCCTAAAGGTTTCAACAGCTCGAGGGATGGAGGGTGCGTGCTCATCATGGTTGCCACCATCGTCGTCATCATCATAACCACCGATGTCACCATCGCACGCATCATCGCACTAAAGGTTGATATCGCGACATACAATTACGATCACATCCATGAGCACGACGACACACATCGCAATGGTTCAACTAATACCACTTACATCGTCATGCTCACCATCCTTGCCGTAGGTAGCTACCTCGGCTCAGTCCTCGCGATTAGGCCCGCGCCGCGGCCCCTCCGTGAAGTGCGATCGCCCATACATGGCCCCGAAAACGCAACAGCAGCCCACGCGGGAGGCGCTGGCCCGCAAGGTGACTAGGCTCGAGAACCTTGCGCAGAAATACAAGAACGAGCGCGACCTTGAGAAGAAAAAACTTAAGGAACTAAGCCGTGAGAAGAAGTTGTTAGAGACCGCCATTGGGGACCTCTTGAAGACAGGCTTTCGGTTTCTCAGGTCAGGGTGGACCCCGACCGTGGTGAGGAGCGTAGTTCGCAAGGTGTTTGACGACGCTGGGCCGCATTGGATGAAGCTCAAAGTGTCTCAGAGCTCTGACAGTGATTGAGTCTGCCAGTGAGGTTATCGTTGCGCTGCGTTTTTAGATTTTGTCGCCAACTCCATCGGGGGTTGGAGGACGATGGGCGGAGGGAGGTTAGGGGGTGGGGGTGGAGTAGGGAGGAGGGGGGAGGATCGTAGTGCAACTTAGCAGGGCGGTGCAGCAGTCAGCGCGAGTTTGCCGTGATTCGTTGCTCGGTGCCAGCAATGAGGAAAATCTTGGCGCGTCGTCTGCCCCCCCATATCATCCTCCCCCCACTCCCCCCCGCGAGAGGCTACGTGGATGCATTGCCACATCTTCTGGCCCCCATCCACCCGTACATAGGATTTTGGCTCAAGCATTTCGCCTCGACCCTTTTTGCAGCTGCGCTCAGTGCCAGCATATATCGGACACAATGCCAGGCGCGTTGTCCAAGTGCTCCAGTTGCGGGCAGGAGTGCCCAGAGGGGCACAAGGGCCGCTGCAGGAGGTGCAACACCATGAACACCAGGGTCCACCGCGTGCTGGAGGGCGATGACGCCAGCAAGTTAGCGTTCTCAGCGAAGGTCGTCGACAAGGCTGGCTTCTTCGAGCGCGCCAAGAACGTCTTCGGGGAGGAGCTGAGGTCCATGATCATGTCGGAGATCGAGGAGAAGTCCGAGAGCTTCACCGAGGTGGAGCTGCAGGGGACGGGGAGCTTCCTCGACGAGGAGGACATGAGGGACAAGTACAAGAACAAGCCGAAGCGCCTGCAGGGCATCTTGGATCGCGCGAGGCGCTTCACGGACCCGATTTCGGGCGTGGAGCTCATCGAGGACATGGAGTACAAGAGCCTGTCGAGGACAGGGCAGAAGGAGACGTCCTCGGTGAAGCGCACGGCCAACAGCGAGGAGCAGTACAAGCCGCCGAAGAAGAAGAAGGCCGAGCAGCCGTCAGCCGCCGACGGTTCGACCGACCAGCCCGAGCCCTTGACTGATGCGGTCAAGAAGCACATCACCGCGGCGAAGGGTGTCATCGAGAAGGCAGTGGAGAAGCTCGGGAACTCGCAGTGCGGCATCCTGGATGAGCAGAAGCCCAACTTCTACGAGTACGTCCCGCAGTACGTCATCAACAGGAACGCCTCCGTGGTCGCCAGGGCCCAGGCGCTCGTGACGCTCATCGGCCTGGCCTTGGAGGCCGAACAGATCGTGAACCCAAAGGATGTCAAAAGCCAGATCGCGGAGCTGAAGTCGGAGCTGCAGGAGACCACGCGCATCACGAAGCTGCAGGTGACCGAGGCCAAGAAGTTGGTCGAGGAGCCTGAGGAGCCCGAGGCTTGAGGCCGCAGGCGGAGCTGCAGGAGCCAGCAGCGCGAGGTCGCATGACCTCGCCCGAGCCCCGTGGTGCACCGAGACGGCGGTGCAAGCGCACTGTGTTTAGTGCGATTCCTATGCGCCGTTGCACGCTTTCACGTGGAGCCGACCCCCGCGGGCATGTGTTGGATCATTGCCCGCGGGCGTTCAAAGGGGAAAAACAGTCATCACCACCAACACCACCAACAACATCATGATCATCACAATCAAAATGAACATCACCAGCATCATAAGCTCTCAAAGGTCAGCATCAGCAACATCATAGCCCGCACCAGCATCAACACCAACAACCTCATCATCAACATCATTATCATCAACTTCAGCATCAAAGGAAAGCAATTAACATCAACATCATTAACATCATCATCGACATCATTAACACCATCATCGGCACCATTATCATTTCTCGGGGGGCAAACAAAGGAAGCAATTAACATGAAACTGGCGTGCCCTCGCCCCCCCCCTCCCTCCTCGGTCAACCCCATCTGCCCTCCTCCGCCGTTTCAGTTCGAGGCTATGGAGAGATCGGAGCCGCTCCCCGAAGTAGAGGCCGACTTCCGAGATGATATCTCTAGCTCCTCAAGCACTGCCTCTTTTATGGCCCGCACGGGGTGCGTAATTAGGTACCACAGGAGGTTAGAGACATTTGTGTTGCAATGGTGCACTAAGCATAGATTGACTAAGTTCCGACCGTTGTCGCATCGCGAGCTGCAGAGAATCGAAATCCCAACCCCCTCTGCCATGCCTAACAATTTGGTCTGCCCGACCGTTCGCGCCCGATGGGATGAGATATACCAGCACATAGAGCCGCACGTCGAGGAGGCGATCGCGAATTTCCACAAGTGGGTCATGACCTCGAGCCCCGAGGGTTGGCAACCGTTCAAGGATTGACCCTAATTGCCCGAAACCTTCGAGGGGGTGGGAGGGGAGGATAGACCGAGGGCGGGAGGAGGGGAGGGTGGGGGGAGGGCAACGAAAAATGACCCCCCTGAGGAGGCCTTGCAGCGAACGGCACGCGGATTGGCTGAGATCAGCGTGGGAAGGCCGACTGCGGCCGACTATGAGGACACGGGGGTGGAGGGAGGAGGGAGGAGGAAGGAGGGAGGAGGGGGGAGGGAGGAGGGGGGAGGGAGGAGGAAGGGAGGAGGAAGGGAGGAGGTAGGGAGGAGGAAGGGAGGAGGAAGGGAGGAGGAAGGGAGGAGGAAGGGAGGAGGAAGGGAGGAGGAAGGGAGGAGGAAGGGAGGAGGAAGGGAGGAGGAGGGAGGAGGAAGGGAGGAGGAAAGGAGGGGGATAGGGAGGAGGGAGGGGGAAGGGAGGAGGAGGGAGGAGGAAGGGGGGAGGGAGGAGGAAGGGAGGAGGAAGGGAGGAGGAAGGGAGGAGGAAGGGAGGAGGAAGGGAGGAGGAGGGGAGGAGGAAGGGAGGAGGAAGGGAGGAGGGAGGAGGAAGGGAGGAGGAAGGGAGGAGGATAGGGAGGAGGAGGGAGGAGGGAGGGGGAAGGGAGGTTGAAAGGAGGGGCATGTCGGCCAGGAGATGGATATGTACATGAGCCTGCCGATGAACGAATCTGAGACCGCGCGCGAAGCTGGCTGGCCATGGCCGTTTCCTTTCTCCTAGGGATCGAGAGGCCAGCGTGGAAAACAAACGAGCGAGGGGCTCAGGATGGCCCATGGGGGCCTTATAAGAGGGCCCTGTAGGAAGGGCCAAGAGGGCCACGTGAGATCTTAAGGGGCGCAGGATTGCTCATGGGGGTTTCAGGGGGGCCCCAGGAAGTTTCCCATCGGGACCCAAGAGCCCAAGCGGGCCCCCAGAGGGCCCCATCTGAAGCCTTTGGCACGGAGCTTTCCAGAGGGCTCCTGGAGATGTCAGGAGGGCTTCCCAGGAGGGCTCCAAGAGGGACCCATTTGAATTGGATGGCAGGATATAAGATCTCAGAGGGGCCCTGAGGGAACCCCAAGAGGATCTCATTTGAATTCAGAGTGGGGTTCGGGCTTATTGGAGTGCCCCCCCCATCTTGGCTGGGGAGGGGCCCGAGATGGATCCAGGAGGCCCCGCCCCCCGTGTGACGGAGGTGTGCCGGAATGTGCCGGGGACCCGCGGGGGCCCACGGCCAACGCAATGTATCGTGTGACGGGACCCCCCCCGTGTGACGGAGGTGTGCCGGAGGTGTGCCGGAGTGTGACGGGGACCCACGGGGAGGGGAGCAGGCTTTGGGGTGGAAATTTATGTTGGGGGGAACCTCCAGGGGGGGACTTGCGCGGCCACCCCCCGTGGGAGACTTATGTACGGGGGCAAGGGCCGTCTCGGGGCCGTCTGAAAGCTTTCTTGGGCCCTTCCTTATAGGCTTTCATAAGGCCTCAGAAAAGCTCTCTTAAGGGCCCCCTTATGCTCCACCCGCATACCCACTCCCATAGGCTCCGCCCCCTTGAGTCCACCCCCACCATAGGCTCCACCCCCATCGCCCCCCCCCCCTTGGGCTCCACCCCCATAGGGTCCACCCCCATGGGCCCCACCCCACATGTAGGTCCCACCCCCAGAGGCTCCACCCCCATAGGCTCCAACTGCATAGTTTCCACTCCCATACATGGCTCCACCCCGATAGGCCCCACCCACCCCCATAGGCTACCCCCCCTATAGGGTCCACCCCCATGGGCTCCACCCCCCTGCACCCACCCCCTATCTCATAAGCCGCACCCCCATATAAGCCCCACCCCCACAGGCCCCACCCCCATGGGCTCCATCCCCATGGGCTCCCACCCCCATAGGCCCCACACCCATATACCCCACCCCCATAGGCCCTACCCCCATAAGCCCCACCCCCATGCATGGGCTCCACCCCAAAGCCAGAGGCTCCACCCCAGACCCCAGAGGCTCCACCCCTTTCCACCCTGGTATTTTCCATAGGCTCCACCCCCATAAGCCACCCCCCCTTCCCCATAGGCTCCACCACTTTCCATCCACCCCCATAGGCCCCACCCCCTCAGGCCACACCCCCATAGGCCCCACCCCCATAGGCCCCACCCCCATTTGGGCTCCAACCCCATTTGGGCTCCACCCCCATGGGCTCACCCCCATAGGCTCCACCCCCACAGGGTCCACCCCCATAGGCTCCATTCGGCCCCGCCCCCATAGGCTCCACCCCCGTGAGCTCCAACCCCAAAGTTTCCACCCCCATAGCCTCCACGAGGATTGCAAAACAAAAAAAAAACAATGGGCTCCATCCCCATAGGCCCCACCATCCATGTATACGTCCCACCCCCATCAGCACCGCCCCCATAGCTTCCACCCCCATGGCCATGTAGGCTCCAATCCCACGGGCTCCCCCCCCACATATGGCCCCACCCCCATATTCCCACCCCCATGGGCTCCAGCCCCATGGACTCCAGGATCCCATATAGGCTCCACCCCCATGGGCTCCACCCCCATATAGACCCCACCCCCTTATATGCCCCACCCACGGAGGCTCCAGCGCCCCCCCCCCCAGGTAAGCTCCACCTGTTTGGGGCCGTCGTTGGGCCATCGTCAGCGTGGAGCTGGCCCCCCTTGGCCTTCAGGGGAATTCTTATTCCGACGGGGCCGTTATTGGCCCCGTCGTCACTCTGCTAACCTCCTCAATCCGAGCTAGCCGTTTTGGCTCAAGGCATCGGCGCCCAACGCGCGCGCAGACCAGGGCTCATCATGGAGGCCGCTCGGGACGTGGAGGCCCAGGTGCAGGCCGCGCGCCCCAGCTTCTGCATGCGGGTCCGTGTCCCCGAGGAGGACCTGCTGAGGGAGTACGACTACGTGACGCGCCTGCCAGTGCTGGTCCAGGTTCGCAAAAAGTACAAGAGCAGCCCAGCGAACGACCAGAAGCAGGTGACTGAGCATCCCAGCGCGAAAGAGCAGCACGAGCAGCCCAGCGCGAAAGAGCAGGAGCAGCCCAGCGCGAAAGAGCAGCACGGGCAGGAGGGGCAGCCCAGCGCGAAAGAGCAGCACGAGCCGAAGGAGCAGGTGAAGTTGATGGACGTCATCGAGCCCCTCAATGGTCCGACGACCGCCTACCCGACGGTGCGCAAACTAGAGTACAAGGAGCCCGCCGAGCAGGTGCTGGGGGCCGACCTCGACACCGACGTGGCGACGCAGCTGCAGGACAAGACGGAGAGGAAGACCTCAGCTCTGCCGAGGGCCCCGACACCGAGCACGTTGGCAGTGGACGACTACTTGGCGAACATCCACGCGGCGATCGGCATGCCTGCCCCGTCGAAGTTGCCGAAGCACGACAAGACGGAGATCGTGGACCTGCTCGATGGCGACACGTTCGAGACCTCCATCTTCGACGCGCTGGCAGCCGAGCAGAGCAGCCAGCCGCCGCTTGAGTTTTCGCCGCCGCCCGACTCGCAGCCTCCAGCTGACTTGGACCCCTACGAGTGCGAGTCGTCGCAGTGCCTGTCGCGCTAGGCGGCGCGGTCGGGACGATGACTTGGACGGCGAGGAACGGCATGCAAGGAGGATGAGGGGCAGGATTGAGGGGGCGCGGATAGGGAAGATCATCTTCGAAAGTTTAGTGCGATTTCTGTGCGCCGTGTGTATATCACTCTTTGATGCGGCGCCGTTCCCCGCGGGCCTGTGGTGATTCATTGCCCGCAAACTGCAAGCTTGATAAATGGAAACAATCATCATCCTAACCCACTTAGTCCTCAACGCCATTATGGCAATCATAGCCATCACCGACGTCAGCACCAACATCATCAGCACCACCACAACCAGTACTAACTCACATTCGGTTTCGTCAGACCCGCTCGCATTCAGACGAACTCCTTTCCAGCCGCACTCGCATTCAGACTCGCTCCTTTCTACGTTCAGGTCTGTCAGACCCACTCGCGTCAGGCCCATTCGCATTCAGACCCGCTCTCATTACGACCCACTCGCATTCAGACCCACTCGCATTCAGACCCACTCGCATTCAGACTCACTCCTTAGGACTCGTGCAGGTGCCATTTCCGTAGCCGTCTAGGCCCCAGTGGAAAGGCCACCCTTTAGCATATCGTTTCACATAGTTTCCTTCGCGCTTATGGCTGGCAGGAGGAGGAAGTTCGACCAACCGCTGCAGACATGTGCCGCTGCGGCGGCTTCGAGCGGGTGCGCTGCGCAGACGATGTTGCAGGCCATGTCAGAGCAGACCGCGTCCGATGCGAGGAGGGTGCAATGGGCGCGCAAGCTATCCCACCGACTGCTGCACTCCATTCGGAACACAGGCACCCCGTACGGCAACGTGGCCCTTGTATCGTCGATGGCAGGCCCAAAGGGCACTCTTGAATTTGATCACGTGTGTCCAGCTGCACTCTTGTACCATTTGTGTTCTGCCTCGGCAGGCTTTTTCAATTTCCTTCGCGGGGTCGCAAATTCCGTCGCCGACGGGTTTTTGGACGTCGTGGTGTACCTGGACAAGGCTACGCCAGGCAACGAGAGGCGCCCTGATGATGGAAGGTCGTGCCAGTGCTTGTATTTCACGTTCCTGCAGTACCCCGATTGGTTTAGAAAAGGTGACTTTGCTTGGATGCCGTTTGCATACGTGAGAGTGTCTGACCAAAAAAGCTCAGGCGTGACGGACTCACAGCTCGTTCGGTTCATGACCCGATCGTTTCTTGTGTCGTTGAACTGCGTTGGCTTGCAGTCAAAGGGGGAGTTCATGCAATTTCGTGCTCGTCCCTCAGTGCTCGTCGCCGACTGGGAACAGCATGTGCGGGCCTTCAACCACATGGGTTTCAACGGTAGCGTGCCCTGCGGATGGTGCCGCAATGTGCTGGGGCGGTGCCCCCCCTTTCAGCACGCCTACCTCGTCCACGTGGACAGCGCAGAGTACGACCGCATGGACCCGCACACGCCCGAGAGCAAGCACGAGCTGGCCAGGGACGTGCAGGCGTGCGCGCAGGGCGGAGGAAACCTCGCGCGCGTGCAACAGTCCACAGGCATCAAGTGGGACCCTGAAGGCGTGCTGTGGGACGACCTCGTGAGGTCCACGCTGCGCCCGCCCTGGTGCGAATATCCAAACTGGATGCACGTGTATGTGGCGTCAGGGGGAGTGGCGCAGTACGAGGTCAACGGGCTCGTGAACTTGATATGCGGTCACGGCATTACCAATCATGACATATATGCATGGTGTAGCCAAGTCACTGCGCCGAGAAACTCGAAGAGCTTAGGGCGGAAATTTTTCGCGGACCGCATCGTCGCGGCGCCTGGTAAGCACCTGAAAGGCTTTGCAGCGGAGGCGCTTTCAGCTGTTGTAGTTTTGGGGCTTTTCATTGATATGGTTGTGGCGCCGCAAAACATCCCAGGGCTGCAGCGAGCATTGGACTGTTTCGCATTGCTTCGGGTTATATTGGCTATATTCCAGAGGGGCTGCCTTGCCGACATACCGACACTGCAGGGCGCCATGCGGACTCACCACGAACTGTTCGCGAGGCTGTATCCGATGTCTGTGAAAAGGAAGATGCACCAGCAGAAACACTTGCCTGAGTTTTGGGTTCGGTGGAAAGTTCTCCTGTCTTGCTTTGGCCCTGAACGTCACCACAAGCTGATGAAGCGCGTGCACGGCTACGCGTTTAACCGTAGTCCGAAAACAGTTCTCGCATGTGATTTGCAGAAGTTGGTGAAAGGATTGGGGAGGGCCGACACGGTGGAGCCATACAGTCTGCGTGGGTGCGTCCATGCATGCAACGTGACTTTCGCGACTTCAGACCAGCGCCATATCCAGTGCACAGCCTGGGCACTCCTTTTGAATTCACCGACGGGGCAACTCGCGAAGGGAGACCTCCTGCAGTGGCGCGAGAATGGGCTTATGCGCGTCGGGTTTGCTTTAGGCTTCGCGCGCGCAGATGGAGCCCGCCCCGAATACGTTGCCATCGCGCGACCCTGCAGGGCGCTCAGCCCGTCGACTTGGGCGAGGCAAGGCGCCGAGGTGTGCGTCGTGCGGTCGCCAGCAATTGTAGGGAACGTGTTTTTTGCAGACGTTGGTGGCTTGATCACGCCTGCGTTGTTGCACGACCCCTAGCCTAGCCACGTGCAGTAAAACAATGTAAACACGCATCGCATCAAACATCCAACATCAAACATCAAACAATAAAGCACTTGCCACTTGCATCAAACATCAAACATCAAACATCAAACAATCAAAAAATACAGCAAGAAACCAACAACGCAGTAAAACCATAAAGCAATGACATCGAACATCAAACATAAAATGTCAATCAAACATCAAACACGCATCGCATCAAACATCAAACGTCAAACAGTAAACAATAACATATCAAACATCAAACATCAAACTCCACTCACTGCCGTCTTTCATCGCCGCCATGCCGCAGCCGTTTCCGAGTCCGAATGCATATTCGCGGGGCTCCCCGCTTTCTCGCCCCAATACGGTATGTGAACTCTCGTGGCGAGTCCATTCCTTTGTTGCGGCCGCGTATCACCGACCCCATCCTGCTGCAGCCGCGCAGCGCTGCCGCCAGGCCGCCTTGGCTGAGGCCGCGCGGCGGCGGCGACGGCGACGCTGAGGTAGGGCTTGCCGACCAGGCCGCGTCGGAGGAGCTCGACATCCAGCAGGTTGCGCTCGATTTTTGCAGGGGCATCAGGCAGGCCGACTCGGGGAAGCTCGCCGACCAGGCTGCCTCGGACGCTGCAGCCAACCAGGACACGCTCGCCGACCAGGACAAGGCCGCCTCCGACGCTGCAGCCAACCAGGACAGGCTCGCCGACCAGGCCGCTACGGGGGAGCTCGCCGACAAGGCCGCCTCGGACAAGCCCCCCAACCAGGACGTGCTCGCCGACCAGGCCGCTACGGGGGAGCTCGCCGACAAGGCCGCCTCGGACGGTGCAGCCGTCACCGACCAGGCCGCTGCGGGGGAGCTCGCAGACCAGGCCGCCTCGGACGGCAGCCAGGACGTGCTCGCCGACCAGGCCGCTAAGGGGCTCGCCGACCAGGCCGCCTCGGACGGCGCAGCCAACCAGGACGCGCTCGCCGAGGCCGCGGAGGAGCTCGACGACAAGTCGGTCTGCGACGGCAGCACGACCGAGTGCGACGAGAGCGAAGATCACCGCCCAAAGCGACGCCGCACTCTGGACGAACGGATGAGCGATTTACGCAAGTTTGCCCGCAGGCTGCGCAGGCATAGAGATGTGCTGCTTTCGCGGCCGTCGGGCGGTGGCCCCAGCCCGCAGTAGGCGGTGGCTCCGACAGGAAACACGGCCTGCACGAAAAAAAACATCATCACGTTCACCAGCATCAGCATCATTACGCATCACCAACACGAACAACTAGAATGTACATCACCAACTACCAATCGCCACCAATCAACATCACTAACATCACTAACCCACCGATTTAACATCAATATCACCACAAACCAACATCACCATCATTAACATCAACATCATCAACATCATCATCATCAACATCAACATCATTAACATCATCAACATCTTCATCATCACCACTACCATCACAATCAACGCGATAACAACGTTCTTGTATATATTCCAGCGGCGCTGCCGCGCGATTCCGCCGCCCCGCTCGGGAGGCAGAGAGGCGGCACGGGCAGCGACCTGGCGAAACCTCGGCGGACCCACCCGAGGCGGCAGCGAGGCGACACGTGCAACAGCGTGGCGAATCCTCCGCAGACCCACCCAGCGCACGAGGCGGCAACGAGGCGGCGCGGACGGCAACGCGTCGAAACCTCGGCGGACCCGCCCAGCGCACGCGGCGGCAATGCTAGGTTCACAATAACCGCGTGCAACGTGATATAGGCCACATACAGCCCGCGTAACTTTATAATGCGACCCGAACGGCCCCCAACACTTCCTGCACGAACTAGAAGTCATGAGTTTTGCGAAGGCGGTCATATGAGCAATGTTACGGCCAACATGAGTTTTCATAGGTAACCTGTAAGTACGTATGACAGATATGCTGTGCATTTTGTAAAGACCCGAGATCGCCCATACGTTGTTTTCATAAGTGTTCCGTAAGTGTCAACATAAATTTCATAAGTGTTTATAAGTGTTTCATAAGTTTTTGATAAGTTTTATAAGTGTTTATAAGTTTTCGATGAAACCTTATGTTGGCCTTAACATACCACTTGTGATCGCCTTGTGGAACTTATAACTTTTAGTTTGCGTTATATGTTGTTTAGACCTTATGGGCCGCCTTATAAAGTTATTTGTGTTATAAACTGGTTATAACAAGTTGTACATTGGTTATAAATTGGTTGTGTAACGCCGCCTAACCACTTATAAGGCACCACAACCGAAAAAAACATGGTAGCAGACTCCCGCACCTCCCGCGGGGAGGCTGGGGAGCAACTCTGCGCGCCCGCACGGGCCGCGCGCTGGCCGGGCCTGCCGCTGCAGCGCTCCCCAGGGGCCCAGGGGCATCTTTGGGGGGCTGGGGTGGGGAGGAGCAGGGGGAGGGGCATCTTGGGAGGAGGGGCGCTTTGGGAGGAGGGGCATTTGGGGCGGAGGAGGCATTTTGGGAGGTGGGGTGGTTCCCGGCATGCGCTCCCTGATCCCGCTCCGGGATGACCCCCCTCTATGAGCCCACGAAGCGGGAGACGGGGGGGGGCGGATGTGGGGCGGAGGTGGAGGTGAAGCTGGCGCTGGAAGTGGAGGGACGGAGCGAATGAAAGCGGCGGATAAGAATAGAGGAGTGAGGCGGGGCGGAGTTGGGTGGAGATGGGGCGGGGATGGGAGGAGGAGGGGAAGAGGGGAGAAGGAGCCACGACAACTTGCGGCGGCGGCCACTCAGCGGAGGCCCGCTGCTCGCCGCAGATGCAGCGACCCGCGGCGCTGCACCGCGCAGCACAGAGTCACCAAGGAACTCGCGAACGTGAGCGAACAATCATCACCCACGACCCTCTCCGCCGAAACGGCCGCTGACCTCCTCGGCGAACGTCGTCAGACGCTCGCCGTGATACCGGTCGTGCTTCTTTCTGACGCTCAGCATACCGCCAAGCCTCCCCGGTCTGGCGCGCCGCGGCCCGCACATCGGCGTCGCCCCCAGGCTTCTATCTGGCTGCGGGCACTGGACGTCGAGGATGTCCCACTCGACAATTTCTGGAACCCCTGGCGGAAGGCGGGGAGGAGGAGGAGGAAGAGGAGGAGGAGGAGGAGGAGGAGGAGGAGGAGGACGAGGAGGAGGAGGCCAGCCGCCATGCCAAAGTGGGTGTCATCAGTGGACGTTTCCCGACAACAACCACTACCGCCGCGCGCCTGGTGTTTAGTGAATCACCGGGGCCACCGCGAGCTCGTCCCAGCCGTGCTCTGGTCGCGGCCAGCCCGGATCATTTGACACCAGACTGTCTCGGCCGCGATCGGTGGCGACCGATCGGCGCTCCTTCAATCGGTCGCGACGGATCGCGACCGACTCCGCACTGAGCCGCGACCGATCCGAATTTCTGAGCAAAATCGGTAGCGATCGGCCTCGCCAGCCGTGACCAGAGGACTCCGGCATCCCATGGTCAGGGAAATGCGGGGGGCGGCTGCGGAGCGCCGTGGCCAGCCGTGCCGCGCCAGACCCCCTGGCCGAGGCCTGCCCCAGCCGGCAGGAGGATCGCCCGTCCAGAGAGGTGCACTCGCTGCTTGGCTGCTGCTGCTGCTGTTGCAGCTCGCTCCCCACACGCAGTGTATTCTGGTCCGGCCTCACGCGTCAGGTCGCCAGTCTGTGCCGACCGCGACATGAATCACACGAGTGGGCTGCGACCATGAAGCGCGTGACGACTGGATTCCTACAGCATTGCTGCCGAACGAAGTCAGCGTACCAAACAAGATGTGCTGGAGAAACCTTCTCCCCTCCCCTCCCCTGGCCAGGGCCTGCGGCGCCCTGGCCAGGGGGGGTTCCGACGCCGGGCCCTGCCACCGCCCGACTCCTGCACACGAGAACCAGCGAGCACTGTAAGCCCCTGACCCTGGTCTCCGAGTCGGACGGGGGCACCCTCCAGCACTCGACGCGAATATTAAAAACCCACATTTGCCCAGCCAGCACCCTAGGCTGGGCAGGTTCAAAGGAGGAGGAGGAGGAGGAGGAGGAGGAGGAGGAGGAGGAGGAGGAGGAGGAGGAGGAGGAGGAGGAGGAGGAGGAGGAGAAGGAAGGATAACACAGCTAGCAGGCGCCCACATGCAGGAGGAGAGGGAGGGCGGCAAAGGCAGCAAGGCAGCAGGGGCGGGCGGGGGGCGGAGGGGGCGAGTGGCGTCCGAAGGAAGTCGTGGGCCGTCGTGGGTCGTCGTGGTTCAAGAGGTCGTCGCGGTCGTCGGGGGGGCTGCTGGCCGTTCAGGGTCTGGGGCCGTCACAACGGCGGGGCGTCGGGAAGGGCGGGCGGGGTCGACGGCGGGGGCGGGCAAGGAGCGGTTCACACCGCATCCGCCGTGGCGGCTGCGTTGGCCGCGGCCAACCGCTCGGCCGTCGCGCCTGCTCGCGGCTGGAGGCGCCGCAGCACTGCCCGCGCAGTTTCCTTGTGCAGGGAAATCGAAAATCGCTGGGCAAGCTGATCGGCTGCGAGCGCGGCGTCGTCTCCAGTAGCGTCGGCCGCGCGCTTTGCGAGCACCGCGAAGGCGCGTCGCGCCTCGCGGCCCCAGCCGCCGCCGTGGGCCTCGCATACCATCGGTATGAACGTCAGGCCGGCCTCTGAGCATTTGCGCTGCGTGTCCAAGTGCAAGCGCTTCTGCTCCTCGTAGCGGGTCGCCGCTGCGTTGCCGCCGCGTGCCGCCTCGCCACCGCCGGCGTGCTGCTGCTGCCTTCTCCTCCCTCCGCGTCCTACTCCGCGCTCTCCCCCGCCCAGCTTTTCATCACCGGTGTGCTCCTCGACGCGTCGCCACAGCCCGATGCCCGTGGGCGAGCGCAAGCGCAGTCGAACCGGACGAATGTGTGGGGCGAGCGCTCGTGGCGAACGCTCTTGTCGAATGCTCCTCCTCCTCCTTCTCCTCCTCCTCCTCCTCCTTCCTCCTCCTCCTCCTCCTCTTCCTCCCCCTGCCCATCCTTCCATCCTTCTCCTCCTCCTTCCTCCTCCTTCGTAGGCAACGCACTGGCTGCATCTGCCAGGCAAGGGGCTCCAGAGGGACCAGTAAGCAAAAGGGATGGCAGATATGTTACTACTGCAGGCGCGGCCGCAAGAAACCCGCGCAAGCAACACAACCCTGAAAATCCGCGCGCGAGGTGTACCTGAGAGAAGCCCGGAGCACCCTGAACGCAGCGGTTTCTTCCACGGCTGCGGTAAGTCACCGGGAAGCGCCCGGAGCGAGGAAACCCAGGATACCCTGACGAACAGCATAGGGGTTCGTGATATGCCCGCCCCCACTGCACACCTCCCAGAACCTCAGAGATGAGCAGGGACCGACCGTCCCGGCATTTCTATAGTCCTACCACGAAATGTTCTTAGAACCCAGAACTTCTCTGAAAACAAAAACAATGTTCTTAAAACATAAGCCCGATGTGTCCAAACAAGACAGACTCCACCAGAAATGTTCTAAATACATTTTGTGGAAACCACAAAAGGTTCTTAGAACATTGTTTGGTAGGGCTATAGGCGAGCCAGGACGCTTCGCAACTGCTTGACAGAGGCAGCAGAGGATTGAAACTGACCTGGTAGGGTGCGGGCTAGCGAGCAACTCTGCGCCGCGCGCGCACGGTCGGGCGGGCGCGCCTGCGCTCGGGGCACAGGGGCTCCCGCCCGCCTCCCAGCGTGGCCTGGCCTGCGGCGTGACGGGGGGAGGAGCACCGCCCTCGTCCTCGTCGTCGTCTTCGTCGTCGCTGTCTTCGTCCTCGTCGTCCTGGCCGCCTTCGTTGTCTTCGTCGTCCTCGTCGTCATCCTGATCGCCGCCTTCTTCGTTGTCGTCTTCGTCCTCGTCGTCCTGGCCACCTTCGTTGTCCTCGTCGTTGTCGTCGTCGTTGTCACCGTCCTGGCCGCATGTCGCCTTCGTTGTCATTGTCTTCGTCCTCGTCGTCCTGGCCGCCATCATTGTCCTCGTCGTCCTCGTCGTCGTCAGGGCGCCGTCCTCGTCGTCGTTGTCGTCGTCCTGGCCGCCTTCGTCGTCCTCGTCGTCGCTGTCTTCGTTCTCGTCGTGCTGGCCGTCTTCGTCGTCCTCGTCGTCCTCGTCGTCGCTGTCGTCGTCCTGTCCGCCTTCGTCGTCGTCCTCGTCCTCGTCCTCGGCGTCCTCGCCGTCGGGCCCCGCAAATGAGGGAGGGCGGCAGCGGCGCGAGGCCCGCCGGCTCGTCGGAGCTGGCTGGACTGATCCCTCCTCGTTCTTTCTGCTCCCATTCTCCCTGAATTGCCCTCCTCCTCCTCCTCCTCCTCCTCCCTCCCTCCCTCCTCCTCCCCCTCCCTCCTCCTCCCCCTCCTCCCTCCTCCTCCTCCTCCTCCTCCTCCTCCTCCTCCTCCTCCTCCTCCTCCTCCTCCTCCTCCTCCTCCTCCTCCGCCTCCCCTCCGCCTCCTCCTCCTCCTCCTCCTCCTCCTCCTCCTCCTCCTCCTCCTCCTCCTCCGCCTCCCTCTCCTCCCTTCGCCACGGCCCCAGGGGCCGGGACCGGCACCCGCGAACGGGACCCCTGGGGCGGCCGGAATGGTCGATCCGATCGCTCCCTCGCGCCCGCCGCATTCGGCGAGGGCCCTCCCCTCCCCTCCTCCTCCCTCCCCTCCCCTCCCCCCCTCCTCCTCCTCCTCCTCCTCCTCCTCCCCCTCCTCCCCTCCCCCTCCCTGTCCTCCTCCTCCTCCCTCCTCCTCCTCCTCCTCCTCCTCCGTCTCCTCCTGCCATCTCCTCCTCCTCATCATCCTCATCCTCATCCTCCTCCTCCTCCTATCATCCTCTTCCTCCACCTGCCCCCCCCTAATCCAATCCTCTTCCCTCCTCCCTCCTACTCCAATCCTCCCTCATTGCCCTCCTCCCCCCCATCGTCCTCCTCATGCTCCCGTTCCTCCTCCGCCGTCTGCTTCTTCCTCCTCCAACACCCTCTCCTACCACCTCCTCCTCCTCCTCTCGTCCTCTGCCGCCTTGCTCCCTCCTCCCCCCTCCCCCTCTCCTGCCACACCCTCCTCCTCCTCCGCCATCTACTCCTCCCCTCCTCCTCTCCTCCTACTCCTCCTCCTCCTCTTCCTCCTCCTCCTCCTCCTTGTCCTCCGTCGCCTGCCCCCTCCTCCTCCCCCTCCCTCTCCCTGCCTCCTCCTCCTCCTCGTGCCATCTCCTCCTCCTCCTCCTCCTCGTGCCATCGCCTCCTCCTCCTGCTATCTCCTCCTCCTCCTCCTCCTCCTCCTCCTCCTCCTCCTCCTGCCATCTCCTCCTCCTCCTCGGCTCCCTCATCCTTCTCCTCTCCCCTTCCTTACATATCACTTCTCCGTATCGCACCCCGAGTCGGGTCGGTTAAGGCAGGCTAGGCGTGTCGCCCGAACACTTCTTCACCATCTGTGATCTTAAAGCTCAGAATGCACAGCCTCCACGGATGGAGGCCAGGCCGTTTTCAGCGTGCGGCTCTCGCCTGAGTACCGTGCCGATGCGCCTGAAAATTCGCAATGAGTTCCGCGAGTGGAGGGAGGGCCGGTTTCAACGTGTGGCTCTCGCCTCAGCGCCGAGCACACTCGCTTCTTTTGTTTTTTCAGTTTAAAGAAAGATGCAAGAGTTTGACGGATGGGGGGGCAGGCCGTTTTCAAATTGTAGTGCTCGCCTTAGCGCCCCGCGCATTCTTCTTAAAACGTTGCAAGGGTTTCACGGAAGGGGGGCGGGTCATTTTCAGTATGTGTCTCTCGTCTAAGCGTCGCGCACATTCATCTTCGAAACTTGCAATGGCTTCACGGATGGAAGGCAGCTTCTACTCAAAAAGTGGCTGTCGCGCTCGCGCCGCGCACATCCATCTTAACAGCCTGCACTCGTTTCAAGGACTATGATCTTTGACGTCCCCCAACAAGTTCTAGAACGGATTGGTGTTGTCAGGACGCGACCGTCACGTTGATTTGCGGTGTTGAAGTCCCAGGACTGGCGCTTTGGTACAACGTCCCAGGAATGGTGCTTTGGCATGGTTGCAGATCTTTCGACGGTTGTCTTCCAGCAAGGCCCGTCCGTCAGTGATAATACACCTGTGTAGGGACCTCTGAGGAGGTAACTTGGAGTAGCTGTTGCAACATCGTTAAGGAGTCTTGGGTTTGCACTAGTCCTCCTTCTTTTTTGTCATCAACTCCCTTGCCTCAGATCACAACTGCGAGACACCAGTAAATAAATATTGGCCGAGCAAAGTGAAGGAGACCACGCCCAGCCTCCTCCTCCTCCTCCTCCTCCTCCTCCTCCTCCTCCTCCTCCTCCTCCTCCTCCTACCCCCATCCTCCCTCCTCCCTCGTCATTCGCCCTCCTCCTCCTCCTCCTCCTTCTCTCGCGTCTCCATCTTCCTCCCCCCCCCGAGGGCGGAGGAGGGGAAAGCAGGGAGCTTCTAGCTGGCCGAGTAGGGGCATCGAATCGCATCCCAGGGAGGATCGGGGGGCGGACGGAAGGAAGGGATAGCAATCCTGGGGTAAGCGAATCAGCCCCGCAGCTGGTTTCCCCGGCGCCTCCTGGCGCCAGAGGCGTCCGTGCCTTGAGGAACGCACGCGGCGGCGGGGGCGAAACCAGCAGCTGCATGCAGCAGACTCCGTATCCCCCCTTCCCCTACGGTCGGGAATTTCGCTCCGCTCCGCGGGGCAGGAGGCCGAAATAAGCGCAATATTCCTATAGTTAGGCCCCCAAACATTCCGACCGTCTCGGTATGCCTGTAGGCCTACCACGACATGTTCCTAGATCCCCCAACATGTCCCAAGAACAACAACAATGTTCTAGGAGCATGGGCCCGATGTGTGAAAACAAGACAGCCTCAACCAGAAATGCTCCAAAAACATTTCGCGCAGAACACAAAAGGTTCTCATAACATTCTTGGACGAGAACGTTCCACTGCTCGCAAAGTTACTACTTGCAAATGGACTGGATCCGCCGCGGGGGATTTGCGATACATTGCATCGATGCAGACACGTGTTTTTCTGAAATTTGCGAGTCGGCACTTTGCGAGTAGTGGAACGCGCTCGGCGAGCCAGGACGCCTCGCCACTGCTCGAGGAACGCTGCTGCTTGGGGACCGGGCCTCGCTCAGCATGTCGTGCCGGGGCGTGAGCGGCCAGGACCGGCGGCACGGCATGCTGCGGAAACGTCCCTGACAGTGTCCACACCCTTTTCGGGGAGAAGGAGAAGGAGGGAGGAGGAGGAGGAGGAAGGAGGAGGGAGGAGGAGAAGGAGGAGGAAGAGATGGAGGAGGGTCGAGGAGGAGGAGGAGGGAGGAGGAGGGAGGAGGGAGGAGGAGGAGGATGAGGATGATGAGGATGGGAGGAGAGGAGGATGAGGAGGAGGGAGGAGGAGGAGGAGGAGAGAGAGGAGGAGGAGGGAGAGGAAGGAGGAGGAGGAGGAGGTGGAGGATGGAAAAAGAGGAGGAGGAGGGATGAGGAGGAGGAGGGCCAAGGAGGACGAGGCGGTGGATCCAGAACTCTGGCATCGTGCCGGCTCGTTCTGCCCGCCGTCCCCCCCCCCCCCCCGAAAACCCTCCGAATTCCTCCACGGTGCTAGCTTTGCAGCCTTGGGGCCCCCAGAGACGAAAAGCCTCCTGCGCGATTTGCTCGAGGCGCTGTAGGTCAGGAGCTTCCCCTTCAAGATCGGTTCCAAGACCTCTCCTGGGATGCGTTCTGGCCAGAACTTCGAAGGGGATCCAGCGGTGGCGACTAGGGCGCTCGGGAAGGCGCATAACGACCAAACAAATCAAAATCCCGGGATGGGGGCCCAAGCTGACCCCAAATGCCGTGGTTTTTAACTGCCCAGTCCCCGATGTCCCGACCCCTTTTCCAGGGGCCAGCTTTTAGAGGCCCCCTAGATAGGGTCGGCGCAGATGGGGTCGGAGGATCGCGCCGCATCGCCGATCGACGATGCATCGGCGATGCATCGGGGCCGTCGGCGTGAAGAAAATCGGGCTCCACATCGAGCCGCAACGCCCATGCATCGGCGATGCAGCGCGATCCTCCGACCCCATCTAAGAGGCCTGGAGCTTATCCTCAGTAATTCTCCGATGGCCCCAGTGCTCGAAATAAACCTCCAGAAGCCGAAATGGGAGAAACCCGCCAGCATGACGTCGGAGGTCGCTGGAGGAGGCGGAGGAAGAGGAGGAGGAGGAGGAGGAGGAGGAGGAGGAGGAGGAGGAGGAGGAGAAAAAGGAGGAGGAGGAGGAGGAGGAGGAGGGCGAGGGCGTGAGACGAAGGCGGGGAGGAGGAGGAGGAGGAGGAGGAGGAGGAGGAGGAGGTGGTGGTGGTGGTACTCAGCATCTGGTCGAGTCTGCAATGCTTATCTGATTACACATGACCGCTGTGCGCATTATGAGGGCATGTCCCCTCGCGAAACTTGAAAGTCGGCACTCCCGTCGCGACTAGATTTCTAATCAGGGAACACCATAGAAACCGTTAGGGTCGAGAAACCTAACGAAAACATCCCGAGCGGTGCACCTCGGCACCAGATCCCGAGAGTGAGAAGGCAAGCGTCTCTACTCGCACACGCACACACACAGCACAGGAGCGGGGGGAGAGGGAAGGAGAGACACACGAGGAAACACCACCACAGGAGGACGGAGGCGAGAGGGAACAGGAAGGAGGAGGCAGGCGGGAAACGTCACATTCAGTCAAGTTGAGGCCCCAGCACTTAAGTCTGACCTCTGCCTCGACCAGCACCTTTGAATTTCCTAGGTTTACGCTTGGGTATGCTCTGCGGGGGAGTCCAGGAGCCCGGAAATTGAACTCCCCCCCGCTCTGAAACGCACTGTCTGGGCCCCCCAGCTCCAAAAGTGTTCACGGACGCCGCAAGATTATTACTGCTGCTACTCACATTGTGATGACCTGAGCCCACAGCCTGAATCTCGCCAGCACCCTCCATCTGAGAACCTCCAGAGCCTGAGACAAGAACGTCATCAGCTACCACCGCTTGTGCTTGCCCCCCTCAACATCTTCTGCAGGGAATTCTGAATATTGCACTCGGGCCCCCCCTCGGGTGGCGGGCCTGGCTTCGGCGCGGACCTGAGCTTGAGGAGGCACTTCGACACGAGCAAGTTCGCTGGCACAATCACCATGTGGGGCGGCTCTCCGATATGCACAAACGCGTGGATGTAAAATGTGTGCCGCACCTTTATCTCCTCTCCATCCTTGGGGTAGGTCGACTTCGCTCGCCAATGCTTGATGTACTCTGCCGCCAATCATGCGGTTCCAAACTTCGTCGGGCGCGGCGTAGTCCTCATGCTGCTTCCAACGTAAGAAATTCTGATAACAATGATCTTCAACCTCTCTGAGAAATCGCTCGCGCCACAATCCATCCACAAAACCGCGAACAAGTGCATCAATATTCCACTGAATGCGAGTAGTGCGGCCCCATCGCGAGAAGTCAAGAATATATCGCGCGCGAACTTGAGGTGGATAGTGATCCCATTTGCACTTCACAGGCGCCATCTGGAATTGCCGCCCCCGCCGATTAAGAATACAAGAATCCACAAGAATCGAAAACCAATCTCGGGGCACGCCCAAATAATCCATGCGTGAACTTGCAGCTCGCCCATGAAACGTATCCTCGCCGCCGATGAAAGTGTTAGCTAAGCAAAGATTGAACTTCTCCATGAAAACTCTCAGCTGCATCATGCAAAAATGCTCCTGCTGGGGTCGCAGCGGCCCAGCAGGATTATGCTCGTCAAAATACACGTTCGGACAGGGCCATCCAACATATTCGTTGATGTCGCCACGAAACACGATCGAACATCGGTTGGGCTGCATTCTACATACCTGATCCATCCAAAAAATCATCTTGTATGTGACCATCTTCTTGACACCATGTGGCCGTACTGGAAAATATGCAACAATCAGCAACAACTGAAAACGGCCTGATCGAAATGCGACTGCTCCAAGCCGTCCTTTTAGGCATGCGGGTGGGGAGTGGATCTGAGCAATATGGCAAGGACGAGCTCGTCGGCGTCGAAAACGAATCTGCACCCCAGTGTGCGAAGAGACAAACGGGCCTCGACCATGGCCCCAATTCAGAATGTGCACGTGTGGATCAAAGACTGTCGTGCGCTGCCCATCTGTAGGTCGATTGCGTAGCCTAGTTCCAGTGAAATGCGATGTCCTTCGTCTGATAAGCTTCACTGATCTCCCTGCCGCTCTGAACGAGGGGCGTGGCGTTATGCTCAACAAAAGAGAGAGGTGCATGCATGGCAAGCCGCGCGCGCGCCACGACAGGGAGTGCCTATATGGAAGGGTAAGGGAGCGCTGGGTAAGAGAGAGAACACATCCCTGGGGCCGCGCAGGGAATGTGGAAGGACCTGTGCCAGGGCGGCTAGGAGGAGGAGGAGGAGGGAGGAGGAGGAGGAGGAGGAGGAGGAGGAGGAGGAGGAGGAAGACGTCGCGCAGTGCACAGACGACCACCTTAGGGAGGGGCGCGACGAATGGACGCGCCACCCATGCCCTGGCGCATGCAGGGGCCCACCGAGAGGATCGCGGCCGCCCGCGCACAGGGGCAAGACTGTTATGAATGTGGCACCGAATTCGAGTGTTTGCGCGACCTCAGAAGCTGAGGCCGCCAGTGCCCAGAAATAAAAGGAAACTATGGCTCCACCAGGAGCCGAACCCAGCGGGTTCCAGGGTCCGTGGCCAGGAGCGGCCTTGGGCCAGGGATAAGCCGACCATCGGCCTTGCCCTCGTCGGCGGGGCGCCGTCCCGAGAGAAAAAGGCGTCGGTTTCGCTGCGCACGCTCGGACATGATGCGCCCTTCGTGCGCTTGACAATCGATCACTAGATGGCCTGAGGTGCCAGAGCTATAAATCCGCACGAAACGCATAGCACGACCTGTCCCGAGGAGACCCAGAGACGGTGGCCTCTCGCAGATTCTGCGGGGACCGCGCCGAGCAACGGCACATGGGCGGCGGAAGTGGAGTCTCGGCCATGGTGGGCAGATTGTTCCGTCCAGAGGAAGTGCGACGGCGCTTGGCGCTAGGCACAAGGGCGGTTCCAGGGCGCCCAGGGGGCACAGCGGTGGCTACACTATCCTCCCAGGGGCTAAAACCCGTTCACTTGCAGCCTGCAGCAGGCTAGCATCAGGAGGGCTGTGCTCTACAGTAGGGTTCAAGTCAACTCGCTTCTTTACACTGCGCACACTGGGAGATCTGGGACGCTCTCGCGTTCTGACGCCATTTAAGTTTAAATCGCTGATGGCGGGCCTCCACTCTCACGCTTCAGACCCTCCCTGTCCCGCGGAGTCCCATGGAAGTCCGCCAACCCAGGAGGGCCTAGGACAATGGGGAAGGCTGCGAGGAAGTGGCAGCACGGCCGTCGGCGCCGGTGCCTGACGACGCAGAGGACCAATGCTCCCCGGCTCTACACCCTCTTCCGAAATCCGAGAGTCACCAGGAACCCCGACGTTCGGGAGAGCCGAAGCGTCCTTCAAATACCCAAGGGCAAATCCGCGGGCCAGGCACCCCTCGGCGCACTTCCGCTCCACCGAGGTTTCGGTCGTCGCACCGGCCCTGCAAAAAAATCAACGCCAGAGGTTGTCTCGGGTCTTGATCGTGACATGACGCAGGCTCGGGTCTATCGGCGCATCAGCGGGGGGGTCTCGCATCAACCTGGCCTTCTTGATAGAGCGAGGCTCGGCGTGGATTCGGCCAGACCCAACGCGGTGCAAGTGCGCGGCCGCCAACCAGCGCAGCACATGTCGGGTTGACCTCAAGGCCGCACGCGTCGCTCGCTTAGCCAAGCTTCCAGGCGCGTGGGGGCCCCGCCCTTGCCGCGCGGCCTGATCGGCCCAGCGATTGCCTCGAGCCTCCAAAGAGCCCCCCATTTGGTGCCCCCGAACGTGCGCGACCTGCGCGGCCTCTCCAAGGCCCCCGAGATCGCCAACCTTGGCCCACATGGAGCTCCATAGATCTGCGTTGGGCCTGCGAGGCCCACAAGTTAAAGCAGGGCCTGCAGCGCGCAGGTCTATGATCCCCAAGAAATCCGCATGCACATGGGTGGGGTGCATACACTCAGCACATGAAGAAATGCATGAAGTTCAGCACGTGGCGAGCTCTGGGGGCGCCCTGGGAGAGCGCCGTAGACCAGTAGATCAATGCCGCCTGGCCCATCCTGCAACTTGACAAACCCCCAGCCCGCTCTCGTAGTTTCTGGCCAGAACCACGCTTTCTGGCACGCCCCGTCCGCGAAGATTTTTCCCATGACCATGTCGGGAGAGCCGTGCTGCACGCGCCATCGATGCGAGTCACCCCGCCTTGGTAGCGGGGGGAAGCACGATCTCGGAGCCAGACCTCTCGTCCAGAACCAAGACCCCGCCGAAACTGCTGGAAACCCACGCATGTCGACACCGTCTAAAGCCTGTCGCCGCTGGTGTGCCCTGCCATCGCGTCCCCAGGAGATGTGGTAGCTGTTGCGCCGATCATCTTCGCAGTGCGGGCATTCGGAGGCGCGGGCGTAGCCGTCGAGGTGCAGCCGAGACGGGGGCCAAAAACCACCGCTCACGAGAATGCGTAACATAGCTGCTTCCTCATATGTGGGAGCCCAGGGCGCCGACCTAGACGTACCTTCCTCTTCCTGGCGGTCCTCATCTGAATCATCCTCGGGAGCATTTGGGGCACCTTTAAGGAGGCCTGTGATGGGCCCAATCCAGTAACCAAGGGGCTCCTTGGGGCCCGTGGCGAGGTCCGCAGGGTTGTTCCCACTGGCCCATGCTTCCCAAAGGCGTCGCACACCAGCGGCGCAAGCAAAGTCTCGCACATTGACTGGGGCAGCCGTGCGAAGATCGATTATGTCGCCTTTGTCCGTGGCAAGGACGAACGCAGAGGTAAAGCGCCAGCCCAACCCTCTCAATGCAAGTAACATAGCACCAGTGGTGCCTACCACCTTTGCCCAGGGCTTCGTGGCCTTGAGGACGCGAAACGCCTGCCTCCTCCACGCCTGCCGCAGGGCGTCGTTGAGATCTGTTCTTGTCCCAGAACAGGAGGGCCCACTGGAAGACGGGTTGTGCCCATCAAGCAATATGAGGACCCTCGGGGTGAGCGCCCTGGAGACAGGAGGTGGCCCATGATGAAGTGGAGGCCCCAGGGGTGCACCACGCGCATCCCATGGCGCCCCGCATCTGACGCACGAGAGAGGGCGGAGCGCCGTGCACTCCGACTCCATACTGCATGGCCGACGGCAACGCCTATCGCGCACACCGTGAGACCACAGCGCCAGCCTTCCGAAGGGAGGAAATCCGATGGAGTCGTCTCTTGGTGGTTCGAATGCGACGCCGAAGTTTACGATATCGAAGCGGTCGCCCTGCAGCGACTTCCATTCCCAGAATCTCCAAGGCCACAGCATATCGATCGCCGAGATGTTTCACCCTGCCCTGCACGACTCGGCCGATCTTGGGACTACTCGATGCGATGCTCATTTTGTGGGTGGCGGGGTTGAGGTCCATCCCTTCCAAGACATCCGCCAGAATCGCCAAAATCTTGGCAGCTGCCTCGCTAATCATAGTAGCCGTCCCCCTGATCGCTATCGTGGCATCGTCGGCGTACAGATCAATCGTCTTCGAGATCCGCGCAGTGCGTTTCAAGGGGGAGCCGAAAAGGGGAGAACATGAGGAGCTGCAGGCAAACATCGCCGTCGGACAGCCTGGCAGAACCCCTCTAGTCGCCTAGACTGGGCGCGAAGGGCAGCCTTCCCATGAGACACGCCGAGCACCCATGCACATCCCCAAGGCGAGGACAAGCAGACGACCTGGAAAAGAATGCGCGACAGCCGCGCCTAACTGGCGCCTCCATGGCACCCGGTCGAAACAATTCTCGATGTCCACAATTGCTTGCACTGTGGTGTGGCTGTCGGCATTATGAATAGATGCGGCTTCAGCCTGTGCTAGGAGTCGCGCTGCAACGTCGGTGGTAGACTTCTGTGCCCCCAGCGCCAAATGCTGCCTCCCCAAGCTGGATGCCCAAGACCGTATCCAATCGAGTTTCGCCTTGCCCCATAACCGATATACCGAATCAAACAAGGCAGTAGGACGGTACCCTCCTGTGGGTTTGGCTAGGAGGAGGGTGCTCTGCATGAGCGTAGGCCAAACACCCCTGGATTCACAGAGGTGTATGATGTAGCCTCGGAGCGAGAGGCCGCCGTTGGAGACGAGGGCCCAGTGACGCGGTCTGAACCTGTCCGACCCAACTGCCGTGCTTGATGGAAACCTCGGAACAACCCTGCGCAGGTCGGATATCCGCAGTGGAGGGTATCGGGGCCCTCTTCGGCGACCCTGGGCGCGGGGGGCGGCTGCGCCAGGCCACAACGCAGGGGCCTATCGCGCGCGCGGCGCGCGCGGGCAGCCCTGCTGGGGGCGGGGACCGTCGACCCTGAACCCCTAAGACGAGGGAGGGGAGGAGGAGGAGGAGCAGGAGAAGGAGGAGGAGGAGCAGGATGAGTAGGAGGAGGAGGAGGACCTGTGTAAATCCAAGGGGCATGAAAGATGTTGGAATAAACCCTCCCTCCAAGCTCCCTACTCATAGGCCCCTACAGCGGTTCTTTTCCATTGAAGGCACTGCCGTGTTGGAAGACCACCGATTCAAGACCCTGAAAAATGCAGAAATATTGTTCTCGGGATCCCAACGCCACGGATCAACCTGACTGTTGCTTCTTGACGATGCTGAATCGTGCCAGGGCGCCATTCCTGGGACTTCAACGCAGCGACCCAACGTACCTTGTGCACCCTCATAACCAGAATCCTTCCCAGACACCATTTCGGGCGCGTGAGAAAAATGGGAATCCGCGAACATCTGGCAACCTTTAAAACACATTCGCGCGACGCTAACGCGAGAACCACTTTGTGACAACGAGTCGCCCTCAATCCGTGAAGCTCTTGCATGTTTTAGACAAGTGCGCGCGGCGCTGAGGCGAGAGCCACATTCTGAAAACGAGTCGCTCTAAATCCGAAAAGCTCTTGCAAACATTGAAGACGAATGTGCACGGCGCCCAGGCGAGAGGCACAGTTTGAAAACGGCCCGCTCTCCATCTGTGAAATTGTTGTCAATTTTTAAAATTTCGGAATCACCAATGGTGAGGACGTCTGAGGCGAAACGCCCGGCCCGCCCTAAAGAACTAATTAGCCTCGGGGTGCGACAGGGAACAATTAGTTACAAGGAGAAGGAATTGATGATGATGAGGAGGAGGAGGAGGAGAGCGAGAGACGAGGGAGGGGAGGAGGAGGAGGAGGAGGAGGAGGAGGAGTTGGAGAAGGTGGAAGAGGCCGCAGAGGAGGGGGAGGAACAGGAGGAGGAAGAGGAGAAGGATGAGGAGGAAACATGATATGTCCTTTTTGTGTGTGCAAGCGTAGCCAAGCTGCCAGGCGAAGTTGAACAACATGGGCATTGTGTTATTTTCAAGTGCCCTCGGGGCCTCTTTGGGAGATGTTTGGGGCCTCTTTGGAGCTTTTGGGGGACCTCTTGAGGCCTCCTCGGGGTCTCCTCGGGCGAAGATCTCGTGTTCTCAGCTCACGTTCCCTATCCTGGGCCGCGGTTGGGGCCTTCTCGGGCCGTCTTGGACGTCTCGCCACCCGTGTTGGAGCCGTCTTGGGGCTGTCTTTGGGCGCTTTGAAGCCTACTGGGCCGTCTTAGGGCGATCCTCGGGGCCTCTTGGGGCGTCTTACAGCGTCGGGAAGCGGAACAGGCGGAAGCGCAACAATTGCTCAAACACTTACGGAACATCAATCGTTCTTAGCCTCTTCGAGCTCTCTTGGGAGACCTCTCGGAGGCCTCTTGGGTATGTTGGGGGCCTCTTGGGCCGTCCGGACGCCGTCTTGGGCGGTGAGCGACTCGGTCCCCGGTTGAACGACTCGTTCCCTGGTTGTTCGACTCGTTCCCCGGCGGCAGAAATACTAATTTGAAAAACTCGTTCCCCGGCGGAGCTCGTACTTAAAACCGTTGTGTTAAAATGACGTCGCGACCGTAAGCGCGAGTTCAACCCTTACGCGTACCCATTTACGTTGCCGCCGAAAAAACATGAATCCGACCAGGGAACGAGTTCGACTGAAATGTTGTTGTACTGGTGTGCGTGGTAGTGGATTTGCTTTCCTCAATGTTGGAGAACCTGCGCTTCTGAATCGCCGAAAGGCGTTGCGCACGATGGACCCATCGCGAGGAGGAGGAGGAGGAGGAGGAGGAGGAGGAGGAGGAGGAGGGGGAAGAGGAGGAGGAGGTGGAGGAGGAGGAGGAGGGGAAGGAGGAGGAGGAGGAGGAGGAGGAGATGGGGACGGACAAAAAGATGACCTGGAAATGGATGAGGAAGAGGAAAATAATATCGAGGAGGCGGAGGAGGAGGAACGGGAACAGAAAGGGGGGAGGAGAACAATTGATCAAGGAGCAAGACGAACAGGAGGTGGAGGGGCTGAAGGAGCCCTCTTAGGGGCCTCCAAGAACCCTCTCAGGGGCTGCGAAGAGGCCTCTCAAGGGGCTGTCAAGAGCCATGTTCAGGGGCCGCCAAGAACCCTGACAAGGGGCCACCAATGACCCTCTCAAGGGCCGCCAAGAGGCCTCTCAGGGGCCGCCGAGAGGCCTCTCAGGAGCCGCCAGGAGGCCTGTCAGCAAGCCATATCGATTTCATAAGCCGTCCAGAACACTCTCAGGGCCCGCCAGAAATCCTCTCAGAGGCCGCCCAACACCCTCTCAAAGACCGCCCAGCACCTTGTCAGGGACAACCAGAGGCCCTCTCATACGCCGCCAAGAAACGTCTCAGGGGCCGCCAAGAGGCCTCTTATGGGCCTCCTAGAACCATCTCAGGGGCAGCCAAGCACTCCTTCCCAAGGGCCGCCAAGAATCGTCCCAAGGGCCGCCAAACAAACAAACCTCGGACTCCCAGGGGCCGCCAAGAACCTTACCGGGGGCCGCCAAGAGGCGTCTTGGGGCCGTCCAAAAAACAACTCTCATGGAGTAGCCAATAACTGTCTTGGGGGCCGCCAAGAACCCTCTCTTCAAGGGCCGCCAAGAACCTTCTTGGAGGCCGCAAGCCCTCTCAAGGGCCGCCAAGAAACCTCTCAGGGGCCGCCAAGAACCATCTCAGGGACCGCCAGGGAGCTTCTTGGCGGCCGCCGAGTGCCGCCGAGAACGCTGTCAGGGGCCGCCAAGAACCCCTCTCAGGGGCCGCCAAGAAGCCTCTCATGGGGCCTCCAAGAACCCTCTCAGGGGCCGCCAAGAACCTTCTTGGGGGCCGCAAGGAACCTTCTTGGGTGCCGCCAAGAATCCTCTAGGGGGCCGCCAAGAACATTCTTGGGGGCCGCCAAGAACCCTCTCAAGGGACGCCAAAAACCCTCTCAAGAGCCGCCAAGAACCCTTTCAAGGGCCGCCGAGAACCCTCTTGCCGGCCGCCGGGAACCTTCTCAGAAGTTCCATCCACTGAGAGAACACTTTGAACTTCCGCCGGGAAGCGAGTCGTTCAACCGGGGAACGAGTCGTTCAACCGGGGAACATTGTTGTTCTCGTCTTGGGCGTCTTGGACCGTCTCGGGGGCCCTCTGGTCCTTTTTGGCACCCCTTTGGCCTCTTCGGGTCGCCTCTGGGGAACGAATCCGGAGGGTATGGAAAAGCTGTCCAGGATGGTTGCAGAATAGCCGCCCCCAGGCCGGGGGAACTACTCTATATGTACATATATATACACATATACAATGTATATACATATATATACACATAGGCGTAGGCCTGCATGCATTCATGTAGGTATGCATGCATGCATGTTTGTTTGTGTACATGCATGTATGGGTGTGTAGTTATGCATGTTTGTATGTATGCATGTGTGCATGTGTGTGCGTGTGCAAGTGTGCATGTATGTATGTATGTAGATATGTTATATTAAGTATGCCTGCCTGTATGAAAGCATGTATGCACTATATATGAATATGCTGGTATACGTGTCGGTAAGCGTGGGTGTATGTATGTATGTATGTATGCACATGTGTGTACGAATGCATGCATGTATACATGCACAGATGTATGTCTGCACATGTGCATGCATGCATGTGTATGTATGTCTGTCTGTCTGTCTGTCGGTATGTCTGTCTGTCTGTCTGTCTGCCTGCCTGCCTGTATGTATGTATGTATGTATGTATGTATGTATGTATGTTTACGGCATGCATATGTGCATGCACGCATGCATGCACACATTCATTAATGTATGTATGTGTATATATATATAGATATGCATGTATGTCTGTATGGCTATATGTATGTCAGAGGTAGGTAAGTCGGTATGGGTGTATGTATGGATGCATGCACGCATGCACGCACACACGCACACATGCGTGTACATTTGTGGAAATGTATATATGTACGTGTATATGTATATTAGTGCATATGTAGTTGTGCACATGTACATACATGTATGTGTAAACTACGTACATGTGTGCGTACGCATGTATATGTGTCTAGTTTGGTCGCGTGGGCCCGACTATGCCCAAATACACCTCCTGTCGAGGTCTCCGAAGATAGATCCCCCAAAGGGGGGTCATGGATCACTAAACCGGATCGAAATTCGAACCTCCGAGAACAAACAAAAAAAAAGCTCGGCAGAAGGCCCCGGACCAGGACTCCGCGACTGGAGCCGGCCCGCTTGGCGCCTGCCCCATTTCCTCCGCTTCCCCCCGCTTCCTCCCCCTCGCCTTCCCCTTCCCTCTCGCCCTCGCCCTCCCCCTCACCCTTAAGTTCTAGATTCGAGCCTCGGTGGCTCAAGCCACCGAGGCTCGAATCAGAAAGTCGCTGGACAGGTCCTAAGAGGGCCAGGCGGATCTCGAACTGCGCAATTACAGAAAGAGAGGGCCTCGAACCCCGGAGGGGCTCACCAGAGACCCCCGCGGCCGGAGCCGGTCGGCGCGGCGCCTCCCCCGCATCCTCCGATTCCCCCCCCCCTCCCTGCCCCCCAACCTGAGATCCGACGTTGTGCAACATTATACATATACGTATAGATGTATACATTTATACATGTAAATATGTATCTGTTGCATACACCTTTGGGCCCCCCTCCCCCCCACTTCTCCGAACATCTCTCCGACTTTCGTCAGCACGGCCCCCCCGAAGCCTCGACCAATTCCCCCGGACCGGCTTTCCATCCCGAATCGTCTTTTGACGGCCCCGCGGCCCGGCGAGGGCCTCTGGAGGCCGAAAACGGCGAAACAAACCCGTCCTTTTTCATTTATATGTATATATATATATATATATACAAGACTGCATTGGCGCTGCGCGCCATGCACCTTGGTCCTTTGAATTCTGCACGCAAGCGGAATGCGTGCGTGCGTACATGCGCGCTACACGCGCACGTGCATGCACCTTCCGTGTAAACGTCTAGGTGTATGCAATATACTTACATTGTTGTATGTGTGTATACAGCGTACATATGTACATATAAAGTTATGTGTGTAAGGGTATGAACATGCATGTGCAACTCGTACGGGGCATCCTCGGGCATCTTCGCTGCATGCGGGGCCCGGGGCCCTCGTGGGCCGTTTTGGCGCCTTCATGGGCCGTACTGGGGCCTTCTTGGGCCGTCTTGGGGAGCTTGGGCCCGCTGGAGCCCCCTTTGGACCCATCTTGGGCACTTCCGGGGACCTCCCATGGCCCTTTTGGGTCTGTGCTGCGAGCCCTTGGGGCGCTTATTGGTTCCATTATGGGCTGTCTTGGGGCTCTCGTGGGCGATCGTGGGGCCCGGCTCGGCCGTCTTGAAGCTTTCTTGGGGGCCTTTTGGGGCGTCTGGAGGCGATCTCGGGGGCTTTGAAACCGTCTTGAAAGCTGATGAAATCCGAAAGATCTGCAAAAATTGTAAGTTTTACGAAGGGAATGGGGCAATTTTTGTGGTTTGAAGGCCCCTTGGAAAACTTCTTGGGGTGCCTTGGGGGTCTTTATGTTGGCATTCGGAAACATCGTGGGGGTGTTTTCGGGGCCTCGTGGGCCGTTTTGGCGCCTTCATGGGCCGTCCTGGGGCCTTCTTGGGCCGTCTTGGGGAGCTTGGGCCCGCTGGAGCCCCCTTTGGACCCATCTTGGGCACTTCCGGGGACCTCCCATGGCCCTCCTGGGTCTGTGCTGGGAGCCCTTGGGGGGCCTCTTGGTTCCATTATGGGCTGTCTTGGGGCTCTCGTGGGCGATCGTGGGGCCCGGCTCGGCCGTCTTGAAGCTTTCTAGGGGGCCTTTTGGGGCGTCTTGAGGCGATCTCGGGGGCTTTGAAACCGTCTTGAAAGCTGATGAGATCCGACAGGCGAATATGCTAAAATTGTAAGTTTTACGACGAGAGTGGGACGATGTTTGTGGTTTGAAGGCCCCTTGGAAAGCTTTTTGGGGTGCCTTGGGGGTCTTTATGTTGGCATTCGGAAACATCGTGGGGGTGTTTTCGGGGCCCGGGTGGGCCGTTTTGGCGCCTTCATGTGCCGTCCTGGGGCCTTCTTGGGCCGTCTTGGGGAGCTTGGGCCCGCTGGAGCCCCCTTTGGACCCATCTTGGGCACTTCCGGGGACCTCCCATGGCCCTTTTGGGTCTGTGCTGGGAGCCCTTGGGGGGCCTCTTGGTTTCATTATGGGCTGTCTTGGGGCTCTCGTGAGCGATCGTGGGGCCCAGCTCGGCCGTCTTGAAGCTTTCTTGGGGGCCTTTCGGGGCGTCTTGAGGCGATCTCGGGGGTTTTGAAACCGTCTTGAAAGCTGATGAAATCCGAAAGGCGAATATGCTAAAATTGTAAGTTTTACGACGAGAATGGGACGATGTTTGTGCTTTGAAGGCCCCTTGGAAAGCTTTTTGGGGTGCCTTGGGGGTCTTTTGGGCCGTCCTGACGCAATTGGAGTCCCTCTTGGAGCGCTCTTGTGCTGTCTGGGGCCTCCCTTGAGCCTTTCTCATGACCCCTCGGATCGCTCTGGGTCTGCTGGCAAGGCGTTTGTGGAGACCCGGAAAGCCGGGTGACCTTTTCCAAGGACGTCCAAGGAAGCCCGAGAACCCCAGATCCCGGGGGTCCAGTTCTTGGGGGGGGGTCCCCCCCTGTATATATATTTATATATATATATATATATATATATATAGGGAGAGAGTGAGAGAGATAGAGAGGGCGAGAAAAAACAAGTTTTAAAACACACACACACACACAACAAAAAAAACGTTGGAACTCTGGGAACCTCGACAGGACTCGCCAAGTGACCCCCGGCCAGGAACCCCGCGGCCGGATCCGACCCGCGCGCCGTCGCCTGCCGCGGACTGGCGCCGCCTGCAACACCCGAGGCGGGGCGGCGCCACAGGCGCGGAGAGCCTTGGCGGACGCTCGGGAGACTTGGGTCTGGAGGTCAAGAGGGCATTCTCCCTCCCTCTCCCTCCTCATTCTCCTCTGTCCCTTTTTCCTTCTCCTTCTCCTTCTCCTGTTTCTTCTCCTTCTCCTTTTCCTTCTCCTTCTCCTTCTTGTCCCCTTGCTGCTGCTGCTGCTGTTGCTGTTTCTCGCTCCTCCCTCCTCGCTCCTCCTCCTCCTCCTCTTCCTCCTCCTCGCTCGCTCCTCCTCCTCCTCCTCCTCCTCCTCCTCCTCCTCCTCCTCCTCCCTCTCCTTTTCTTTGCCATTGTCCCTCCTCCTCCTCCTCCTACATTCCCTCGTCTTCCTCCTCCCCTTCCTCCTCCTCCTCCTCCTCCTCCTCCTCTCCTCCTCCTTCTCCTCCTCCTCCTCCTCCTCCCCCTCCTCCTCCTCCTCCTCCTCCTCCTCTTCTTCCTCCCCTCCTTCTCCTCGTCCTCCGGCGACTCAGCCCTCGGGCAACGCGTCAGGCGAAAGCGAAGTTGAACTTGCCGAAGGATAGTTCCGTGCGCAGGGAGGGGGGGGAGGGGCAGGCGGTGTCGCCCCTGCGCGGGAGATGCATCATCGCGCCCCCCCCCCCTGCTCTGGTGCTGGACGCCCCCGCCGCCAAGGCATGGCAGGCAAAGGGGCGGGCAACATGCCAGCTATATAGACGGGGCCGGAAGGCGGCCACGCCAACGCCAGATGTCGCGACCCACGCGGTGATGAGCGCGGCCTTCAACGCGGCCTCGCCGCCGTCCGCTTCTGCCGCCGCGCCAGCAGCAACCACAGCAGCCGCCGCCGCCGCAGGTTCACCTTCCGCGGGCCGCTCGGCGCCCTTCTCCCCTTCCCCTTCGCCGCCGAGCCCCAGGCGACTCACGAAGGGGGGGCGCCATGCCAGCTGCCGTAAGCACCGCAGCAGCGGTTGCAAGCGCCACGGCTGGCGCGAGGGCGCTGAGCAGGACACGCCGTCCCTAGGCCGACGCCGTCGCCGTCGCCGCCTGCACCGCTAGCCACTTCGGCGGGGACTATGGCCACATCCTGCGCCCCGCGCGATCGGCGACGCCGAGCACGGCGGCGCCGCCGCCGTGGCGGCTGGCCAGGCGTGGCTGCCGCCGGAGCGCCATGTGGCTCAGCAGGTCCATCAACGCTACCACCACAGCCTCCTCCAGCTGCGGCCGCAGCAACCGAACGGCCGCCGCACCCCGCGCCAGGCCAGCAGCGACGTGCACCGCCAGCGCGGCACCGCGGGCTGCAGCCAGCGCCGCGCTGCGGTCGGTCGCGGCCGCCGTCGGAGGCCCGCGGCGTGCCAAACAGCCCTGCGGCGGCGAGCTCGACGCGGACACGGCTCCTCCTCCTCCTCCTCCTCCTCCTGTTCCTTGTCCTCCTCCTCCTCCTCCTCCTCCTCCCTCCTCCTCCCTCTTCCTCCTCCTCCTCCTCCTCGCCTCCTCCTCTCCTCCCTCCCCCTCCTCCTCCTCCTCCTCCTCCTCCTCCTCCTCCTCCTCCTCCTGCCTCCTCTGCCTCCTCCTCCCTCCTCCTCCTACCTCCTCCTCCTCCTCCTCCTATTCCTACTCCCTCCTCCTCCTTCATCCTCCCTTCCTCCTCTCCTCCTCCTCTTCCTCCTCCTCCTCCTCCTCCTCCTCCTCCGCCCTCCTCCTCCCTCCTCCTCCTCCTCCTCCTCCTCCTCCTCCTCCTCCTCCTCCTCCCCCTCCTCCTCTCATGTTTTTATACATAACTTCTCCCTGTCGCATCCCAAGGCCAGTGTTTAGGGAGGTCCGGGCATTTCGCCTGAGACTTCCTCGCCACTGACGACCCTGAAGCGCAAACTTTGTCAACAGCTTCTGCTATGGAGGGCGGGTCGTTTTCAAAATGTGGCTCTCGCCTTAGCGCCGTGTGCATTCGTTTTTCACTTCAAAAAGCTTCATGGATTGAGGGCACGTGGTTTTCAAAATGTGGTTGTCGCCTAAGTGCCGCGCACATTCGTTTAAACAATTGAAGAAGGTTTCACGGATTGAAGGCGGGTGGCTTTCAAAATGAAGCTCTCGCTTTAGCGCCGCGCGCATTTGTTCAATAAAAGTGTAAGTGTTTCGCAGATTGAGGGCGCCGGTGTTACGTGTTTAATAGTTCAACAAAAAAGGTTGCGAAGTCGCTCCAGAGCCAAATTTGTTTGATGGATTTCCACATGCGCGCGCGAAAACGCGCGCGTGTGCACTTCGTCATTTTTCTTGCTCGGGGTTCTTGAAAGCTCGATGTGTGGCACACGAATGCGAGCGCATACTAATTCTAGCTGGGGATGAAGGGCGAACAGATACCGGCCTGCCTGGGATGGTACGAATTCAGATGTAGGACGGACGATGGGGCAACAACGTATGAGAATTGCCATACGAAAAATGAAACCGTTTTTTCTGGGGGGCCGAGGGGGGTAGATCCTAGTATTTTTCTGGGAAGAAAATGCAGTTGGTCCAACCTGCGTGACGCAATCTATGGTGTGCATCCTCTCTATGTGAGCAATCTGCGTGGTGCAATGTACGTGGTGCAATTTACCCTGCCGAAACTGAGGTTGTCAATCCCACTGCTCGCGCAATCATCCCACCCACCCACCCGCAATTTGATTTGAAAAACCCACGCGGTGAGATTGCGACAACTCCTTGGCGTTGGCTGGTGCATCGCTGCGGCCGCGCTAGCGCGCAGAATCGCGCGCAGAACGGCCAGCTAGTCTGGCGCAACCAGCGCGGTCGCGGTGGCGCTGACCGCTGGGCAGTTCCCACGGCGTTTCGCAGGTCGCCGTGACGCAGCGGCAGACACGATGATGAAAGTAACGATGCAGGTGACGACGATGACAATGACGATGGCAGTGATGATCATGCCGGTGTCTGTCTATGATGGTGACCACGTGTCGGTGATGAAGGTTCGGGAAGGACTCCGACATGCGCGCGCGGCCAACGCGCGCGAATGGCCCGCATGGTATCATTTGATAAGGATCGTGCCCTCCAGCACCCGCGCACGGGCTTTCGAATTATTTCGACATGCGCGCGCGAGAGGCTTGCTCTATCGAAATTGGTGAACATGTTGAAAACACATGGTTTCTTTTCAAGAACTCGCAAGAACGCGCGCGCAGACGTTCCTTTCACTCTGTGTTGAAATGTCACGTCGCAAGCCATTTCAAGATATGTGTATATTCAGGACACCCGATTTGGAAATCCTGACGCAACCTCAAGTTCATGAAAGAATCCTGCATGCGCGCGACGACGCACGTGTGCACTTCGTCTCATCTGTTGCCAAGTACTATTTCACATTGGTGCTTCGTGCTGAACGAATGCGCGCGCATAGTTCTACTTGACGAGGATGGGGGTGGCGAGCCCGGCCTGGCTGGGAGAATAATAGCTGACGTTTACGTAGCACCCCGCAATTGCGGATAGGAGTGAGGGGGCGGGCGCGGGCGACGCGGGCGTCGTCGAGCCGGCGGACCTCGTGGCCCCCACCTTCCCTGTCGATGGCGCTCTCCTCCTCCTCCTCCTCCTCCTCCTCCTCCTCCTCCTCCTCCTCTTCCTCGTCCTCCTCCTCGTCGTCATCGTCATCGTCATCCTCCTCCTCATCCACCTCGTCCTCCTCCTCCTCTTCTTCCTCGTCTTCCCTCTCCCCCCCTCGTCCTTCCATCATCGTCCTCCCATTGTCGTCCACCCCCTCATCGGCCTCCATCATCGTCCTCCCATTGTCGTCCATCATCATCCTCCTCCCCCTCCTCCCCCTCCTCCCCCTCCTCGTCCTCCTCCTCCCCTCCTCCCCCTCCTCCCCCTCCTCGTCCTCCTGCTCCTCCTCCTCCTGTTTCTCCACATTCTCCTTACATCCTCTCTTCTTTCGCGTCCTCCTCGTCCCCTGTTTACTCCTCCTGCCTCGGCGACGACGACGACGACGACGCCGACGCCGACGAGGACGACGACGACGACGACGTCGCCAACGAAGACGACGACGAGGGAGGAGGGAGGACGACGACGGCGACGGGGTCGCCTTGGAGCCCTCGGGGGCGCCTCAAGAGCGCCCCAAGAAGGCCGGAGAAGCAAGAAGGCCGACGACGACTTCGACGACGACGACGACGACGGCGGCGACGACGACGACGCCGACGTCGACGACGACGAAGACGACGACGACGCCGACGCCGACGACGAAAACGACGACGACGTCGCCAACAAAGACGACGACGAGGGAGGAGGGAGGACGACGACGGCGACAACGACGACAACGACGAGGACGACGAGGGAGGAGGGAGGACGGCGACGACGCGAACGACGAAGAAGGAGGAAGGACGGCGACGCCGATGACGACAACGACGAGGGAGGAGGGAAGACGACGACGACGACGACAACGACGACGACGACTACGGCGACGAAATAGAGGGACGACGACGAGCAAGCCGACGCTGGACGACGACGCGGACGAGACGAGGATGAAAGGACGACCACGGCGACAAACGACGCGAAAACGACCACGACAGCACAGGAGCGACGACCGCCGACCGTCGACGACGACGAAGACGACGACGACGCCGAAACGCCGACGACGAACGACGAAGACGGACAACGACGTCGCCAACGGAGACGACGACGAGGGAGGATAAAAAACGACGACGGCGACAACGACGACAACGACGATGGAGGAGGGAAGACGGCGACGACGCGACCGACGAAGAAGGAGGAAGGACGGCGACGCCGACGACAACAACGACGAGGGAGGAGGGAAGACGACGACGACGACAACGACGACGAAGACGACGACGACGACGGCGACGAAATAGGAGGGACGACGACGAGACGCCGACGACGGACGACGACGACGACGACGAGGGAGGAGGAGGAAGGACGACCACGGCGACAACGACGACGGAAACGACCACGACGCCAAAAAGGACGACGACGACGAACACGAGGAAAGACAGAGGACGACGTAGGCGACGACGACGACGACGCGGGAGGAGGGAGGACGGCGACGACGACGACGACGACGACAACGCAAGAGCGCGCGCGCACGCTTTTGTTGAAAATCCGTGTTGCGAAACCTTATGTTTTCGTAAGTTTTTTTGGACACACGATTTTGAAATCCTTGCGAAACCGATGGGTTTTGAAGGATTTCGGCATACGCGCGCGACGACGCGCGCGTCTGCACTTCGTCTCATTTTTTGCAGAGGGTTCTCGCGACGGCACACGCGCAAGGGCGTTCGACAGATTTCGACATGCGCGCGCGAAGCCCGTTTGGTAGCATAATGTGAAAATCTTGAAAAACCTTTGGTTTTCTCAAGATTTCGCAAGAGCTCGCGCGTAAACTTTTCTAGCAAATCAGGGTTGCGAAACCCTGTGTGTTTTGTATGTTGTTTTGGAAACTCGATTGCGAAATCCGTCCGGCACCGAAGGTTTTTGAAGGATTTCGGCATGCGCGCGTGACGACGCGCGCGTGCGCACTTCGTCTTATTTTTTGCAAGGGATTCGTAAACACGTTTTATGTTAGAAAAAAATGTCCCCGCGTATCGTTGTCCACAAGGGAACCCCAGGGGGGCCCATACCGGCTCCCCTGGGATAGTGTTTTTTGTTCATATTTAGGATGGACATGTGGTCAGAATCATATAAGATTTACATACCCGAAAGGGGAACGGATAACGCCAGGGGGGCGTAGAGTCTAGTTGTCCACTCCACTGCTCGCGCAAACATCCCACCCGCCCATCAGCAACTTGGTTTGCAAAACCTCTTAAGACCGTGACGGTGGGTGCCAAATGGCACCCGGCAACGACAGCGACGCCGACGACGACAGCGACAACGACGACGACGACGACGACGCCGACAACGATTACGACGACACCGACGACGTCTCCAATGACTTCGACGACGCCGACAACGACGCCGACGATGACAACGACGCCGACGCCGACGATGACAACGACGCCGACGACGCCGACGACGACGCCGACGAAGACGACGACGACGACGACGACGTCGCCAACAAAGACAACGACGACGAGGGAGGAGGGAGGACGACGACGGCGACAACGACGACAACGACGAGGGAGGAGGGAGGACGGCAACGACGCGAACGACAAAGAAGGAGGAAGGACGGCGACGCCGACGACGACAACGACGAGGGAGGAGGGAACACGACGACGACGACGACGACGGCGACGAAATAGGAGGCACAACGACGAAAAAACGACGAAGACGACGAGGGATGAAGAACGACCACGGCGACAACGACGACGGAAACGACGACAACGTCGTCAAGACGACGACGACGAGGAAAGACAGAGGACGACGACAGCGACGACGACGACGACGAGGGAGCAGGGAGGACGGCGACGACGACGACGCAAGAGCGCGCGCGCACGCTTTTGTTGAAAATCCGTGTTGGGAAACCCTGTGTTGCTATGTTTTTTGGACACTCGATTTTGAAAATCCTTCCGAAACCGATGGGTTTTGAAGGATTTCGGCATGCGCGCGCGACGACGCGCGCGTGCGCACTTCGTCTCGTTTTTTGCAAAAGATTATCGCGACAGCACGCGCGCAAGGGCGTCCGAAAGATTTCGACATGCGCACGCGAAGCCCGTTTGGCAGCATTTCTTGAAAATCGTGAACAACTTATGGTTTTCTCGAGATGGCAAATCGGTGTTGCGAAACCATGTGTTCGGAAACTCGATTTTGAAATCCTTCCGAAATCGAAGGTTTTTGAAGGATTTCGGCATGCGCGCGCGACGACGCGCGCGTGCGCACTTCGTCTCGTTTTTTGCAAAAGATTATCGCGACAGCACGCGCGCAAGGGTTTCTTGAAACGAGAGTGCGCGCATACAATTTCTTGCAGAAGATGGCGGGGGGGAGTGATACCGGTTTGGCTGGAATAATCTGAACTCGTCAGAGCGAGGGGGCTGAACCGCACGGTCATTCACTGTCCCTGGGTGCGTAGCTGAATGGGAATTCCAGGATGCGGATTATTGTTGTTGTTTGTTGTTTGTTGTTTGTTGTTGTCGTCGTCCCACCCCCCGCGGCCGCGCCGTGCGACCACCCCCTGCACCCTCGACTCTCACCCGCGTCCTCCCGCGCGCCACCAACCCTGCCTAGCCCCATCCCGCGACCCCTCCTCCGCGACCCCCCGCGACCGCACTCGCGACCCTACTCCTCGCACCCCCCCGCGACCCTCCCGCGACCCCACCCCGAAACTCCCCGGCGACTAAGACCCAACCCGCGACCGCACCCCACGCGGCGACCCACCCGGACTAGCTGGACGAAGCCCGCGACCCCCCCGCGACCCGCCCCGCGACCCACCCGCGACCCACCCGCGACCCACCCCGCGACCCACCCGCGACCCACCCCGCGACCCACCCAAAATTTTCCGCGCCTGCGGCGGGTCCCTTTTGCATTCGTTCCAAGGGGAGAACCCACGACCCACCCGCGACCCAAACCGCGTTCAGTCGAAAGTGAGCTTGGTAACTCAAATAGGGCATATAGCCTGTCATATAGCATCCGATTCCAAGGCGCTGACCGTGGACATCGGATGGCAAATAGCGTCCATCGCTCTGCTGTAGCTGTGAAGGTACAGTATGAGGGGTGGGCGGATAAGATAGGATAAGATCGATGTAATGATCTTTCCAGCACATAGCGAACACTCGCGGTGTCCGGGCAAATAGGGCGCGCGTGCCTTGAGCCCAAGGCAGCGGCGCGCGAGCTATGCTCCCGATACTGTAACATCTCCCAAAGAGCTACCCTTAAAGTCGGGAGGGGAGGAGACGGAGAGCATAGTCGCACGCAAAATTCGCGCGCACGACTGTTTGCAAAGAAATGAAAACAGTGCGTACAAACTGGCCAAACGCCAGAATGTAAGGCGAGTTTCCTCGCAAAGTATTTCACGCAAATACAGGACAGCCCCTTCAAATAATGAAGGGCTATCGGCCTAGTTAGAGGTAGGCCAAAATTAGGCCATACCTCACCAAGCAAATGTGTATTAAGGCAAAGAGCCTGAGTTGTATGAAGCCGGCTCGTTGCCAGGCGTGAAATATGAGGCTCGTTTCCGAGCAACTAGAGGGGCGCCTTTATAATAGGCGCCCGTGCTGGCAAACTGGACCGCGAGGGCAACAAGGACAGACTAAAATTGATTAGACTTGGGTTTGTCTCTGTCCTCGGGACCCCGAAAGGGAACAAATTGCTTCACGTCATACTTAAATGACTGAGTGCCTGACATCACTTCCAGAAGCAGCTCCCGATCGATGCTTCCCTTTGTATGCCCATCTGCGGTCATATCCCTAGTATCACACCATTGCACGTTATGTACTATACCTATATCCATAAGCTCACGTATCCAACTGATATGTCCAAGGAGAGTCCGTTCTGTGGGTATTTTGAGATCCCTGCTTGATAAAGATTTGTAGACGGACTCAGCGTCGATGGTCAGAGAGACTTTGATAGCAAGGCCTCCAACTTCACGCATATCTCGTAGTTGTCGTGGAGTCAAGGCCCCTGCCTTAAGCTCATGGAGAGTAATGGGCGTAGGGTAACACTCATCAAGGTTATGTGCGGCTGCAAGTGCCTCCGCAGCATAACTGGACCTCACCTGTAATCGGTGCGATTTGCATAGTCCGTCACAGAGGTGAACGACGGACTTGCCTTGAGGCGAGTTTCATCGCCGCAGTACGTTGGCCCCGCGAATGCCGTAGCCCTTGGTCTCGTCATCCTCCTCCCCGGTAAGCTTCCGATATCCCGAATCGCTATGGATGTCGACTTCATTCGTCGGCTTCATCCGAGGGAAGGTGGTACGTTTCGGACTGCTGATCAGCTTTCGCGTCACAGCATTCAAACGTCTGACTTGTAAATTGGCGGGCTCTTGAATTTTCTGAAGAGAGACCACATATACCATAAGCCAGATTTGAGTAAGAAGGGCATAGGCGAGGGCTCCTCGCAGGCTGACGAACATGTCGGTAATAAGTTTCGTGGCTTCGGCGTCGGCCGCCGCTCCTGTAAGTTCTGGATGTGCGATGGGACGTAGTTGTTTGATATACTCGTCCTGGTCCATGATCACATCTCCCTGATCATTCTGAGTGTAGCGGACGGCACAGTTCGTATATGTGTGCTTGTTGAGCTTGCATTTGCCAAAAACCTGTTCGACACGTTGTACATAGTCGCCGATATTTTTCTCTAGACCTGTCATGTTAATGTCATCGACATGTTTTGCAGTCAGAAGATCTTGGCTGAATTCAAATTCAGGATCGTAGCTAGTCGGTGAAAGTCCTATAGCTCGTGTGGTCGTACGAAGTTTGAGAGGGAACGCTCTTGGGGCGTCCTTTGTACCCGTTCCTGGTTTGAGGCACCTAAGACAGTGTCGACTTTCGTCGTAGGATGAGAAGCCGGGTAGGGTACGAAGTACCTGAGCGCTTCCTGGTGGAAGAGTAAAGCAGACCATGCGAGTTTCCTCGCCAGTGGCATGGGCAAGTTCCTCGTAGGCAAACCTTTTAGGAATGCCTTATCGATATCCATGGATGCTAAGATCCACTCTGGATGACATGCCGCTTCACTTGCCAAGAGTCGTTGAGACTGCCTTCGGGCGGTTCCCGAGAATGTTTCCACATCAAAGGCCTCAGTATCCATAAATCCACGAAGGACCAATCTGAGACGAATGGTTTTAACGTTCTCGGTACCCATCTTTACGAACTTCCACTTGTATACATATCTGGATGTCATGATGTTGGAAGCTTTGGATAAGTCGTACATCTCAAAGCATCGGTTATCAATCCAGATCTTGAGCTCAGTATATAAGGCTTCACTAACCTCCTTTGGATGTGCTGCTATGTCGGCTTTGGTCAGTAGGTCGTCTTCTTTGACAACCACAGCACGTTTAGCAGCATTGGATACATATACTCTCATCGTTGCGACCATATCGGTATCGAGCTGTGCAAGTTGGGTCTGATCCAACACTATTTTTGACATTTCTGATGTAAAGCATAGTTCAACGTAAGGACCATATTCATCACTGTCTAGGGAATAGCTCTCGTCGTTTGTGTTCGAACAAAGAGATACTAGACAAGACTCACATGAGTTAGGCTCGTCTCCGAGCATATCTGATGATGTAATATCATCTTCGTCCGCAAATGCTGAAACCAAAACGCATTGGTTAGGCAGCATAGTTGTTGGGACGCAATAGAGATAATCATCTGTAATCGTCGTAGGATGAAGGTCCATACGTAGTTCGTCGTACCACTCTTCCAGCATCATGGCTTCGATATTGTGTTCCTCATTTTCCTCATAGATTGTCGACAGACGGCCTTCGCTAGGCGATGAAGCGTCTGGTGTGTCTGGAGAAGGCCTGTTTCCAGGCGACTCGTGTTCTCCAGACGTGTTGCTTGGATGCTGATATTTAGCCAGGTCATCGTGAAATCCTAAGGAAGGGACACGAGAAGTCAAGCATTGAATAAGTCTGGAGTGAGTGCTACCAGTAATCTGAGAAATGTTTAGGCCGGTGCCCACACATTCATAGTAGTGGAACGCCGGGCTAATGTCATTGTCATAGTGGATCAGCGTAGACCCGGTGGCGTACTTTACTGCAGGTAGGCTTGACACACTCTTAGCCAATCGAACTGCTACTACATGTTCCACTCTGAAGTAATTTCGTACGAGATACTGTAGTGCTAGGTGTACGCGCGGGTGAAACTTGCTATCGTCTGACAGGTTAAGGTTTCCCTTGTAGTCGGGAATATACCCGAAAATTTTGGCAGGTTTCCCTGCACTGAGATGTGCCGCATAGGCAAGGACGGTTTGCATGGCCATGTTATCCATGCCAAGTTCCCGTGCGAGGAGACATTCGACGTATAGTGTGTGACGAGCATCAGGATGCATCACAATTACCTCACGAGATCCTGCCTTGACAACAATATGTCCTCTTTCAGGCACGTTTCGGATCACCGGGAATGGGCCGTTCCAGCCTCCATGGTCGTCCTTGGTGGCAGTAGGTCGGTGGTAGTCGACCAAATGCCCTGATGAGTAGAGGCGAGCACCGTCAGGAGTCGTCTTAGCCCTAAGAGCCCGATTTGTCTTGGCTACAGCAGTAGCCTGAGTTATGGCTTCGAGGCTGACTTCCCTTACACGACGTTCTCGTTCGTGTCCTGAAGTCTCGGGTCCCTTGGGAAAGTCAAGGGTATCGAGATCAGGAAGGAAAGAGGGCTGACGTCCTGTGTGTGCCTGATATGGCGATACTCCGTTATAAAACGTAAACGCATTAGTAACGAAGATGCCTTCCGCCAATACTCTAGTGAATACAACAGGGATGTTGTGTCTATTCAATTCTTCCTCAATCATGTGGAGGACGCCTCTGAGAATGCCGTTTCGTGACTCAATTGAAGTCGCGTGTTGGCCCGGTGCTCGGATACGAAGTTCCGTGCCCTTATTGGCCATCATGCTTTTAGCGGCCTCATTATTCAGGGCGCCTTCTCCATCTGAGTATAAAACTTTGAAGGGTCCGTGATAGGCAATCCAGCAGTAGTGGTAGGCATCGATGATTGCGTCGCGTTCTCTGTCGGAAATTTCAAGGCCTGCTGCCAGGCGAATACAACGATCCATAATATGAAATATGGTCCGTTTCTTGTAAAACATGAGGTCCATTTCCCCTTCATCGAGCCAGTTACCAGGGAGGCTTACCGATGGTAATGTCGAGTTTCCTGGACGTTCCCATGCTCTACATTCCCGACAGGTGTCGCATATTTCCTTGATCATGTTCAGTCGAACGTTATCAAGCCCCACCTTTTCGAGGATTAGCCTCATCTTTGGCTCCTTCGCATGATACCATCGCAGATGCAGTTTTCGGAGTTCCTTTTTCACAACATGGGGTTCGTGACTACGGAGACTCTGTAGACTGTGTTGGATGTCAAATCTCGTCCAATCGGGTAGTCGTGGAGCCCCAGAGCCGGTGGAGGCAAGGGGGTTCCTTGTAGCTCTGCGTAGTTGATCCCCTGTGTTGACTGCGTCTGGAGGTGGTGGTACGCCTTGTAGACGTCCGCGGCGGGCCGCTACCTGTGGCGCATCGCTAGAAGACGCAGAAGGCGTGTTTCCACGCTCGGGGGCGTCTCGTAGCAGGTCGTAGCTGCTGGTACCAGATGTCGGATCGACGTTACCGAAGGAACGTGGTCGTGGTGGCCTGGCGTGTGCGCCTTGGCGGCCACCTGAAGCTGAAGCTTGGCCCTCACCAGGTTTAGGTAAGGGTTTCCACCAAGCTGGCACGTTTTTGCCTTCGGGGTCGTGGTCGTCTGGTAGTTTAAATGGTTCAGCAAAACGACATTTACCAGGTTCGGTATCAAGGTGATTCTTAACACCCTTGCTTCTCGTAAGATCCCTCTGACATGCTGGACATGGCCAGTATACAGAGATAGAGTCATGATATTTGCACTGCGTAGGGTCTCTGTTATGGCTAGGACTGTCCTTTCGGACGTTGTCGATGCATGCCGGGCACGTAGCCACCTTTGGGATGATACGATCACCGATGCGTCTCATACCTTCGCCTGGTTCAGCTTGCTCAGGAAGGTCGGCAGGATAAGCATGTGCAGTATTTATAGGCGCGTTTCCGCGCGTGGTGTCAATGGCTTTCGCCAAGTAGACGGCTTCCACGAAGGCAGACTGCAGTCGTCGAGTGTATTTTTGTGCCAGTGAAAGCTCGGTGTTGCACGGTTGTGCGTGCACATGCTGACCGTTGCACTTGAGTCGCTCAAAGGGTTTAAGAATTGTCTTGTCGTTGCTGGTGATATTTGTCGGCTTCTTAATATAGCCACCAGTCGTATCTTTAAGTCCAGTAGCGCATTGATCAATGCGCACGGTCGTGATGTGTGGTCGTATGGCAAGCTTCGTCCATGGAGAGATATCGTCCACCCATGTTCCTGTCGGTTGTTCGCGTATAAACCACCTCTGAGCGTCATCTTGGGTAACAGCAATTTTACCACAATAGATTATGTGTGGTAAGTCTTCTCTGTGGTGCTGTTCCCAAGTGTTATAGTTGACTTTGTAGTTATAGTAAGATGGTGGTCCTGTGGTGCGGCAGCTGGGTTGCAGTATGGCAACTCGTACGTAGCATATCTTGAAGTAGTGATCTATCACCTGCTGCACCGAGGGGTCTCCCAGGTCGACATATGTAGTCTTGTCCAAGTTGCCGCCTGAGGACAGTCCCCTTGAGAAGGCAAGCTCTGAGATGCCACCCTCACCACCACAAAGCTCCAACATATCCACGCAATTGTTATGGCCATAGCATAGTGTAGCAACTATGCTGTATATGTCAGCGTGTGTGTCGGGCATAGATGTGGGGAGGGTAAGGAACAGGTCATCGTCCTCGTCGGAGCTTATCAGCTCGACAGGGGCGTCAGTACTCCAGGTTGCCATAAGATCCTGTCCGAGTCCTGACAAGTCGTCGCCGCAATCGTCATTTCCGTCTTCGACGTGCTTTTTAATGCGGCGAGGCTTGATGCCTGCTTCCTTTTCGGCTTTGAGCCTTTCCTTCTGCTTCATACGCGATTCAGTGGGTAAAGCTTGCTCGTTTTGTTCGTCGGTCTGTGTACTCAGTGTCGTGGTGGAATGGGTACATGCGTCAATCGCCAGAGTCAGGAGGGGGAGAGAACAGTCATCTATGATGACGCGTCTATGTTTCTGTGGTGATTGAGTAGGCTCGTTTCCGAACAAGACCGGTTCCTCGGGTTGCCAATGCAACCGAGTACTGATGTTGGCAACCCCTGCAGGTAATGGTGCATGCCAATCATACCCTGTTGGTTGATCGGTAACTGAGATATCTTGAATAACCGCGTTGGTATCCAAGTTGATTGTTACACGTCGGATAACTTCAGACCATTTTGGTCCTCCTTTATGAGTCGTCACGTAATGACGAGTATTATGGTCTGTACGTGTATACGTATTTAAGTATACGGGCACGTTTCCGTGCGTGGTGGTATTCCCCAGGATTTTGTCGTTTAGGTAACGGATGAGTGTAGTACGTGTCTGAGCCCGCCATTCAGCATGTCGTACCGTATGGCCGTACCAGTCCAACACGTGTTGTGGTATGGCCTGCTGACAGGTACATGTCCACAGCTTCGAGCTAATCGGTATCGATGATGCTATCTGCATATATGTACCACTTGGTGTATTGTCTTGCATATTGAACCGGATACCGAAATGACACAAACGCATCCGTACTACTGACAACTTCAGATCTTCCAGAATATCACGTACTGGAGATAACTTCCAAACGTATCCTGGGGGACCGAATATGATGATTTTCATGCGGAGTTTCTTGGCTTTTATCAACAGGTTCTGGATACGTGACCAGTGTGGGGCCACTCTCTTTCCTGGAGTTCGTATATACCAGTCACCCGGAGTACTGATCCATATGAGAGTGTAATCTCCACTGATCACCGCACCTAGATAGTTTGTGCCCACGCTTGTCATAAGTTCGTTGTGGGAAATAGGTCACAAATATAACCTCGTGTGCGGAGGTCGGCACATGCCTCCCTCGTATCTTCAATGACAAAAGCCCTCTTACTAAGGCAGGTTGCCCCGCTGTCCTTGTTACCCCCCGGCTTTTCAGCCATCAGGCAAGACGACGAGGGGGCGACGTCGCCCTGCCATCTTCAAGATGAAGAAGATGTGCCTACAATATCTGCCAACATCTGGGCTTCCCTCAGATGCTGGAGCTCAGCACTGCAGCGCGCCGTGGCCTCAGAGGCGGATTGCTCCGCAAATGCTGTCAGCATCGATGGATTATCCATCAGCTGTTTCAGCACGCCTTTGGACCTAGCGTCGCTGACCGTATGCAATTCACGATTAGTGTATCCCATCACTATTTTACGGCGGGACTGCACAGCGTCCATGGGTACACTACCACCATGCTTGGCCAGTGTCCTGGCAACAAAACAATCGAACGTCTCGAGATCGTCGATGTTGTCGCCTCGCATGGTGGCCTTGGCGAGCGTCTCCATCAACCCCTGGGGCAGGTTTCCCTGCAATTGATTGCGCTCCTGCGCTGGGGTCGGCTCGCCTGTCAGCACTGTCTGGAAGGACGTGCTGCTTGAGCTCGAGGCGGGTTGCCCCGCAGCTCCAAAACAATCACACCTGATCGACAGATGCCCTGACGGCAACTTTGTCGTCGGCATGATTTTGGAGCCTTCTGGGAGCTCCATTTTGACCTGCCCCTTACCAGGGAATATCAGCTTTTCCTGGCCTCGTTCAAGCACGATGATCGTGCGTTTGTCCTGCATACTATCGAGACCTAGGATGGCTGGCAGGTCCTTTCCACAGCCTGACACAATGTTCGTCTTGTATGAATCGTGTTGGGCTGACCCCTGGTACTCGCAGGCAATGCTAAATGTGCCTACGGTATCCGCTGGGGCCGACCCCTCTCCCACTCCGTTGATATGCAAACGAGAGCGGGGCTCGAACGTACAAGCACGACCATGTGACTCAGCAGCCTGGACGAACTTACGGCTCGTGTTCTCGCCCATGATATTGATCTTCGAACCTACGTCGATGAGTATGGAATTTCCACCGTCATCCAAGAACGTCTTACTCGGCAGCTTGATGTGCACAGTTTCTGAAGTGTCGGCTGTGTCGGTAGCCGGGTTTCCCCGCGGCACATTCGTACTCCCTGGCGGGTTACCCCGCACGACACTGGCATGCGACTCGCTCTCGGCCATGCGTGCCAGGTCAATGTACTGGAAGTACGATACGTGCTGGGCGTGATCTCCACGCTCCTCCCGCCAGTTGGCATACTCATCACGTATGCTCATATACTGCTCGCGGGTAGTGCGCCTTATCAGCGTTAGGTACGAGTGAAGGGCGATGTCTTGCAGCCCTTCGTTCATGACGTGATCCCGGTACCGCAGCCACTCCTCGAACTCCTCATTCGTCGCTGAGATGTTGACGGCCCTGGCTGCTGCTGCTGACGCCGCTGAGGATTCTGATAGGTCTAACGACGGACTATCAGTTTCAGGATTATTGGCATCTAGCATAAACGTTGTGTGCGTATTATCCATCTGATTCTGGAAATGTCGTACACGCAACTCGCGCAGCTGATCAGGGTCCAATGACATCTCAACCTCGCCTCCACTCTGGGGAGACATCTGAGGAGTATCCTGCAGGTTTCCCTGCTGAGGCGCCGTCATCGGGATAAGCTGATCGAAAGATCCCGTTGCCATAGGCGGCCTTACCTCTTCAGGCAGGTGTCCCTGCTGGTGTGACGAAGCTGTCTGCATAGCTAGCATCCTGGCCGTCATCTCCTCCACCATGCTCCTAGCTCCCGCAGCTCCCTCATTGACTGCTCGGGAGTCTGACTAAGGGAGCCAGTCCATGGGAAGGACGATGTTATAATGCCAGGTGCACGACAGATCGCACATGGTGGCTGCTGTGGATCTCCCTCACGCTGGTTTGTCACGTGGCCCACCACGTTAGAATTCCAGCATCCCTCGTGGAATAGGTGATTGCACCTCAGGCGATACACACTATCCCTGGGCTGAAATTCTTCGAGGCATACAGCACAGGTGTCCTCCATCCCAGTAAAGACTTCTACGTCTGCTACCCTGGGATATACCCGCCGCTGCCTCTCCAGTACCGTCTCGGAGGGCATGAAGGCTGATGGGGGAGTCCCGTTAGGTCCATCACCTCCGGCCCTTCGACATTTGGCATGGAAGTGGTAGGAGTCACGGCGGGCGAGTTTCCTCGCAAAGGTGAGCCCCTATTCCGCACCACGTCGAGTGCAGCTGCACGTGACTGGTCCCGTACACTTTGCACCGCCTGCCTCCTCATGAAACATGCCTGCTGAGTGTGGTGCGTCTGCCTGATGTAGTCAGGCACGCCCCTACTGCCAGACGATATTGAATGGGCAGTGGGTTGTACAACCACCTCTGGTGATGTTGGGGAAGGCATGAAGGCCATGTGCGGGTACATGGAGTGGTCACTGCAGCGCACATTGGTGAGGTTATGCATCTGATCCGCCAATTCCCGAACAAATTTGTTCGGGACCCTTGTACCGTCAGGGTATAATGGCGGATTCATCTGCGTGGGTGGTGGCCTCTGGCCCTGAGACATGCTCGGATGGGCGTTGAACGCCGGGATAAAGGCTCGTTGCCGAGCGGGGTCCCGTGGGTTGGGACCCTCCGGTTCCCAGGACCAGGCTGGCCTCCACCTCTGCCCACTTGGGTGAGGCAGATTATGGTTCTGCACCTGCTGTACCGCGGCCGCCACTCTTGAGCGATAGTCGTCGGGTATACCTGCCCTGTGGTGGCTTGGTGTACCAGGCAGGTTTCCCTGCTGACTCGTTGGCGTGCCGGGCGGCATCATGTTGAGGAGGGCTGTGCTGTGATCAGCCCTAGCCGCAGCTAACCTCTCCATGAGTGTGCCGTTTACTGCAGGGCGAACAGGTGTCCCAAATGGGGATTGTGCTGGCGGAGTGCCCGCTGGAGTCATGCCCCTTGGAGTGTGCATGCTCTGTGTGGGGCTTGCGTGCATTGGCTCGAACCGAGCAGGTCCGCTTGTAGGCAGGTTTCCCTGCATGGCTTGACGATTTCTCGTGGCCATAGCGGACATTGCTCCCTGGCCTGCGGCCCAGGGATCCTGCTGGTACAGCCTGTCCGCCAGCTGTTCTACCTGGTCAGGGTTCAGCGCAGCTGCAATCTGATCCAGGTCTGAAGTACTTATGGCCTGCCAAGACACGGCGCTCGGCCCTTGGCTTGGGGCACGGCTTGGAGCCGCGCTCCCGGCCTCACTCTCGGTGATCATAAAGATCCGAAAGATCTCAGGCTGGTTTCCCAGCTGGGTGGGGCTGTAGTGGTCCCCAACGTCCCTGTGGAGGTAGACCATGGCTGGATCAACGCCCTCTTGGTCTCGGGACCACTTGTACTTAACGCTGGAATCACCAACATCAGCCCACCTATCTGGGGCAGTCATCATACTGACAGAGACTCGCGCACGGCGGATCCCCAAATATTCTGGGTTGCGCCATTGCCTTCCAGTGGTCAGGTCCTCTACATGGGAAATGTAATACGGTTCAATGATACCGCTATCTCCCTCGGACAAGAGGACTCCGTTATCGGACCAACAGAACTTTATACAATCTTGTATGGCCTTGCGCCAATCTACAAAGATGATGAGGTCTGATTCTGGGCCCCACCCACTGTTCACGGCACGGCGGCGCAATGTCGGCACGAAGTGGATGTGTGAACGGCCTGTCCCCGTTTTCTTCGTGTTGTGCTCAGGTCTACAGGACAGGCCGTGCCACATAATGCCTTCGAAAGCGTGCCATCGAGTGCCATGCATGGCGACTTCAGGGTATTTGGCCGGTCTCCCGGCGGGTTCGTCGCACAGTACAATGTAGCTGTACAGCGACCATGGGGCTTTCAATTTCCATGAATGCCCCTGAGAGGCGCGGGCGAAGATAGCAGGCTCGCCAGAGTCCCGCATTAGCACCTTGAATTGAAGGCGCTGTTTTTCTTCTCCGTCTGGTTCGCGAACATGAACAACTTCCATCATGATGGCTGCGAGTTGGTCAACCGAGCGACCATACAACTGCTCGCTAATAACTTTGGCCTCTTCATAAGCGTGCCTCGAGTGACTTGTGTTCCAAGGAAAGTTCTCCACGAGGTCCACGAGGTTGATCCAGCCATCATGATCATCAAAAGATTTCAGGCGCCACACAGGATTATGTGGCTTATCTGGCGCATGTCTACATATCCTGCTGATAGCTTTGCTTAACCTTTTAAGAGTAACATTGGATCTGGGAAGAATTCCGGCCTTCCTGCATTCCTTCATGAATGGCTCATCCACCGAACGTATCGGTGGGAGCTTCCGAAGTGCCAGTCTATCCCTGATCAAATCTGGAGTCCCACTAGTGAAGGATGTGTCTCCTGGGTGGTGCAGCTGAACTGCTGGCGGGTTTCCCCGCATCGGAGCCTCTGTTGCTGAAGAGGCTGCGGCTCCTGAAGAGGAGGAAGCTGCGGCAGCAGCGCCTGGCGGGTTTCCCCGCGGAGATGCGCGACTGGCGCTGCCCCTGATCTTCGGCACCCAGTTACCCCTCGACATAGCACCTTCATCGGACCTCCTGGAACGAGCCGCCACAGGCGAAGCTGGCGCAGGTGCATACTCACTGCGCTCGAAAGCTGCCGCCCGTTCCGCAATGGACTTGCTGCGGCTAAGCGAACGTCTTCGTTCCTCAGTGGGGTCCGGGGGTTGCTGCTTGGGCACAGATGCTGGTATAGGAGCTGTGCGTTTCGGCGCCGGAGGCGGCTTAGGTGTCGGGGGTTCACTCTTGGCCTTCGAAGTTAGTGGGAGTGGGGGCTTTCTAGCCCCCTTCATGTAGAGCTTGCTGGAATCCTCCAGCATCTTGCGAGTTGCCTCGCGTGTGCGTTCATCTACTGTCCGAATACGCTCCTCATCTTCCGCCACACGTTGAGCCTTTGTCTCGTCCTTGATGATCGGCTCTGGTTGTTGGGACTGGCTAGATACGCCAGGCGAGTTTCCTCGCATACCAGGAAGACTAAAGAGCGCGTCTTTCTCTTCCTGGGTCATGGCTACCATTCCCCTTGGAGCCGGAGTAGGTTTCTCTTCTTCTTTCGGATCCAAGTGGCCCAAGATCCCGAGACGACTATTCACTACTGCGATCTCTTCCGGTGTCATCGGGTCAAGTGGCGGATGGCCCTCCTTAGGAGGGGTTTTGCCCCTGTTGGGGCTCAGGCCTTCGTTGTTTCCAACGGGGCATCCTGGCCTGTGATTCTGGAACGGCTGGGAACAAGGACCACATGCAGCGTGAGGCCTATACTGCTTGCGAGCCGCGATAATATCTCGCAACTGGGCCCGCGCTTCTTGAATTTCAGGGCGGCGGATGTTTGTTGCACGCTGATAGCCTCCACGGATGGGTCTGCCATCGCCGTCCCTATAGGCAGGATTGCCCTGGCCGAAGGCCGAGTGTTCCCCTTTTCGGCGTCGTGGGTCGTTGTATGGAAGTAGCTGGCCACCTCTTCTGGCAGCGTGTTCCTTTGGGCCAGCCTGTCTCCAATCACGAGGGAGTCGAGCCTGAGGATGTGGCTCTCCTCTGACGCGCGCATGGGAACGAGATCTTCTGGTGTTCTCATCAGAAGAGGCTGCTGATGCAGCAGGAGCGGCACCCGTTGGAGGTGCTTGAGGAGGCTCCTCTGCGATCCCGGGTGGATCGCTCGATGGAGGCAGGTCTCCCTGCTGGGTGGAGCTCGGCGCAAGTGGCTCTTGTGCCGATGGTGATGATGGTTCAGACTCATCAGGGTCGAAATCGACCTCTTCCTCACCAGTCACGTCCATCATGAGGATGGTGACGTCATCCTCATCTAACCCACAACCATCGCCTTCTACTTCTTCTGATGTCGAACTACCAATTATGATGGCCATTGGCGCATCTGGTAAAGGCAGGTTTCCCTGCATGGCCGGCGTCTGGCCGTCACTCGGCTGTCCTGGAGTAGGAGGCACAGTCGTCGGCTCAGGGTCATCGACGAGCATAGGCTGCCTAGCAATGTTACGCATGGCCGTATGGTTTGGCCTCATCCCCAGCTCCTGGATATTCCATCCTGGCGGGGGAAGATCATGACCACGCATAGCCATTGCCATTTCCAGGGCACGACGCCATCTACCATGGGAGTATACTAAGTGTCGTTGCACTTCCTGAGGATTTATACTGTCAATGAGAGACAAAGCTGCCAAGAGTAGCTCTGAGCTACCGCAAGCATCATTATCATTATCTGTCATAATACCAGCTTCAATTTGTTCTTGACTCTCAGGATATGCAATTGCAAGTATCTCATGCATCCACATGAGGGTCTGTAAAAGTGTACGCGGTCCATATTCGCCTGGAGCAAGCGAACCAGGAGGTATGAACGGAGAACCTGGTTCACCTGCAATGAAGGCCTGAACAAATGCTTGAGACTCCATTTCAATTCAGTCTTCAATAGTATGGGGATATTCTCCCAGCAGAAAAGGCCTGTGTCCAGGCGGGATTTCGGGCGGAGGTTCGAGGTTCTGTTGAACCTCGGAAGGCGAAGCCTCTATAGTGGTGTCCTCGCCGTCGCTCTCGTAGGCCATGATGTTGCCTGGGTTCCCGAACATCCAGTCGAAGAAGGAAAGAGGCTCGTTTCCGAGCGTACCGTGTTCCACGGGAGTGAGTTCATTACTGCCCGTGACGAACCGGCGGACGTACTCGAGGTAATACGCGTATAATCCATGACCATACCCCTCGAGCTCGTCAATGTTGTCCATGCCAACGACCCATGTGAAAAATATCTGTTCCATAGCCTCAAAGTCCTGGAGGCTCAGATACTCAATGGATGGTGTGCTTGAGCCGAAATGGACTTCGGACGACATGCCCTTTCCATTTCCCTTCGCTGGACAATCTCGCACAAGATGATCGGTACTACCACACTCATGACATTTGAGAACCTGGCCGTCTCTACCTCGCGGGTTTCCCCGCCTACCTTTGCCTTTTCCTGAGGTCTCTCTACGGCCTTTACCGCGGCCTTTTCCCCCAAAGAATATCTCATCATGTTGTTCATCTGAGAGCCTCTGGAGAAATGCCGCGATACCTCGCCCGTTCAACCTCCGACGACCACGCTTGCCTTTACCCTTTCCTTTAAAACTTCTGCGTATCCTCCTTCTAACACGACGCACTGGTTTTCGTGTGAACCTCCTCCACCTTCGCTTAGCCTGTTGCAACAGCCAGAATACATGCTCAGCACGCTGATTGTCGTTATCCATATTCATGATATCTGACCAATCTAGAGCTTCAACACCATCTGATGATATAGTGTCTGTGTCGGTGCCGGAGTCGAAATCTTCGTCTCCTAAATAGGTGGATACACCGTCGGTTAGGGGATTTGATTCCCCCCATAACGAGCGGTGTGGTTGTGGTTCTCTAGAAGGAGGGCTGGTTGCCCAGCTTGGTTGTGATCGATCCCCTGCTAATAAAGCAGTGGATTCTCCTGGGTCATCGGCCCATATGTTTGAGGGCCCGTTTCCAGGCTGGACTTCAGTAGTCAAGGTAGTGTAGAAATTTCCACTACCAGATCCCCTTCCTCTTCCAAACACGGATCCTATGTTGCCAGGGGATCGTTCGGATAGGTGACCTACCGAACGCATCCTTTCCAGCAACTCATCATATTGTTGTTGTGTTCGAGGCATTTGGTGGTTGAGTGGCTGCAAGAGTTGCATGGCTTTCTGGTTGCCGACGCCTAAGGCGCGGAATAGGATAGTAGTTAGCAGTTGGAAGTTAGGAAGGTCGAATCCCACCGACTGTGCCTCAAATCGGGCCATTTCGAATCGGGTAAGAGTGACATCGATTCGTTCCCCGTGAGGCACATGGAAGTCGATGAGTTGTGTGCCGGAAGTGAGCTGTCGCTCATCTTCCAGGCGTTCGAACTTCATGCTGAGGAGGAACATGATGTAAGTTACTGGGTCCGTGTGGACCCCATCAATGTCAGCACCATAGTTTATAATGTCAGGCGGTACCCTCATGGCGAGTGTCCTCGCTAGGCCTCCCAGGCCGCGTTGTATTGCGGCCGCTTGGGCCTGTGGCGTCATACGTCCGCTTGTAACGTTGAGCCACGCGTTGACCTCGTAAATGTACTCACGAAAAGGTACATTACCCTGAGGGTCCCAGTATGGGCCATGTGTTTGCCCATCGGTGCTGTTATCTCCCCGACGCATGTGTGCGATTGCTGCCCCTAGCGCGAACCATATGATAGCGAAAACGATTAGCCCAAGAATGTGTAACGAAGAATGGTTATGATGAGCGGTGTCACGCTGGGGTAGCGCCTTGTCGAGTCTTCGAGGCGCTCTGTCTGGCGGGTTTCCCCGCCCTTGCTTCAGGTATTGCGTTATTGGCTCGTTGCCGAGCGGTTGATAGTAACGCAATGATGAAGCGTATATGGTACCAATCTGGTCGTCTAGACGTCGTACCTCTCGTGTAGCTTCTTGCTCTTGAATAGATCCTCGTAAATGTACTGGGAGTGGTGGCGCAGGGTAGTAGGTGGTCACGAAGATCGTGCCGAAGAATGTGAGGCTGAGAAGAGCAAGAGCTGACCACACGAGAGTGCGGCCAGCTCCGCTACCAAGTCGAAAGTGAGCTTGGTAACTCAAATAGGGCATATAGCCTGTCATATAGCATCCGATTCCAAGGCGCTGACCGTGGACATCGGATGGCAAATAGCGTCCATCGCTCTGCTGTAGCTGTGAAGGTACAGTATGAGGGGTGGGCGGATAAGATAGGATAAGATCGATGTAATGATCTTTCCAGCACATAGCGAACACTCGCGGTGTCCGGGCAAATAGGGCGCGCGTGCCTTGAGCCCAAGGCAGCGGCGCGCGAGCTATGCTCCCGATACTGTAACATCTCCCAAAGAGCTACCCTTAAAGTCGTTCAACGTACAAATCAAAATTTTCGGCGCGTGCGGCGGACTGTTTTTGAATCCGTTCCAGGTGAGGTGGAGAGCCCGCGACCCACCCGCAACCCAAACTACGTTCACCGAACAAGCCAAAACTTCGGCGCCTGCGGCGGGTTTCTTGTGCATCGGCGACCCACCCGCGACCCACCGGCGACCCACCCCGAGACCCGCCCGCGACCCACCCCGCGACCCATCTGCGACCCACCCGCGACCCACCCGCGACCCACCCGCGACCCACCCCGCGACCCACCCAAAATTTTCGGCGCCTGCGGCGGGCTGTTTTTGCATTCGTTCCAAGTGGAGAACCTGCGACCCACCCGCGACCCAAACCGCGTTCAGTGTACAAATCAAAATTTTCGGCGCCTGCGGCGGGCTGTTTTTGAATTCCTTCCAGGTGGAGGTGGAGAGCCCGCGACCCACCCGCGACCCAAACTACGTTCACTGAACAAGCCAAAACTTCGGCGCCTGCGGCGGGTGTTTTTGCATTCGTTCCAGGTGGAGAACCTGCGACCCAAACCGCGTTCAGTGTACAAATCAAAACTTTCGGCGCCTGCGGCGGGCTGTTTTTGAATTCCTTCCAGGTGGAGGTGGAGAGCCCGCGACCCACCCGCGACCCAAACTACGTTCACTGAACAAGCCAAAATTCGGCGCCTGCGGCGGCTGTTTTGCATTCGTTCCGGTGGAGGATGAGAGGATGAGGAAAATTAAAGAATAAGATGAGAAGGAGGAGGAGGAGGAGGAGGAGGCGGACGACGAACACGACTACGATTAAAGGACGAGGACGCGGACGAGGAGGAGAGGAGCGGAAGAGCAGGAGGAGGAGGAGGAGGAGGAGGAGGAGGAGGACAAAATAAAAAAAATGAACGATCAACAAGAGGGAAAAAAAAAAAAAAAAGAAGAAAAAAAAAGACATAGAAGGTCAAAAAAAAAAAAAAAAACGGATAGCAAAGAAACAGAGAAACAAAAATAATCAATTATGCAGTTGGCCTCGCCATCCGACAAGGAAGTCCTATGGGGCTACGAGGTTCGCTGCCCTGGGTCCCGCGTCGCCCGCGCCCGCCCCCTCACTCTTATCCGCAACTGCGGGGTTCTACGTATTTAAGATGGACGGGCGTGCAGAATAAATTTGAGATTGCAATGCCCCAGGGGGGAACCGTTAACTCCGGGGGGGGGGAGAGTCTATTCTTCTTGTAGAGAGGAGAACCTATGCGGGCGGCGACGAAGTGGCGACGGCGGCAACATAGCCGCCAGACCAGCAGACAGGTCCAGACAACGGGCGGCGACGAGGCGGCGACAGGGCGGCGATGGCGGCCACATAGCAGACAAAGCGGCAGACAGGCCCAACTCCTTAGAGGAGAAATAAGAAACCCTGAATGCAGGCTCTGTGTGAGGACTAGTGATCTCTAAGGCTGTACGTATACAACTGCCATACGTAAACCTTAGGAGGTCCACGCGGACTTCTTGGACCAGCGCAGGACCGGCCTCCAAGGGCGCGCGGAGCACTCCAGGGGCGGCGCCGTCGGCGCCGGAAGGGGAGGTCATAGCCGATCTGGGAATAAATCTGCGCGGAACTCCGGAACATTGTGTCGATTCCCGTCTCTTTTCCGCGACTGGCCTCCGCGCCCTTCTCGGGAGGGAGGGAGGAGGGAGGGAGAGGGTGGAGGAGGGAGGGATGGAGGGAGGTGGGCGGGGGAGGGAGGAAAAGAGGGAAGGGAGAGGAGGGAGGACGAGCATCCGAAATTTCATGTCTGTGCAACTGTTTCTAATCGAGTTCTGTAGCGCCCTCCAGAGCTCGGGCGCTCGCGCATGTGGATTCCAGGTCCGCGGATCTGGCGCGTGGGTTCCGGATCCACGGATCGGGGGAAGGTACCCCCCGAAGCTGGAGGCTAGTGCCGCTCAATTTGGCGACGCAGCGCGCCGTCGCTACCGTAGGGGCTCGACCACAATACACCTGCCGGTCAAGTAGATTGGGTTCAAGCCTTCCTAGCGAAGAACAAACCACAGCAGAAGCATGCCGGCTCTTGAAGTAGGAAGGCGCTTGAAGTAAATTGGGATCTGGGGATATAAAATAGAATAAGAAAAACACAAAAACATAACTTTTGGCGCTCCGCGCAGATTGCTTGGGTCCGTGCTGTGCCCACCTCCCTGGCGCGCGGAGCGCGCCAGGGACGGCACCGGAGGCGCCGCCGGGGGGCCCAGACCCAAGAGATCTGCGCGGAGCGCCACAAGTTTGTGTTAATGTGTTTTTCTTCTTCGACAAACATATCTGCTCCAAATTACGTAGACGAGAGCGTTCCACTACCCGCAAAGTAGCTACTCGCAAGTGGCCTGGATCCGCCGCGGGTGCTTTACGATATTTCCACAAACATGCAGAAGTATGGTTTTTGGGACGTTTGCGAGTAGGCATTTTGCGAATAGTGGAACGCGCTCGGCGACAAGAGACCGGCTTGTAATCCGTGTCTGCGCCTCCTCGAGGAGCGGGCAACTGGCCGGCCGGCCGCGGCGGTGGACGCCAGGCGCGCGACTCCAGCAGCGGCGAGGGCCCCCGCGGCCGGCGCGCGCGGGGGCGCAGCGCCGAGGCCCCGCCGACCGCAGCGCGGCCCAGGGGGTCGGGCATCGACATGGGCCTGCGGGGGAGAGGCCCCCTCTCAGATCGATCCTGGGTCTGCTCTGGGTCAACTCTGGCCCCCTCGTCCCTCGTCCCTCGTCCCTCCTCCTCCTCCTCCACCCTCCTCGTCCCTCCTCGTACATCCTCCTTCTCCTCCTCCTCCTCCTCCTCCTCCTCCTCCTCCTCCTCCTCCTCCTCCTCTCCTACTCCTCCCCCTCCTCCTCCTCCTCCTCCTCCTCCCTCTCCTCCCCCCTCGTACATCCTCCTCCACCCCCTCCTCCCTCGCCTCCTCCTCCTCCTCCTCCTCCTCCTCCTCCTTCCTCTCCACCCCCTCCTCCCTCCCCGTACCCTCCTGGCACGTAGCTGAGCCTTGCCGTGCCTTCCCCGCGCTTCTCCTCGTCCTCCTCCTCCTCTTTTGATCTCCTCTTCCTTCTTCTCCTTCCTCCTCCTCCTCCTCCTCTTCCTTCTACTCCTCTCCTCCTCTCCTCCTCCTCCTCCTCCTCCTCCTCACCACCCCTCCTCCCTCCCTACCTCCTCCTGGCACTTAGCATGAGCTTGCCGTGCCTCCCGCGCACTCCTCCTCCTCCTCCTTCCTCCTCCTCCTCCTCCTCCTCTCCTCGTCGCCGTCGTCGTTCGTCGTCGTCGTCGTCGTCCGTCGTCGGGTTACGCCGCGTCGTCGTCGTCGTTCGTCGTCGTCTTCGTCGTCGTCGTCGTCGTCGTCGTCGTCGTCGTCGTCGTCGTCGTCGTCGTCCGTCGTGTCGTCGTCGTCCGTCCGTCCGTCGTCGTCGTCGTCGTCGTCGTCGTCGTCGTCAGCGTCATCATCATCATCATCATCATCATCATCATCACACCACGCACCACCCACCACCGACACCACCACCACCACACCAACACCATCATCATCATCATCATCATTCATCTCATCATGCATCATCATCATCATCATCATCATCATCATCATCGTCATCATCATCATCATCATCATCATCATCAACATCATCATCAGCATCATCATCAGCAGCATCATCATCATCATCAGCATCATCATCAACAACATCATCATCAACATCAGCATCAGCACCAGCATCATCATCAGCATCAGCATCATCATCACCATCATCATCAGCAGCAGCATCATCATCATCATGCTTCTCCTCCTCCTCCTCCTCCCACCTCCCCCCTCCCTCCTCCCTCTTCCCTCCCTCCTCCCACCTCCATCCCCCCTCCCACCTCCCATCTGCCTTCTCCCTCCCCCCTCCGCCCGCCTCTCCTCCTCCTCCTCCCCTCCTCCTCCCCCTCCTCCGTGGGAAGAGGACGGGCCCCGGATCCAGACGACAACGAGACATCGCGACGCCCAAATGTTGGCTGCCTTCGGCCTCTGCGCGCCGTCCCCCGGCCTCTGGGCCACGGGATGCCAGGCCGGCCCTGGGGACGGGACGGTGGCTCCGCAGGGTGTTGCAATCCGCGCCTGAGGGGCCGATCGAGGACCTCGATAGCGAGTTCCACCGCGCCCCGAGGAGAGCTCGCCCAACCCTCTGCGCAACGCAGGGGCCCCCTACACGCCGCGTCGGAGCCGATCGCAAGCCGCTGGCGTAGCCACACCCATGGGTTAGTCGTCGAGAGTGGTCGAGATCATCCGTCACTGCACCGACCTTGCAGACGTGCTGCAGCGGATGATTTCTGAGAGAATCTCGGTCAGCGCAAAAACCCTGAAACGGCGGTCGAACAACGAAAGCGAATTCCACATGGATTGTTTGTAGTCTTCACTCCTGGCCCCCCCCCTCCCCGAACAAAAATCCGTGCGACATGCAGCTCGAGATCCGGCACGAAATTCTCCAGGACAGTCCAGGCCCATCCCAATACTTTCCGATGGGGATCCGCTCTGCGATGCTGGGGCCATGGCACCCGGGGCCCACCAGAGGGGCGCGGGTGTCCTGGATCGGTGCTTTGCCGCTGCCGGGGCTTCCGGGGGGCGCGGTGGCCGCCGGGGAGGAGCCCCGCGGAAGCACGGCGGCGGCCAGCCGCGGCCGCGACGACCTCGCTGTCGGAGGGTCTCTTTAGGGGCGGGTCCTGTGGGCCCTCGCCTCAGACGAATCCAGGACGAGGGCAAAATCGGGTGGGGATCAATCGAACATCTTTCCGAGGGCCGGCGGCTCCGGAGGATGATGTCTCGGGCGTAACGGCCTTCGCAGAGCGCTCCAGGACGCTCTTGGAGCCTTCCGGAACGCTCCCTCGAATGGATTTATCCTCGTCCTGGCCCCGTCCGATCGTCGCCACGGCTGGACGCACCGGCGGCCGAGCGTGAGCGGACTGTGGTCGACGACGTGCCTCGATCCCTGGTCCAGCGGCAAGCTGCACGCGCAAGGGCCGAGGCTGCTGCGAACCACCTCGGGCTCTCATCCGAGCAGGGCTGCTGCAGGGGCAGAACTTGACCGGATGTGCCAGCACGAGATTGCCACCTTTCCCGGGACCTTCTCACCCCATCGTGGGGCACAGCACCAAATATATGGATCAGGCCGTGTTCCGGCGCTTTCTGCCAAACTGCGGCTTTGCCGCGCTATCCAACCAGTAATGCCAGCTCGTGGGCTAAAAATAGGTTGTTGTTCAAGCATTGTGTGTGACGCCTTCTTGCTATTCCGTGGCGCGCTCTAGCCCGAACGCGGTGTGACGCTCGTTTGCGTCGGCGGCTAGGCAGAGGGACTTCGCTGGCGAGTTAAGCAGCGGTGTGACACACATCGCTGCGACAAAAAAGTGTGGAGCCTTCTGTGCACCCCGGTGCGCGTGAAGCCGTGCGTGGAACCCAACGTGTGCGTGGAGCCGTGTCTGTGCACCCAGGTGCGTACTCCAGTTGCTTCCATGAGCTCGCTGCAAGGCCCAGGGATGTTTCCAGGGCGTCTGCCCGAATCAGCTCGAACCAGACTGATCACGAACTGGTCAAGACATAAGTTGTATGAAACACGAATACCACATCTCAGTCAACACGAGCACCACTGAAATGAAACTATGGTAAGAACCAAGGCGGCGCTAACGGCGATGTTGGTTAACGGCGATGTTGGGAGTTCGATGTTTGCGACACCGAGCTCGCAAAGTAATGAAGAGTAGTAAATCACGAGCCACACTTTCTTACGTTGTAAAAGTGCAAATGTATCGAGCGAAAACAACTCAGCGAGTTGTAGGAAAGTGCGAACCACCATGTCCTACAGTTGGTTGCTGCCACGGACCACGCCTTGCTACAATTGGTTTTTCCCTAACTAGGCTCTGCCTAGAAGGGTTCTTACTCTCTTAGCTTAAAGGGGCCGGGCAGTGGAAAGCGCCCCGGGCGGTTCCCCCGGCATCCGCCCCGCGGCTCCCCCAGTTGCGCCCCCTTAGCTTAGCGTTGCTGATCTCATCTTAGCTTAGCTTATTTCGTCTTAGCTTAGCTTACCTTCATCTTAGCTCAGGTTTATCTTAGCTTAGCTTACCTTCATCTTAGCTTCGCTGAGCTTTAGCATAGCAGAGCACAACATAGCATAGCATAGCATAGCATAGCGCAGCACAGCATATCATAGCATAGCCCAGCATAGCATAGCATAGCGCAGCATAGCATAGCATAGCGCAGCACAGCACAGCATAGCACAGCGCAGCATAGCATATCATAGCATAGCATAGCAGGGCAGAGCAGAGCAGAGCATAGCTTAGCATAGCATAGCTTAGCATAGCACAGCGCAGCATGACGTACCATAGCTTAGCATAGCATAGCATAACATAGCTTAGCAGAACACAGCGCGGCATAGCATAGCATAGCATAGCGCGGCATAGCATGGCATAGCGTAGCATATCATAGCAACTAATGCTGTTTTCCTAAAGGGCTCCAGCTTCTAGGTAGGGTCGCACTGGGGTAATCCTACATCGCCGCTAGCTAACGGACACCGTCAGCGCGTCTACGGAAGAAGCAGGGGCTGGTCGACCAAGATAAAGAGCCACGGCCCCTCGACACCATGGCCTCAAGCCACCGAGGCAACACCTCCCACAACTGAGCCGTGGCGCCACAACGCCGCGGCAACACGACCGCCCACTGCACACCTACGACGACACGGGACACCGCACGACGGCACAGCACTGCGAAGCCACGAAACCAAGACGCCACGTCACCACGACTCAGCACTCGACTGCACGAACCGTACCAGTTGCGAGAGCTAGGGAAGATCAGGAGAACACTGTTTGCGTCGGCGGCTGGGCAGAGTAACTGCGCTGGCGGAGAGCTTGCTAAACGGGGGTGGCGTTGTGGCGAGTTGTGCCACCATGCGGGAGAGGGGGGCAGGGCAGAGAAAGCAGCCGAACAATCAGGAGAACCCATAATACACGAAAACGCGAAAGGCCGAGGACTGCGAGGAGACGGAGCAGGGGCGGAGGCAACGCTGGAGGCAAACGGGGAGGAGACGGAAGGGCAGCATCAGGAGCTACAGAGCTGCTCGGCACAGCACTTGAAAGGACATCACCAGCAGCGCCAATATCAAGTATCTAGATGTCTCAACTCGGTCTGCAACCCGAGCTGGAACCGAAAACACTATTCGTACTCTGCTAATGTTTTAGACTTGATGATCGTTTCCTCTACTTCATTTCGAGATGAAGAAAGAAGAGCGCGAGAAGGGAGATTCTGTTTGGGAACACGGGGTGGGGAGGAGAAGGGTAGCGACGAAGCAGGGAGAGGTTGTAAACACGGAAGGAGGGGGACAGGAGGGAGAAGAAGCATGAGTCGGACAATTCGACGGAGAAGCTCCATCAAAAGGGGGACCTGGGGCAGGATGTGGATACATCGCCTCGAGGAGGGCGGCGACGAAAAGGAGAAGGGCGACGCAGAAGAGCAAGGGGGAGACCACGGACGAGACAGACGAGAAGAAAGACAACCACCAGGAGGATAGGAAGGACGGGGAGGGGAAGGACGGGGAGGGAAGAGGGAGGAGAAGCAGGAGGATCACAGGAGCAGAACGAGGAGCATAAGCAGATGGTAAGGAGGAGCGGGAGGAGCAGCGGCACCAACAACTCCAGTAGAAGTGCTGCAACTGGTCGTCGTCATCGTGGCTAAGGTCGCCATCAATGCGACATTCTGCTTCCCCTTCCGCCACCGCCAACGTACTCTTTAGCATCATGCCCCCTCTTTTGCCCTCCCCTCCTACTCGGCCTCTCCATCTCTCGTCGCCCACAAAGTTGTTCTCCTCCTCCCTCCTCCTCCTCGTCCTCCTCCTCCTCCTCCTCCGAATCATCATCAGCATCATAATCATCATCATCCTCATCATCATCATCATCAGCATCATCACCATCACCATCACCATCACCATCACCATCACCATCACCATCACCATCACCATCACCATCACCATCACCATCACCATCATCATCATCATCATAATCATCATCATCATCATCATCATCATCATCATCATCAGCAGCATCAGCATTAGCATAATCGGCATCATCGGCATCATCATCATCATCATCATCAGCAGCATCAGCATCAGCATCAGCATCAGCATCAGCATCAGCATCAGCATCAGCATCAGCATCAACATCATCAGCACCATCAGCATCATCATCAGCATCATCATCTTTTTCCGCGCCTCTCTTCATAGTCCTCCCGTCTCGCTCTTCCTTGTCCTCCCCCTCCACCTCCTCCTCCTCCTCCTACTCCCCCTCTTGGTCTCCCATGCCCTTGGCTCACCATGCCCTGCTCTGCAACGCACGGCACAACGTAATGTATGCAAAGGCACGCAAGAGAGGCCGGACTTCCGGACCACGGGATACAATCGACCACAGGAACACTTGGTCGCGGGATCCAGGCCGCCTGCCAAGAAGCCGAACGTCCTGCCAGCAGCCCCTCCGCCCAGGGCGCCCCCCCCGCCCCGCCGCCCTCGCAGGGCCACGCGCGCGCGGGCGGCGGGGGGGGGGGGAGAAGTGCGCGCACGGAGGCGCACGCGCCCACCACCACCCCGCCAGCCCAGAGTGCGGGAGGAGGACTGGAGGACTGGAGGAGCAGGAGGAGGAGGCGGAGGAGGAGGGAGGGGGGGAGATGACGCAACAGGCCCCGCCTCATGTTCGCCGAACGTCAAACTTCCAAAGGGAAGAGAGAGGGAGCAGGGGGAAGAGAGGATGATGAAGGAAGATAATCCTCTCTCACCAAGGGCGACGGGGGCAGAAAGAGGAGGGAGCAGGTGACAGACGGGGAGGGGACGGGGAGGGAAGACTGGGAGCAAGAGGATCAAGATGGGGCGGGTCATACGCGCTAGACACAGGCATTCCAGTGGCTCTCTCATCACTCCCTCGAACTAGGCTCGGCGGGGCTGGCGGGAAATATTATATAATAGCACACAAGCTGGAGCCTGGACCACCTCTCCCGCCCCCCATCGGGGAAATCCCTAGTGGCCACGGCTTCGAAACGTGGTGGCCTCGCGGCCACGGCATCTTGCATGCCAACAACTGTCTGCGCTGGACTTCGCTGCTAGAACTGAGTATGCACGGAAGACGCGTGGACTGAGAAGGATTGTTGCTTCTAGGAAAGATGTCGCACAGAACGCGCTCGGGGTGGGGCGGAATTTGGCACCAGGGGGCGAATTTACAAAGACAACGCCCGGGAGGGTAAAAGCTCCGGGGCTAGGAAAGGGGATTAGGAAGGGCTTTCAACTGAACGCGCGCTGGTTGGTAAGGGGCTGGGGGCCAGTGAAGATTTTACACAGAACACCCTTTGGCTGGGTCTGGTGTTAGGGAAGACTTTCAATCGACAAGGGACGCGACGCCATAATTCGCGCCACCCCCGACGCCTCCCCGGCCCCCATGTTCAGGGGGTGCTCGGCGGGGCTGAGAGAGCGCCGGGCAGACGGCGGGAGGCGCTGCCTGTCGTCAGCGTCGCTGGCGCATGGCCGAGCACCCCAGTGTCTCTGGGCGGCAACGCGATACAAGTGAGACGCGCCCTGTGAGGGAGTTGACTTGCGCCGCAGCCGCCACTGCGCGCGGCGCGCGCGCGCGCGCCCCCCCCCCCCCCGCAGACAGCGTCTGCGCAGTGTCCAATACAACCCATGCTACGCCGCGCCATACTACGGCACCGTCCTGCAACATGTGTTAGGCCGTGAGATGCTACGCTGCGCTGTTTCCACGCAGCGCAATGCTGTGCTGCGAGATGAGGTGGCAGGCGGGTGCTACGCTACGAGATGCCTTGCTACGCTCGCGGTGCTTCGCATGGCATAGCATTGTAGTTGCGCCCTTCACTGGGGGCTTCTGGGCGAGTGGCTCTCGGTGGTAGGGGGGCTTCTCCGCGGTCGTGGTCGCGTCGCCGCGCCAGCTCCGCTGCGCTTGATCGCGCCGCGGGGCGCCCGCGGGACGGGGCGGCCATGGCCTTGCGGAAACCCAGGTGGCCATTGTCGAGCCTCCACGCGGCGACGCCCGGGGAAAGGCACGGGCGCGGCTCTTGACCCGCAAGGGTCGAGGTCGCGCCCGTGCCCTTGGCGAAGGACATTCTGAGCCACTTTCGCAGCAGATGTATCGCGGGCGCATCTGCCCAGAATACGCGCACGTGCACCCGCGCGCCGTGCGTCGAGCGGCGTCGCGAGCCTCGGGGTCGCCTGAGGAACGCCTGAAGCGTCTGGGGCACAAACGCGCGCCGCCGTGCTCAGGATGGTATTTCTTGATAGGGATCGCACGAATTGGAGGGTCCTCTGTGCGCCGGGAGAACATCATACTTTTGGAGAAGGATTCGGGCCGCGTGGGCAGAAAACCAAAGTTCATATAAAGGGAAAGGGCGGGGCGCATTGAGAGGCGACGGAAGGGGCGGCGGAAGGGATCTCAGGGACTTAATCTTTATAGGCTCTTTGCACTTATTCAGAAAACGTATGGACTGGGAATGACTGGGGCATTCGGAATTATTTGGCATGGAAACCGCGCCAGGTGGAAACGATGTTGGGGTCAGGACAGATTCTGCACAGAAGACGATTGGGCGAACCAAGATGCTGGAGCCAGGGATGATGTAACACAGAACGCGCTTTAGGTTAAGGGCACATGATGCACAACAACGCTTGGGGTGGAAAGGGCTTCGCATAGAAAGCGCATCCCAGCAAACACGTCTGTTCTCCTACACATCCATCCTAGACCCCAAAGCCCGTCCCAACCCACACGTCTTCTGTGTATAATCCGCCCTAATCCCAAACTCCTCCACAAGTACCGCGTTTTCATGCTTAACAAGTTCTTACCCCGAAATCCGTATCAGCACAAGCGTTTTCTGTGCAAAGTCCTTGATCGGTTCAAACCCTTCGCAGCCCAAGCGTCTCCAGTGTATCATCTTTCCGACCCCAAGAACCCTTCCAACCAAAGCGGTTCTGTGCAACATCACATCTAGCCCCAACATCCGCCTCCGCCAAAGCCCCTTTTTGCAGAATCCTCCCTAACCCCAGCATCCTCCCCAACGGAAGCGTTTTACCGACGAACTCCTTTCTAAGCTCAGAGCCCTTACCCGCCCAAGCGTTTTCTTTATAAAATTCGCCATGCCCCCCGAAACACGTCCTATCCAAAACCTCTTCTACGTACAAGTTTTAGCCACTAAATCCTTCAAAGCCAATGGCCCTCTGTGTAAAACAATTCCTGACACCAAAACCATTCCCAACCAACACGTTGTCTGTTGAAAGCGCGTCCTGACCCTGGAAATCTTTCCCGGCCCAAGCGATTATGTTTCCACCCTTCCCAAATATGTCGCCGCCCAACTGTTTTCTATTTTCTCCTAACCCCAGAGACCTTCCAAATCCACGCGTCGTCTGTGGAAGATCCGTCGTCAGCCCATGACCAGTCCTTAACAAAGCGCGGTCTGTAAACAATCCCTCCGAACCGCCAGGAAAATCAGTTCCAGCCCAAGCGATTTCTGTGCAAAACCTTTCCAAACTTCACAACCCTTACCAGCCCAAGCGTCTACTGTGTACAACCTTTCCGACACCCAGAACCATCACCAACCATAGCGACTTCTGCATACAATGAAGCATAATCCCAAAACCCTTCCCAACACAAGCGGTCTCTGTGTAAACACGTCCAAATCGATCCTCCCCAGTCCACGAGTATTCTCGATTAATTCCTCCCCAACCCCCAATTCATTCCCAGCCCAAGCGTGTTCTGTGTAAAACCCTTAGCAAGCCCAGGCCCATTATCAAACCAACCGTCTTCTGTGCACCATCAAACCCGACATCAGAATCCTTCCGCGCTTGCTGTGCAAAATCCGCCCCCCAGCCCCCAAATCCGCCTCGACCTAAATGCGTTCTTCCAAAATCCTTCCCAGCCCTAAAATCCTCCCCAACCCATGCGTGTTCAAAATCCTTCCCAACCCCTGCGTTCTGGTTTGAATGTCACTGTGGTTTGGAATCCTCTCTAGCAATTCTTGCTCGAGCCCCTCTCCACCTCAAGATTGTTCACTCAAGAGCGTCTGCACGCGCGCCCACATCACTAATGCTCGTCACCATTATTGCTGTAACTGTCTCCAGCGCACGCTACAGCACATACTTCCTAAACCAAGTAACGCTGTCCTGTGGCAAAAGCAATGTAGACAGGACGGACCAGGGAGGTCAGACCGGAGAAAAACACAGTATGATGAATACGATCACGACAGAAATGATGGGCTAAAGACCAGCGGCAACGGGAAATGATGCCCCAGCCATGGCACTACGAAGCACTGGCGTGCCGCCGCGCAGTGAGAATGACCAGCATGTGAAACAGGATGTGCCGCAGCATGCGCGGGGCGGGAGGAGGAGGAGGAGGAGGAGGAGGAGGAGGAGGAGGAGGAGATTTATCCGCACTTCCCGCCCGGAGGATCGATCCTCGGGGACCTCGGCGGGCGGTGAATCTGGATAGGCCTGGCCCCCATGGCCCGAACACGTTCGTGTCCACCACCTGCCGGTGTCCCCGAAGAGCGGTCCCCCGAGCGGTGGATGCGGACAAGTCCCCGCCTCGGAACATGCGAGGCTGTGCGCGAAACGTGCGTTGAACGGCTGCGTGGCCCCCGAGGGGCGCCAGAGGTGCCTCCCTCGTGGCTCGAAGGGGCCTCGAAATTCGGCTGCACGCAAGAGTGACCCTGGGTAAGAGTGACCTTTGGTGCGCGGCTTCTGAGGGGCCGCTGGGGGACCAGGCGCAGTCGTGCAAGACGCTGCTACTGTATCGCGTTCGGCGCTCTGTGGACCACTGTCCCGTACCAAAGGTCACTCCGGCGAACGGTCACTCTTACGTCTAGTCGAGACATGGAGAGACCAAAGCTACCAATACCACTATTCCCCGAACCTTTCCCGGGTACGTTCTAACGAAAATTTCGAGGCGAATCCCATGGTGGCGGCGAGGGCCTCCCAGGCGGCCCTCGAGTCGAGAGGCGAGAACGAGGCAAAGCTAGAAGCAACTCCTGGGAGGTCTTCGTCAGAACGATTATGGGCTATTAAATCCGATCGAGGGGGCATTGAGCCGGCTTAGGCCAGATTAAGCCTGGGATTTAGCAGGTATGAGAAGGATCAAGCCGGAGCAAGCGGGACTCAACGAGAGTAGGCCAGTTTTCGCCCCAGCACCGATTTTGAAACAACCTCCCAGGAGTTGCATTCTGAGCCAAGGCACCTGGAGGCCTACGCAACCTGTCGTCGCTGCTCTGCCAACCGCATGAGGATGCCAGAGACAGCTCAATGCACCGACCTTGCAGACGTGCTGCAGCGGATTTGTTGCGTGAATTTCTGTCAATGTAAAACCCCGAAACGGCGAGTGAAAAACGAAGTGGATTTCGCGTGGATTTATTTAGTCTTCGTTCCTGTCCCCGAAAACACCGCACGAAATTCACTTCGAAATCCGGAGCGAAATTCTGCAGGACACTCTGGGCCCATCCCATCGTTCTTCGAACGAGATCCGCTCTGCGATGTTGGCGCCATGAAGTCAGGCCACGCAAATGCCCCGACAGGCAGGAAGGGCCTCTCCGCGCGCCGCCTGGCACGGACCTGCCCGGCCGCGCTGGAGACAGTTGTTTGTCGAAATTCGCGATGGCCCGGGTTATCTGGGGGGGGGGCGGGGAGGAGGGGGCCAGCCGATGACCCAACCTTCGCGCTGTGGGCAGCCCTGCACATGCCCGCGCACCCTCACCCTGGACCTGCACATACCGGCAAGGTTAGGTTATCCTGGCCGGGGGGGGGGCGGACCCAGACCCCCGACGTCATGAGTTGTTCATGACGTCGACCCCCGGAATTCTGGACCCCTTCTCCGGGACCGGTTTTTCATCCTGAGTCGTTTTTCGACGGTCCCGAGGACCAGCGAGGGCCCCTGTAGAGGCCGAAACTTGCGAAACACCTCCGTCTTGATTTTTGTTCCATGCGTGTTCTCGCGGGCCCCCCCCCCCAAAAAAAAATGTCTCCAGGAAGCAGCTCCCGCCCAGGACCTGCTGGCAGGGCGGCGCGCCCCCAGCAGAGGCTCCGCGGGGGGCACCGCGGCTCTGCCCGGGCCTGCCGCGCCCTGGGGCGCGCAGACGCGGCAGGGCGCAGTGCCCGCGCCGAGGGGGGGGGCGCGGCGCGCCGCGGGCGGAGAGGAGCCCGGGCACCGAGCTCCGCGGAGGCCGCGGCGCTGCGGGCTGGCCCGCCGCGCCCGCAGCAGGCCGCACGGCACCTCGGCAGGCGTGCGGCAGCGCACCACGCTCGGCACCGCTGCAGGCTGCACGGCACCCTCGGCAGCTCGGAGCGCGGAGGACAGTCCGGGTCGGGAACGGCCCGCCCCCCCTCCCCATCGCCAAATGCTCATCGCTGCCGGCCCGACAAGAGCCGGGCCCTGGGGAAACCCGCGAGCAGATGTGGTGGCGGCGCCGTCTTCCCGGTCGCGGCGGCGGCCTCGAGGGAGAGAGCCCTTCGATCGAAGGGCGCGACACCTCGGCAGCCAAGTGCGATTTGGCCTCGGAACCAGCCAGCGGCGCCTGGAGGCAAAGCCAGGCACGACAGCAAGAGGCCCAGAGGAACCGAACGCACGCACACCAACAGCTCCCGCACCTAGCACGGCAAACTCCATCATTGTACGAGCGAATGGGGTGACGAAGAGGGGTGGGAAAAGGGAGGGGATGGAGGATCATCAGGAGGAGGAGGAGGTGGAGGAGGAGGTGGAGGAAGAGGAGGAGGAGGAGGAGGAGGAGGAGGAGGAGGAGGAGGACGGGAATTGGGCAGGAAAGGGGAGGACAGCCATCAGGATGAGGAGAGGGGGAGGAGGTAAGGGAGACGCCGCCAACGAAACCTTTCTTATCCGCTGGAGGCATAATGCTTCTTTGCGCTGCGCCGCGCTCAAGTCAAGGGTTGCCGAGTTCATAGGCAAGCATCCTCATCACTTCATCAACCTCTTCGGTCGAGGCGAAGGGAAAAAGGTTGTATTTACTCTGGATATCGGTGGCGGAGAACGACACACAGCGTGAACAGCTCCCGCTCCCCTTGCCTGACTCCTTGCACTCCTCGTCTTGCGCTCTCCTTGTTGCCAGGTGCGGCCTAGCAATATCCCGAGATGATTCCAAGAAGCCCAGCAACTGCCCCGAATCAGTTCAACGTATCTCCAAGAGGGCCTGGGTGACTCAAATGTGCCCCAACATGTCCAGAGGCGGCCAACCATGTCCGAAGCTGTCTCCCCGAAGCCGCCAGATAGCCCCGAGAAGGCTCACTGACGATTCCAATTCCATCGCCCCCCGATGCCACGCATCCCAGAGTAGAGAGGCAAACGGCAGAGGTCGATGCCCTGCGCCCACTAATAGTAGTTAAAATTCAGCCTGCTCTGCTTGGCAGGCGGTTCGGGCACATGTTGCAGATTGGAAGATGCGTGCGCCTGGAATTAAAGAATCAGCTCTGCCCAGGATGCCAGGTCGCTGGTTCAGCTCCGAGTCCCCTGAAACCTTCGGTGAGGAGGGCCTCGCCAGTGCGGAGGCCATCTGCTTGTGCTATGGTACTCCTCGGTCGAAGAGAATTGGCAGGATGCGTCGCCAACTGCAAGCAAACGACCCGACGTACTCCCATTCGCATTCCCCTCCCTGCCCCCCCCCCCCCCCTTCTACCCCTCAAGCTCTCGTCCCTCATCCGCCATCCCCGCCAGCCCCTCCCCTTCGCCCCCCCCCCATTCGCCATCTGTTGCCTACCCCCCTCCCCCAAACCCTCTCAGCTTCCCCTCCCCATCTGCCGCCGCACGCCACCTGCCCTTTCCTCCTACCCCGCAATCGTTCTGCAATCCCGCTATCACGCTACCGCAGATTGCTGTTCGGCCCTTAAGGGAAGGGGGAAAGATAAGGGATGCCGGGGCGAGCTGTCCTCCTCCTCCTCCTCCTCCTCCCTCCTCCTCCTCCTCCTCCTCCCCTCCTCCTCCTCTCTCCTCCTCCTCCTCCTCCTCCTCCTCCTCCTCCTCCTCCTCCTCCTCCTGCTCCTCCTCCTCCTGCTCCTCCTCCTCCTCCTCCTGCTCCTCCTCCTCCTCCTCCTGCTCCTCCTCCTCCTCCTCCTCCTCCTCCTCCGCCTCCTCCTCCTCTGCGCTCCTTTGCGCTCCTCGCTCCTCCCCCTCGCCCCTCCGTGCCACCTCATGACCGCCCCCCCCCCCTCCCTGCGCCCTCGCACCTGCTCCTTCTCCCTCCCCCCCCCCGCGCCCATGCGGTCAGGAACCGTTGCCCAGCGTATCGCCGCGGCGGCCTCGGCGACACGGCAGGCCACGCTTGGGGGCAGGGAATCGGGGGCGCGCAACCATGGATCGGGGGAGGTGCCCTCCCCAAAACGCGGCTGGTGGCGCCTCGCTCGGCGGCGGCAATCAGCGATGTCTTATGGAAACGGGACCCGTCGCCAATCCACGCCCCCTATTAATCCAGGCTTGCGATCGCCTGAGGGAAGCAGATAGCCTGCCGCACCGCGGCGTGATGGGCCAGTGCGGGCGGAGCGACGTGCGATCCCAGAACTCTCGCCCGTGCGCAGTGCCCCCCCTCCTCCCGCCCCCGCTCCGGCTCTGCGCGCCTGCCTGCCGCCGCGCAGCCTGCTTCTGTCGTCTCTCCTTTCTCGGCCCCCTCCTCCTCCTCCTCCTCAACCCTTCCTCCTGCTCCTCCTCCTCAGCTCTTCCTCCTGCTTCTCCTCCTCATCCCCTCCCTCCACACTCCTCCCATCTCTCTCCTCCCATCTCCTCCACTCCTGTTCCTTCTGCGCAATTCCTCCCCGTCGCACCCCCAGGCCAGTCGAAGAGGCGGGCCGGGCGTTTCGCCTGAGACTTCCTCACCATTGGTGAACCTGAAGCTTAAAAGCTGGCAACAGTTTCACACACAGGGGGAGAGGGCCGCTTCCAAAATGTGGCTCTCGCCTCAGCGCTGCACACATTCGCCTTCAACGTATTGAGGGCGGATCGTTTTCAAACTGTGGCTCTCGCCTTAGCGCCGCGCACATTCGTGATTAAATATTTGCAAGAGTTTCACTGATCGAGAGCGGCTCATTTTCAACATGCCGCTTTCGCCTTTGGGCCGAGCATGTTTTATAATATTCGCAGCAGTTTCATTATTCGCATGGTCAAAGTGCCAGAAATGGTGTTTTGGAAAAGACTCAAGGCTGTGAAGGCTTAACAATTACGTTGATTCGTGGTTTTGAAATCCCAGGAATGGCGTTCTGGAGCGATTCCGGACCGTCAAGGCGTGTCGCGCGGGCGGGCGAGAACGGAGAACGCACCGAGGCCGAAACGCCTCGCCGCGGTCACAAGCTGCTGCGCCGCCCGGCGAGGAGATGGCTGACCCGCGAGGGGGGGATAGCAAAGGGGGGGGGGTGAGAATCAGCTCACGTAGCTGATTTTCCCGGCGCCTGCCCATGCGTCGAGGAATGGGGCCTGCGGCGGGGCCGAAACCAGCTGCATGCAGCAGATTTCGTACCCCCCCCCCTTTCCCTATCCCCCCCTTTCGTTCGGCCCGAAAGTCCAAGGGGGTGGAAGCAGAAATCAGAGACGGGGATGGGCAGTGGCGGGAAAGGCGCCGCAGGGACGGACTGGGAGGGAAAAGCAAGAGGGCGAGAGAGAGGGGGGCGGGGCAGGCAGCGAAGATGCGGAGGGGAGGCTCGGGGGTCGGCAAGGCCATGAGGAAATCGCGGGGCTGCTTGCGGGGTACACTTCTTCAAGGCACGATCCGGCAAACTAAGGCGAAATCTGCCTCGGAACATTAGCACGAGTACCCATCGGTCGGAAGAAACAGGTAGAAAACATGAGTAGGAAGGCGGATAAAGTTCATTGGGTTCGGGCCCGCCCAGAGAATAACAAAACGCAGCAAAGGCATATCGATTATTGAAGTAGGTAGGCGCTTGAAGTAGGTTGGGTTCTGGGAATCCAGAAATACCTACTTTCAACGACCGATGGGTACATCAGGGACTGACTGCGAGGGACACCCGAGTGGACCTGAAGCCCCTTTCCGAAGGGCGACGCGTGCTCCAGTCATACGAAGGAGGGCGCCGGAGGCGCAACGGACGAGGCGCAGGGGTTGGCCGAGATGCCCATCAGACCCCCCGACCCCAGGAGGAGATCAAGGAGATCTAACCCAGACCCCCTCGAGTCATAAAAAATCACGACGGAAAGTTTTTCTCTATTTTCGGTCTCTGGGGGCCACTATCAGGCCTCGGGAGCGTCAAGAAACGACTCAGGATGAAAAGCTGGTCATGGGGACAGGGTCGGGACCCCTGTGGGTCGACGTCAAGAAAAAACATGACATCGGGGGTCTGGGAAAGGGACCCAGGGAGACACAAATGAAGAAACACACATTCCAAGATTCCCCATCTGCTTCCCTACTTTCCTGGATTTCCTGCTCCCCCATCCGTTGCCCATGTGTTCACACCTTTTGATGGAAATCTGCGCTTAGCTGTGTCTGTGTCTATGTTTCTCTCCTGAAGTGCGGCACCTGCGACAGGGGCAGATCCCACATGGGGGGGGGGGAGCACCACGTGCACCCGAGGGCCCCGAGCCACCACCACCCGTCCTCGACGAGGCTCCCGAGGCTCCCGACGACCGACGGCGACAACGACCGACGACGACGACTAAAATTCAGGGGCTCCGAGCCACTGCCCGTCCTCGACGAGGCTCCCGAGGCTCCCGAGGCTCCCGACGACGACCGACGACCACGATGACGACGAATTCATGGCAGCGCGCACAAGGGGGTGGAAGGAGGGGGGAGGGCTTATTAGAAGGAGGCTGCTTCTTAGAAGGCGCCGGCCGTACATTTACAGATAAGGCCCGCACTTTCTAAGAAGCAGGGGTGCTTCCAAGGAACCCTCCCCCCCTCCCCCCACCCCGCTCTGCGCGCCCCCGGACCGCCCAGACGCCCGCTGCAGCCGACACGAGGCGGCGACAGGGAGCCGCGGGGACGAGCGGGAGCGGGAGTGAAGGGGCCCAGGGTTATCTTGCCCCCATCGAACTTAAAGACCACATCCCAGAAATAATTTCGAGCATCTGGAAAAGTGTCGAAAGAGTGTCGTAACAGTGTCGGGCGAGTGTCTCCCAGGGCCCGGCACGTGAAAACCCTCGAGTTTCTGGACTTCTTTCTGGTGCTCGAAATTATTTCTGGTGATCGAGGCTAAAATGAGCTGGAACATCACAAGCCCAGGGACGCACGAATAAATACACACAAATCCAAGGATGCCCCATCGTTTCCCATATCCTCTGGGCTGTCGTCTTCCCCCCACTTCCCATATTTTCCTACATTTTCCGGGGGATCGACGATTCATTGTGTCTGTGTGTGTGTGTTTTGCCCGTCCTGACTGGAGAGGGGCACCAGCGCCAGCACGGGTGGGCGCCTCGGCAATCGTCCGGCGATGGGCTTCCCAGAATTCGGACGTGTGGGCAACCCAGAATCACATAAAAAGATAAAATGTGTCTTTGGTGGTGATTCGAAGTTTCCCATCATTCGAATTTCGTAAAACGTAGTGGCCACGCCGAGGGCCCCCGGTTTCCCAGAATTCGCCTTTTCCGAATCGCTGAATTATGGAAAGCCCCTACCTGGACGGCAGCCAGGCGCCTCAATCACGGGAAGATGACCCCAAATCTTGGTGTCGGCGGACAAATTCTGGCCTCCGCCGAGCCCGAAGACTACCACCATCGCCGAGGTCGGGATCCCCGTTCTCTCGGTGGAGGGCACGCGTGGGCGCCTCCACCGGGGGAACGGGGCTCGAACTAAGCAAGATTTGTGGTTTTCGTTTTGTTTTCGTTTTTGTTTTCCTTCGTTCTGTCTTTGTTCTGCCTTTGCCGCGAAACGAGATCAAAACAAAAACGGTCGACGAAATCGCCAAAACAACGTTCAGCTCGAGCCCTGCAAGGGGAGATGATCCTAGATCTTCGAGTTGGTGGCAGTGCCCCGGCTACCTAAGGAGCCCAAAGACTACCACAATCGCAGAGATCGGGATCCCCTTCCCTCGGTGGAGGGCACTGGTGGGCGCCTCCACCAAGGGGAGATGATCCTAGATCTTGGTGTTGGTGGCAGTGCTCTGGCCACCTCAGGAGCCCGAAGACTACCACCATCGCCGAGATCGGGATCGCTTTCTCTCGTTGGAGGCACACCGCCGAGATTGGTGCTGGTGCCCACCTCTGGGCCTCTGAAGGATCGGGGAGACGGAAGACTTGGATTCGGGGAACTCGGGTTGGCCTGACGGGGCCATCATGAAAGAGCGCGTTTCTTGACTCGCGGCGATAGCGGCCGTTATGGAGGGGGGCCGAGGGGGGGCATAACGTAACGACCCCCCCCCCCGCCGTGCGCGCGGCGGCAATGACGGGGGCGCACTGGGGGGCGAAGCGCTGCGTCGCTACGTTGTGTGTGTGTGTGTGTGTGCGTGTGTGTGTGTGTGTGTGTGGGCGGGGGGGTGCGGCGGGGCAATAACGCGTCGCGTGAGATGGCCCAAACAAGAAAGAAACAAACTCGCTGACGAAACCCAATCTGAAACTTGACGCGAACTCCCGCTGCAAAACATCCCACCAAAAAACTGGACCGTCAAACTCCGGGACGCGCTCGCCAAGAGGCGCCAGCAAACCAGAGCTCCGGCGTACACGAGCCAGAGATCCCTCCCCGAACAGGCGGAGAGCGAGACCACGGCGGGGCCGATCGCTCTCCGCTCCGCCCCTGCCGGCGGGGCGGCAAGCCTCCGCCGGCGCTCTGCCGCAGGCCTTAGGTCGGGCATGTCCTCCTAATTACAGGCGGATTTGGGGAGAAAAGCAAAACGTTGTCGAACAGTATGCAAACACGGAAGAAACATAACACACTGCCACACGCTATTCCAAACCATCGTCCCCAGACTAGTTACCGACTATGTCTGATTCTTCCTCCCGTAGAGGATGAAGGGGCCCTGGGACACACAAATAAAAGGATTCCCCATATTTTCCGATATTTTCTGAGCTTTTGTTTCCCGCCCAATTCCCATATTTTCCCATGTTTTCCTGGGAATCGGCGATTCCTTGTGCCTGTGTGTTTTTTCCCCTCCCGCAGAGGAGCAAGCCCGACTCAACGCAATGCCAGTCGGCGCCGGCCTCCGCCGCCGGGCACGTGCTCCCCCCCTCCCCCCCGCGGCCTGCTTCGGCTGCCTCTTCGAGAGGCCCTCTCTGCACGTCCCGTCCCGCCCCTGTGAGGGGGCCACGTGCGAGCCCTGCCCCCGCCCCCCACGAGTTCTGAGGGGGGGGGGGGTGTTCACTTGGCCTGGGAGCTCCCGAGCGAAGCGAACCCCACCCTCCCCCTCAGAAAACGGGGGGCAGGGGTAGGGTTCGCATGTGGCCCCATACCTGCCAGGTCGGCCTCGTCGACTTCGCGCCGAATGGACGTGAAGCCCGCGTCGAACCCGCGTCAGATCCGCGTCGAATCCGCACCGAACCTGCGTCGGCCAGGGAAAAAAACCTCAGTTCTGAGGGCAGGCAAAATCACCCGAAAAACAACGCACCCCAAAAATCCGCGACCGGAATTTGGTTCGATTGCAGATTCCGTCCGCGCCAAATGACGGTCGCTACCGCAGGGGCTCGACTTTCGACAACGAAAAGACGACGCGTGGGGGCGCAAGCGGAAATTTTGAAGACGCCGACGGCTCGCTCACAGCCGCAATGCGCAACCGGAGGCCGAATTTCGGTCGCGACCGGCTCGTTCAGAATGTTACCACACATTGTCAGTAACAAAAGATCTGGGTATCGGCGGCGATCCTAAAGTTAGGTCGGGCCTGTCCCCCTACAGGGGAATTTTCGACGAACAATAATACAGATTCAAAACATACTCCCAAATGGTCAAAAAATGCTCAAAACATAGTCCCCATACTATTTTTTGACTATTTTTGAACATTCCCCCTGTAGAGGGACAGGCCCGACTTAATCCCAAAGGGAAACGCAGAGGGGGCGGGCCTCCACGGAAGGCTCGGAAGGCCGTCCGAGAACCTGTCTGCGCAATCCCCGAAGACACACAGGCGGCTTCTCGGAAGGCCCGAGGGCTTCTCGGAGGCCCCGCCCTCTTCTGAGAAGGCCTGCTCCCTCTCGCTTCGCCCCGGGGCTCGCACCCGACGGACCCCGCGTCGTCGTCGCCCGTTCTTGTCACCAGCGTCGTGCGTCGTGCGTCGTCGTCGTCGTCGTCGTCGTTCTCGTCATCGGCGTCGTGCGTGGTCGTCGGCGGCGTCGTCGTCGTCCGTTCTCCGCTCGAGGCGTGATCGCCTCGGGGATCTTCTGACCCGGGTTCATCCAGACCTGGGTCAGTCGAGCCTTGCAGCATCCTGCAAGATCCTGCACCCAAGCCTGGGCCAATGCGACCCTGGCACTGCAGGATCCTGCAAGATCGGGCGCTCTGGCTGACCCCCGTTTGCATGGACCCCCGTCTCAATGATGGGCCTCTTTTCCACCACCACCACCATAAGTTGGAGGGGGGAAGGAGGAGGATGCGGAGGAGGAGGAGGAGGAGGAGGAGGAGGAGGAGGAGGACGAAGAGGAGGAGGAGGAGGAGGAGCAGGACCTCCTCCCCTCCAGCTCATGGTGGTGGTGGTGGAAAGCCGGCCTATCACTCTGACTACCTACCAGACCACCCCAACCCAACCCGAAGACCCGCATTTCGGGTTGGGGGGGGGTATGGGCTCCACATGTGGTCTCTCGATGTTCCCCGACCCCCCCACACTGGAAATGGAGGGCAAATTGAGGCCTTCTGGTTGGGTTGGGGTGGCTTGGTGGGTGGTGACACTCGAGGCTCCCGATCGCCGAGGATGCCTCAACTCCCGGGCCCTCCGCGGCCGGTGCGCGGCGGGAGGCGCGCAGCGGCGGGGAAGGCCGCCCGCCAAGGGCACCCACCCTCGGAGGGCCCCCCTCGGAGGTTGCGCCGCGGGCGAGCTTCTGCCCGTCGCCCGCCCTGCCCGCTCGTCGCTCGGAGGACCCAGAGATCCAGAGCACGGAAAACATTAGGCCTTCTCCTTCTCAACTCCCCCTCGTTCGCCGCCGACGTCATGGTCATGCCCGGTAACGGTGGCTACCCGGGAGAGGGGGGGGATTTGGGGCCCTGGGTAAAGGTGACAGTGACGCTTGGGCTGGGTGGGGCACGTCGGGACGGAGGTGGGTTGCGATCGTCTCAGTATGCGAGCGAACACCAGCATGTGGAGAGGGTCCAGGCCCTCCCCCCCCTTCTGCGTACGATCGTTAGTGTTAACGGGAGGTGGGGCCGCATAGCGACCGTTGCGCGCCACAAAATTTGAACAAACCTCCTCACATCTTCCACCATTCAGGTGACGATGAACCGTGATCGGGTTCCCGAATTCCCTCCCTCATCCCTCCTTCTCTCTGCCCGTCCCCCCTTCCCTCTGCACCCGAGAACCTCCCTCGCTGATGCTCCGAGAGCCATGTGTCGAACACCGCGGCCTGTCCAGAGCGCTCCAGAATGCTGTAAGAGGGTTCTGGAGCGCTGTTCGGCGATTATCTTTACCACTATGCCTGCCTGACTCCTTGAAGGGCGGCGCTCGACTGGGGGGCGAAGATTGGGGACAAACCGGGCTGGATGGATGCAAAGCACAAGCGCCGACGCGGCCCAAGGGCGGCGAAGGAAACGATTCATCTTAAAAGACCTAAGACTAATTTGATGAACTGGCACGTGCAATGTCGAGTGAAAGGCTGCCCAGCCGACATACGTTCATTCCTCGCCATATCATTCCCTTCTGTTTGCCTCCCTTCTCCTAGTTTTCCTCATACGATCTCCCGCTTTCTGCCCCCCTCTGACATCACGCAAGCGAGTGTTTATGTGTTGCCAATCTGATGTAACGCACATCTATGGCGTTGCAAGGTTCGCATCTGGCGCCTCCAGGGCACTCATGATCATCATCATCATCATCATCATCACCACCACCACCATCATCACCATCATCACTCCAATCCCCATCCTCATCATCAACATCAACATCAACACCATCAACAGCACCGTCATCATCATTGTCGTCGTCATAATCATTACCGTCACCGTCATCATCATCATCACCATCATCATCACAACCATCATCCTCATCCTCACCCTCCTCCTCCGCATCATGATCAGCATCATCATGATGAACCATCAGCACCATATTCAAAAACATTAGCATCACCATCATCACCAACATCATCATACTCATCATCATCATCATCATCATCATGCGCATCCTCATCACCATAATAATCACCAGCAGGATCGTCAGGATCATCACCATCACCATCGCCATCACGTTCACCATCACCTCATCACCACCACCATCATCACCATCGCCATCACCACCACCACCACCATCATAATCATCTTCATAATCACCATCGTCATCATCATCATCAACAGCATCATCACCATCCTCATCATCGTCATCATCACCAGCATCATCACCATTATCAGCACCATCATCATCATCATCAGCATCATCGTCATGGTGATCACCATCCTCATCTTCATGCTCATAACCATCACTATCGCCATTACAGTCACCATCATCACCGTCAGCATCAGCATCACCAGCAGCAACATCATCAGCTACATGCTCATGCGCATCCTCATCCTCATCATCAACATTCCCATCCCCATCAACACCACCACCATCAGCATCATCATTGTCATCAACACCAACATCATCCTCGTCATCGTCGCCGGCATCATCATCATCATCAAATTCATCATCATCATCATCATCATCATCATCATCATCATCATCATCATCATCATCATCATCATCATCATCCTCATCAACATCATCGGCATCATCATCATCATTGTCCTCATTACCATAGCTTTCAGCAGTACCGCCATCGCCATCAGCATCATCACCATCACCAGCATCATCATCAGCAGCATGATCCTCCTCATCATAATCATCAACATCATCATCTCATCACCTCATCACCATCATCATCCTCATCACCATCATCATCATCAACAACAACATCATTAGCATCGTCATATTTGCCATAATCAACACCATCACGATCATCATCATCATCATCATCATCATCATCATCATCATCACCCCCAACAACAACATCATATATATATATGTGTATACATATGGATACGTATACAAATTCACGTGTTGCCGATCTCGCCAATACGACTCCGCATTCTTCACAATCTGGCAATCATCGACAGCAAAACTGTTGATAACCGGTGGTCTTACGTTGGCTTTGTGATATGGATGGCGCGCGCGGCGCGACGACCTTTGGGCGAAAGAGAGCGTTGCTCGATCAATCTGCGTAGCAGTAAGGCCAAGGGCCCTGAAAAATAAGAACGGCAGCGGCGAGCAAGGGATGAAACCACAGGCCCCTCGAGGCTTCTGGGGATACCCTCTCGGGCCTCTTACATTCCTAGGGACTGAGCTTGATTCACACTCCTCCTAGTCGCCGTCTCGGGCGGCCTCTGACAGGCCTGAGCGGGGACTATACCAAACAAGTCACTCGCCGGCAAAACACGGAGATAATCATCGAGATGATCTATAGCGAGCAAGCGGCTTGCACGGCATACAAGGTACACTCGGCAATGGCAAGGGTTCGATCGCGATGCGACAAAACCCAAAATAATATAGCCATTTTCTCACGATACTAAAACGGGTGCGATCGTCGTCACAACACAAAAACTGCGCGCACTGAGACGAATGGAACTTCTCAAAAAACGCGGGGTTACGTGTGGATCTTGATCCGGGTGTACAAAGCGACGATTCGGAATACATAAATCTTTACCAAGCGTGAAATCTGAGCAACGATGCGGAATACATAAATCTGTACCGGGCGTGAAGTCTGAGCAACGATGCGGAATACATAAATTTTTACCGGGCGCACAGTGCGAGCGGTAGAACATTGCCGGTCCGATCGGCCCAACTGCCGTCCGAAAACCAAGCGGGGTTTACTGTTCTTTCTTCGGCTTCGCCGGTTTGTCGGCCAGGTCAGATCCTCGCCAAACGTCTCTGCCTGTGAGCTTCCACCAGCGACCCTTGAGGTCATTCATCACACTCTCCGGGAAGATGGTGGAATCGGGGTTGCCGAAATGATAATGCCGAATAAGCCACAACGCGTGCTTCTTGCAGGTCTTGCAAGTAACACATATATATATATACACACTGTGCGGGTTGTGGCCAATGACAACATCATGATGGGGAATGCCTGTCACACAACTGAGCATGTCATTCGGCTGCGCAGTCGGGGAGGGTCCGCTCCACGACACAACACTGGATGATGAGGCTCAAACGGAACTCGATGAACTCGTCACGGAAACCACGGTTGGTGATGCGGGAGCCGAACTTCCCTGCGACCTTGCTGATCCTGATCGTCCAGATCCCCGTGCTGATGCTGCGGCATATGGTGATGGCGGTGGCGGTGCAATGGCAGGCGGTGGTTCTGTCGGTACCTGTGGCGGTGGCGGCTGCTGAATCGTAGCAGATGCTACTGAACTCGATGCCTGTGCGCTGCTGAACACGTCCGCGTGGGACATCGTGATGCCACCATTGTGATCACGGTCCTCTGGAATGGTAGGTGGTATGTTGCGGCGTCGGCCGAGCACGCGGCCGTCCCAGCCAGGGTGCTCGCCCATGGCCTTCGCTTCGGCGACGCTCTCTTCGGTGGCGATCGCGGTGTTCTGCCTCATGATCGCCCAGAGCGGCACGAAGATGCCGAAACCGATAGTCATGCCGAGGACCAGCGTGAACGTCAGCAGGCAGATGTAGAAACTGTAGTCCGGCATAGTCGGCGTAGGCGTAGGCTGTCCCTTGACCTTGCCGAGGCAGGTGAACAGGACTGAAGCGAGCATGGCAGCGCGTGGCTGCCGGGTCCCGTAGGTGTGTCTGCGGGCCCCGAAGAACGACAGCAGGGCCCCAGCCTCCATCGTCTTCGCCAGGGCGTCCGCGACCGGGGCCTCGGTCGGGATCCAGCTGAGCTTGAGGGCGCTGTTGGGGTGCACGGCCTCCTTGATCATGGAGGCGACGATGCGGAACCGCTTGTCGGTAGACTGGCCCACGTCTGAAGCGATGTGCGTCACGAGACCCTTGCTGTCGCTGTAGATCTCCCCGGGGCGCTTGTCGGCGAGCACGTCGATATGCTTGAGCACAGTCTCGGGGTTGTAGGCCTCGGTCAGCAGCTGTGGGAACCACATGTTGGTCTCCGACCCCTCGAGGGTAGCGTGGCCCTCGGCAGCGAGGGTCGACTTCACCGACATCTTGACTGTGCCAGAGTGCCAGGCGACGGGCAGGCACAGGTCGCACCAGCCGCCGACGACGTCACGCGGGCGATGGGTGAGCCCCATCACCATGCCCCACTGGCTCTTGACGCCGTCCACGTTGGCGAACGCGGCGTCGATGAAGCACGCGGTGATGGCCGTCTTCAGGTCGACGAGCTTGCGCTTGAGCACAATCGCGAAGTTCGCGGTGGAGCGCACATAAGCGACTGTCTTGTTGAGCGTCTTCGCGTCGGCCACGGTAGCGACGTTGGTGCGTCGAGCTGCGAAGCTCACCGGGCAGGCGATGTCCACCCGGGTCTGCGCTGCTAGCCATGCCAGCTGCCCGAGCGCGTGGCGGTAGCTCGTCACCTCGGTGGCGGTGAGCCGGTCCTCAGCACCTCGGCCCTTCTGGGCCTTCAAGTCGACGTAGTCCACCTGCGCGGCAGCGGTGGCCTGGGTCACGCGGAACTCGTCGTCGAGCTTGGTGATCGTACGTCCGCAGTATTTGATGACCCTTCGACTGGCTTGAGGTGCAGCCTCTTCCCCAGCGATGCGATAGTGGTCTTCCACTAGGTGGAATTGTTGCGCGGGGCGATAAGGAAGTCGTCCACATGTGAGTAGACCACCGCGGCGAGCCCACCTTCGTCGTAGAAGTAGTAGAGGCCCTTCTCGAGCTTTCTCTCCACGAGGCCGTGATCGGCGAAGACCTCCTGCGCGTAGAGGTACCACTGCCTCCCGGCGACGCGCGCTCCGTAGATCGCGCCCGTGGCCATCGCGATCTCGCCAGGCCGGGTCCCCGGCGGCGGGTTCTTGGCCGGCATGCGCAGGAGCAGCGGCCTCTCAATGTTACCCGACTGCAGGCAGGCCGTCATCGCGTCGCAGGACGAGATGTCCCAGTCCTCCTTCTGGGCCGCGGCGGTCAGGGTCAGGTACAGTGCGTCCCTGGGCCCTGTAGGAGCGTCCGCCCTGATCTGCGACTTGTCCTCCTGGCAACCCTGCGCGACCAGGCGCGCCTTCATGATGTTCTGGCCCTTGCTGGTCAGCACCCAGCGTGCGCCCACAGGGCGCATGCCAGGGTTGCGCCGCAGGAGCGATCCTTCAGCTCCTTGGGCGGGAGCTTCTCGTAGGCGCCGAACTCCGTCCACTTGGACCACTCGGTCTTCATGGCGGCGCCCATGTTCTTCTTCTCGGCGGCGCTCAGCGCGTCGTACTTGAGCTCCTTGGCGGTCGCGTTGCTCGTGAGCAGTGCCTCGCGGAGTCGCGTACTCACGTGGGGTTCGTCCGCGTGCTTCTGGAAGTAGTTATCTAGATAGAGGTCGAACTTGTTCGTGCCCTTCGGTCTCTTGAAGCACTTGGGCAGGTCGTCCAAGAGATCCTTGCGCTTGGCAGCGCGCTCGCGGGGGTCGAGCTCGTGCTGGCGGTCACATCGCGTTGCAGTGCCACTGGTGCGTTCTCCTGTTGAACTTGGCGCTGCGTCGTGGTGCCGCGCTGGTTCTCGGTGTCTGGTGGGCGCCGCGACATCGTCTCCTGGCGCGCCAGCTCCTCCGCAATCTTGCCCCATTCTCGAATCATGTCCGAGCCATCGGACTTGATGTCGTCGTCGACCGGGCCCTGAGAGGCAGGTTCAGGAAGTCGAAAATCTGCGGCAGCAGCGGCGGAAGTGGCTGCAGGAGCGGCAGCATCGCCTGAGTCTGAGGCTGGCGCCGGCGGGTCGGCGGCCGCTGGCGGCGGCGGCGGCTCCGCTGGCGGTGGCGTCGGCGGGAGCTGCTGCGCGTCTCCTCCCGGAGGCGGTGGGGCCGGCCCTCCACTGCCGCTGGCTCCTCCACTGGTTGTGAAATCGCCGTCTCCTTGGCGGCGTGCCAGCAACTCGGCGTGCTCATGAGTGCGCTGGTTCGCTTCGGAGTGCTCGATGTTGCCGAAGTTGCGTTGCTGGATGGCCGGCTGCTGACCGGGTGCTGGTAGCGCTGGTGGCGCGGGAGGCTGACCGTCACTGCGGGGGCGCTTCTTCGGTGTCGGTCCCGTCAGATCAAGGGGCATGTCGCCGTCAGCGTCTGGCGGTCCAGCAGGGTCTCCTCCTTCGCCAGGATCGGGCGGAAGGAATCCGCCTCTTGCGCCACCGCCGCCTCCTCCAGGGCCTGGAGGAGGCGCGGGCCCGGAGGTCCCTGGCGGGGCGCCTGCCGGAGGCCCAGGCGGCCAGTTGCCGTTCAGCGCGTTCAGCACTTGTCCCCACGGAACGAGTTCCGTGGCCGTGGCGCGGCGTAGGTGTCCACGGTTGACCTTCGCGGTCGTGGAGCGGTGGCTGACCCGCGCATTCGATGCGCCCTCGAACCCGATGGTGACGGCGGGCCCGTGCCACTACAAGGCCCATTCTCTCTTGGGCTTGCCATTGCCCCTCCAGTAGTACACCTGATCGCCCGTCTGGTAGACGCCTCTGGCGTGCTGAGCTCCATCTGCCCGAGATCGGGCCAGCAACGCCCTTGAGAGGGCCCGGTTGAATCTCAGGTGCTGCATGGAGGTCTGCGCGACCGCCACGATGGCGATCCTCTCCGAGAACGGCTTGTCGGACACGATGCGCTCGCGCAGGGACAGCCTGCCGGCGTTGTCCAGCAAGACATACGGGAGGCGAAGGCCTCGCCCCAGCACCCACTGCGACGGCGAGTAGCGCGTGGAGTTGACCTGGCTGTTCATGGCCCAGCACACGGGGGCGATCATCCACTGGATTTTGTGAGCGGCCGCGGGCTGGTCGAACCTGATGCTGAACTGGTCGATCAGCTTCCTCGCGTGCACCTTCCACATCCCTCCACGTCGCTCCACGGTAGCATTATGCTGCGGTGTCGCCGCAGATGTCGCCATCAGGCGGCAACCCATGATGTCCTCGAGCTCCTTGGAGAACTCTCGCTCGAACTCGCCCCCCCCCCCCCCCCCCCCCCCCCCCCCCCCCCCCCATCAAATATGACTCGCTGGGGCGCGCCAAAAGGCGTGATCCAAATCTGCAACGAGCGAAAACAACCGATGGGTGCCTTGATGCGACAGCGCCGCACATCGTAAAACCTGAGGCCAGGTCGACCACGTCGAGGTAGACCAGCTGGTTGCCAGCGTAGTCGGCCGGGGTGAGCAGGTCCACTCCGATGGAGTCGTTGAAGTCCCTGTCCAGTCTGGTCCGTCCTGGTAGGTGAGGTAGTGGTCGCTGATGTGCTGCACACACCTCGCAGTGGAGGTTGAGAGCCACGTCGATGGACCTCTGCGATCCACCAGTCACACGAACTGCTCGGGCAAATGAATCGTTGGACGAGTGCCCCGTGTTCACGTGGAGCTGCATGGTGGCGGACCGTAGTGTCCGCTCCTCCGCGGCCGTGAGCGCTGGCTCCTGAGCGGCTGCGGTGGCTGGAACCGTCCTTCGTCTTGCCCTTCTCGTCGTCGATGTAGGGTGAGCTTCTCGTGCAGGTCGGCGGTTCGGACGTCGCAGCTGCTCGGCTAGCACCGTCACGAGCTTGGTCGCGTAGTTCTCGCTGCGCTTCGCGCCCTTTCCGCGAGCCTCTGCGCGCGGGCGCCCCCCGCTGCGGAAGCGCCTGAGCGAGTCGTCGAACCCGAAATGGTCGGTGATGATCTGCCGCGGCTTCTTGATGTGGATCCCATTCTTTGTCTTGAGGTTGAGCGCGCGGCCGTCGAAGTCCACGGCGCGCGGGAGCTGCCCCCTCAGCCGCTTGGCAATGGCGTTCCTGTTGGGGCCCCATCCGTCGCAGTACCTCGGCCGCTCGAACGAGACGGCGAGCTGGGCCGCTGGACGCCGAACTCCTCGCGCAGCCGTGACATGGACTGCAGGGACAGGCCGATCATCTGCTTGGACTTGGCCCGACCCCTTTTCAACTTGGGGATCTTGCCCGGGTCGATCGCGACGACGAGTCGTTGTAGCGATGTCCACGGCTGGCAAGGAAACGCAGCGTGAACTCGCACACTGTTGCCTGCGGCAAAGTGCTTCCGGATCCTGCCCTCCAGCTTCTGGACCGCGAACTGCTCGGAGAGGTCGAAGCCTGGAAGACCGCGCCTGACAGCAGCTCCTCCCTTCTTCTTCCAGACGGCGCTGACCTTGCTGTCCGGGCTGCAGCACCACTCGTAGAGCACGGTGATGTTCGCTACGGAGGTCGGGCTGGATATGGTTGTAGACTTGGCCAGGTTAGTAATCAAGGCCTGGCCGATGTTGCGCGGCTGGATGCCGCTCTTGCTGGTGACGAAGACTGAGCGCTTGCCAGCGATCAGCTGCGGCTTCGCCCCCTTCTTGAGCGTCCTCGCGCGCAGCTGCCCTCCCTCCTCCACGACGTTGGCCTCGGGTTCGAGGCAGCCATTGGCAATGGCGCCCTGGCCGTGGCTCGGGGTCACGGGCGCGCCGAAGACGCAGTCCGAGCATAACCCTTGGTGGCTGCAGGCCTCGAAGGTCGTCTCGCCACATGCGATGCAGTCCTGCAGGGGCTCGGTCACGCACGTCGCGGGGTAGGTCGTCTGCGGCGGCGTCGCTAGCGCGAGGTTCGGAGTCCGGAGCTGGAGCTGCGGTAGAGCAGCAGACCAGGGCTGAGGCTGCGGCCGAAAGCATCCGCGACCCGTTGAGAGACGACTTGGAACGTTCCGCTACTTCTTCGCGACGAGGTTGTTGATGGTGTCGATCAGCGCGCTGGTCCTGGCAGTGTTGTTGACCGTGGGCTGGTCGCCCGTCCTCGTATTCCAATGTCGTCGGTCGAGCGTCTTCTCGACATCTACGTATAGGGTCTTGTCCAGCTGTCGCTTCCATCCGGACGAGCTGGCTGCGCTGGGCGGTTGCTCCATGCCGGCGTCCTTGATAGCCTGCCAGGTCCTCTGGATGCAACTTGATTGCGGGGTGGCCCGCGGCGCTCGTGGTGAGCTTCTGGGTGGCGCTCCCGATGCGGATCTGGCCCTTCAGAGAGAAATGTCGATCTTGGAAGGCTGGATGAAGTCGCGGCCGATGAGCAGACCCAGCGCGGGGCTGTCCACGACGCTGAACACGGCGCGGCCAGCCTGGCCGCACAGCACAAGCGGCGCGGTGACGCGCAGCCTGCTTGGGAGAGCACCTCCGTAGCCAAACCTGTAGACCTCGTGAGAATGTCTTCGTAGTTGTCGTACCACGTCCTGCCCGAGACGCAGAAAAGGCTGGCTGTGTCGACCGCGCCGCCGCCTTCGCCCGCGGGCCTGTCACTGCCGGTCGCGACGTTCACGTTCGGCAGGTGGTAAATGAGCCGCCGCTCCGAGAGGCATTCTCTGGGGGCGGCGTGACTGGCCCCTGCGGGTGCACGGCGATCTCCTCGTCCGCGAACTGGACCTGCTCGGCGATGTGCGCCTGGCGCTGAGGGCGGCCTCCGCGACCCCCTCGCCCGCCGCCCTTTGACTTGCCGATTTTTGGGCGCGAACTTGCGTGCGCCTGGCGCGGGGCGCTCCACGCCCCCTGTCCAGTGTCCTGTCTCGCCGCCGTCCAAGCAAGAAGTGCCCCTCTTGCGCTGGTCGACCCGGCCCTGTAGCCTGGTCGGGCGGCGGGGCGGTGCGGACCTCGATTTGCCGCGGCCCTCGAGGGCTTCCTGGGCCGATCGAATGGCGGCCACGGCCCCGGGTATAATGGCAAGTTCCGCTGCGGCAGCTTCGACTTTGGCAGAGACGTCGCCGGCGAACAGCTCGGAAATGTCTACGTTGGCGGACTCGAGCTCGGCGCTGAAAGCCTCGAGCTCCTGGCGAACGATGTCCTGGGCGTCGGTCTCGCCCTCGTCGCCCTCCTCTTGCTCTTCGTCGTTCTCGTCGCCCAGCTCGTCGACGACGTTGGTGGGGCGCCCCGCGCGGCTGGAGCAAACGTTGCTGCGCCAGTCGCCTGGCGAGCGCGACTGGTTGGCCCATGACCTCGGCGGGGGGGCGCGGCGCTCCGACGCGTGGATGTCCGGGGACATCCTGACCGGCAGCCCGCGGACGCTGGTAGCTGTGGTGCTCGTCGGGGAGGTTGCCCGCGACGCGCTCGCGGCGCTCTGCCGCGAGCCCAGCCTTGCGCAGCCGGAACCATCCCGCCACGTCGTCCAGCGCGTTGAGCTCTTGAGGTCCACCTCGTTGTCGCGTAGCTGCTGCAGTCCAATCTCGAACCGGATGAGCCAGTCCGCCATGCGTTCACCTCGTCGTCGGTGATGTTGAGCCGACTCGAAGAACTTCTCGAGGGTCTCGCCCTTCTGCGCACGGGCTTCTGCTGACCCAAACTAGCCTCCAGGTGTTGTAGCGCATTCTCGATGCCGACCTGGTTCCTATTGCGCTTCTTCTCATCGGGGTATTCGATGTCCGCCGCGGCTGCTGGGTGCAGCTGAGCCCCCGTCATATTCAATGCTGCGCCGCGGGCAGTCCCACTTGGCTTCAGCACGAGCTTCGATGCGAGACTGTGGGCCACGGCGAGGTTCTCACTGAGCTCCCAGAGCTTGACCTCCTGTTTGTAATCTCTCCACTTTGCCGGATCGCCATTCCATGTAGGGATGGCGCTGTACGCATAGTTGTCCGTCATGTTGTCGAAAATGAAATGATGAGCCGCGTCGCTGAAACGGGCGTCGAAAAAGAAGTAGCTGTCGATGCTGGCGTCGTTGACGCTGGCGTCGGGGAAGTAGGCGTTGATGCTGGCGTCGCTGACGCTGGCGTAGGAGAAGTAGGCGCCGCTTGCGTCGCTGACGCTGGGCTGGGAGAAGTAGGCGTTGAAGCTTGCGTCGCTGGCGCCAGGCTGGGAAGTAGGCGTTGAAGCTTGCGTCGCTGACGCTTGGCTGGGAGAAGTAGGCGTTGAAGCTTGCGTCGCTGGCGCTTGTCTGGGAGAAGTAGGCGAAGTAGTCGTTGACGACGGCGTCGCTGGCGCTGTCGTGAGAGAAGTAGGCGTGGATGTCGGCGTCGCTGACGCTGACGTGCGGGAAGTAGGCGCTGGAGGCGTAGATGACGGCGTCGCTGACGCTGTCGTAAGAGCTGGCAGGGTAGGCGTAGATGTCGGCGTCGCTGACGCTGACGTGGGCGATGCTAGCGTCGCTGACGCTGGCGAAGGCGCTGAGCAACAGCGCGACCAGGCTAGTCAGGAAGCCGCTGGGCTTTGATTCGGGAAGGCGTGTCGCAGACGCCGTCTTGCGGCATGTACGGCGCGCAGCGCCGGGATAGCGGAACGGCCTCGCTCCAAGCTACCACTGTGATGTGGATGGCGCGCGCGGCGCGACGATCTTTGGGCGAAAGAGAGCGCTGCTCGATCAATCCGCGTAGCACTAAGGCCAAGGGCCCTGAGAAATAAAAGCGGCAGCGGCGAGCAAAGGATGAAACCGCAGGCCCCTCAAGGCTTCTGGGGGAACCCTCTCGGGCCTTTTACATTCCTGGGGGATGAGCTTGAGTCACAGGCTTGTGAACCACCAATCAATGGAATGCAATTCAAACACGGGCACCTCATTCGTGGCAAGAATATTCGGATGATCCGTAAAATGAATTATGGCCACGCTGGCACCATGGCATTCGTGGCCGCTTGCACGTTTTAGCGGGCCTGTGCCCATTATGAATTATAAGGTTGCCCAACATGGTCGACTGCCGGCCAAACCAGCTGGTTTCAACATCCTTCAACACTGGCCGCTCGCATTGACATCACAAGAATTCGTTCCTCTATCCACACCTTGTCCATGGTTGCTCGTGCTCGTGCCCATTGCTGGAACGCGATGCTTACTGGTACTGAAAATGTGAGTGAGAATGTGTCCGAAGCAATGTTCCACGTGCCTGAACCCAGCTCGCTTTCTCATAACAGCGTCTAGTTCCCTCGACTTGCATGTCGTACTTAGTTGCGCAATCAAAATCATATCAGTCACATGGCTAGGCATAACGATTGGAACACCTACTGGGTGGCAAAGCAACTCGGCGGCTGCGTGGGCGGCTTTATCACTGGTCCTGTTTTGACAACTGAGCCTCTGGAGAACGCATCATGCCCGTAACGGCCATGACCCTCAACATCTTGACTTCCGGCTGGTGAGCATCTATTTCCCAACGTGCCCTCCTGAACGCCTGTGATGCATCACGCAGGTGGGGGCGGCGATCCTGCTTGACAGCTTCAGCGCGAATGCACGCCCATAAGTCTCACCTGCGTCCTCTTCGATCCCCCTCCTCGCTCCCCCCTCCTCATCCGTTCTTCCTCCATCTCCTCGTTTTACTCGTTCTCCTCCTCTTGTCCACCACACCCATGCGAGTCGGGGGTTTACCCATATCCACCGCCTGGGAACCGACGTCCTGGTGCCCCAGCGGGCGGTGGATCTGGATACTTCGGCCCCCGGGGGCCCGAATATGTCCATATCCACCGCCTGCCGAGGCTCCGAAAACCGACCCTCCAGGCGGTGACCATGTATACATTCCCGCCTCGGAATCAGCACCACCCCCACCTGTGCTCGGGAGCTGCCGGCGGGCGCTCGGTGCGGCACCCCCCTCTCGGCGACGCACAGAGGCCCTCGTGCGCCGCATGAGGGGCCGCCATCTCGTCGAAGCTCCGCATGTCCAGGCACCCTTCCCTCCAAATCCCGGCTGCAGCTGCGCAGTGGCACTGGGGCCGCACATCCACACGGCGGACACTCGTCAGGTCTGGGGCAGCTCCTCGGGCAGCCGGAGGACATGGTCCGGGCTCGTCCACCCCGAGCGCTCTCCACAGCTGTGCAGAACGGCCCAGTCTCGTGCTGGGCTTGTGCCCGAGACGCTTCCAGCACAGCCAGGGGGGGGTCGCTGCACTCCCTCCGGGAAGGTCTATCTGGAATCCCCTCCGAAAGGGGGGATCCCGCCGAGAGCGCGAACGGCCTGGCCTATCCAACCTGATCGGGCTGGCACGAAGCAGCTGGGTCCTGAAGGGAACGGTTCCTGGACCCCAGGGCCATCAACCTCTTCGCCCTGGGTCGTTTTGAAACACTCCCAGTGCCTGCAGAGTGGCCAGAGAGGCAAGACATGTCTGGACCCGTTTCCCTCAGGAAGCCTTCCCTTGGATTCCGAATCAAAGCCCGGGTCTCTGGCGGCCGTTCGGGCCGATCCAGGCACTCCGGGAACGCCTTCGACGAGGCTTCCCACACGACCAGTTTCTCGTCCTGGATCGTTTCTTGACGGCCCGAGGTCCAGGTGATGATCCCGGGAGCCCGAAAACAATGACAAAAACTCCAGGACCAGTTTCGCAAAGGACCCAGTTGCTTCACGGCGACGCTGGGGGCGGCGGAGTACCCACGCTGGTCCTTGGCAGCAGCGTCAAGGACTTCGGGAGTAGACGCGCGGGTGGCGGGGAAATGCCCGCTCGCGAGATCGGCTTCTGACTTTGTGTAGTCGAACCCCAGGGGGTTGGGCAACGCTCTGTCCGTATCTGGAAGAGCTGCGTGTTCCCTGCTTCCTCCCTCATCCCGCCACAACATGATGTCCCTTGTCAATAGTATTCGTTCCTCTCATCTCCATTAATCCTCCCTCCTCGCTGTCCTTTGCTGCGCTGTCTCATCGTCGTCCTCCTATCCCATCGCTGCTTCTTCGCCTCCTCCTCCTCCTCCTTTTCCCGATGCTCCTCCTGCTCCTGCTGTGCATGAGTAGGTGGTCAGCGCGGGCAAGCTGAAGCAGCCAGCCACTGGAGGAACATGCACAATTAAATGGGTATGCGACGACGGCCCGGGGCACACCATGAGAACACTACACCGAGGTGCCGCCGCGGCGAGGACGTCAAAACCTAACCTAACGATTGCCGCCAAGATCTACGCGCCCGCGCCCAGCCAGCTGCCGTGAACCTCCTCGGCAACGAGCCCGCGGCACCGACGCCTGGAAGGCTCGCGCGCGCGAGCAGCGGCTGCCGAGGCGCCCCCCCCCGCGTGCGACGAGCGGCGAGCCAGGCCGGGCCCGGAGCCGCTGCTCAGGGGGTGGTGGTAACGGATGGGCAAAGGCAGAGGCAAGCAGGCGGTCGGGGCGGACGATGGGGCCGAATGGCCCGGGGGCGGGCATCACACGCATTCGCCTGGGAGCCTCGCCGGAGGCAGGGATCCTCGGCGCCCCTGGACACATGTACTGCCCCCCCCCCCTTGGGCTATTCGCCCCTCTCGTCGCCGCTGAGGCAGGCAGGCCGGCACCCTCTGTCGGTCAAAAAGACAAGGCCCGGCGCGGGGGGCTGGGGTGGAAGGCACCGCGGCGCCCCAGTACACGAATCCCACCAGCCCTTTGGGCGTGAGTGGTTTAGGGAGCTCTCTCTGTCCTCAACCCCCCTTCTTCCCCTTCGGGGAAGGGTTTACCCCTCCCCCTCCCCCCTCCCCCTGGGCCTGGAGAGGGCGGGCCGCGGGTGGTCAGGGGGGTCTTTTTCGACTCCTGGGAGGGCCAAAAAACGACGACCCTCACGAGGATTCTGGCCCCGTCGGGGGGATACAGAAAAAACCCGCTCCTCTTCTGTGAAACCAAAATCATTGATTTTACCATGGTTTTGGCCCCATTTTGGCCTTCTGAGGGGGCAGCGCTGCTGTTCCTTGTTCTCAAGATCATTGGTTTTACGAAAGTTTTGGGCTCATTTTGTCCTTCTCAGGGGGTAGCGCTCACTTGCGCTTCTGAGGAGGTCGCAAGAAACCCCCAAGAGGCCCCGAGATGCCCCCAGGAGGCTCCCAAGAGGCCTCCAAGAGGCTCCCAAGAGGCCCCCAAGAGGCCTCCAGAAGCTCCCAAGAGGCCCCCAAGAGGCTCCCACGAGGCCCCCAGAGCCCCCAAGAGGCTCCCAAGAGGCCCCCAAGAGGCTCCCAAGAGGCGCCCAAGAGGCCCCAAGAGGCCCCCAAGAGGCTCCCAAGAGGCCCCACGAGGAGCCCGAACGACTCACACCAGGACGAGGGGCCCGAACGACTCACACCACGAAGAGCCCGAACGACTCACACCACAAGGAGGGGCCCGAACGACTCATACCAGAACGGGGCGCCCGACCGACTCACACCACGAGGAGCCCGAACGACTCACACCGCGACGCGGGCCTCGAACGACTCACACCACGTGGAGCCCGAACGAGTCACACCAGGAGGAGGGGCAGCGCTCATACAAGCCCCCCAAGAGGGCCCCCAGAGGTCCACCAGATGGCCCCAAGAGGTCCCCAGATGGCCCACAGGAGGTCCCCAGGAGGCACCACGAGGCCTCCATGAGGCCCCGAAGATACCCCCAAGAGGTCCCCAAGAGGCCCCAAGAGGCGCCGAATACGCCCCAAGAGGCCTCCGAGCGGCTTCCAAACACATCTACCCGTTTGACTACATCATCTCGTACTACTACAACTACAACTACTCTTACGACTACTACCAGACCTACTCGAACTACTTTGAGTCCTACTACCACTAGAACTACTACCACTACTACTACTACTACTACTACTACTACTACCACTACTACTACTACTACTACTACTACTACTACTACTACTACTACCACTATGGCTACTTATTACTACTACTACTACTACTACTACTACGACTACTACTACTACTACTACTGCCACTATCACTACTTATTACTACTACCACAACTTCCATATAGACCACTGATCTAGTGACTGCCTCTGTTACTGGGGCAACTAGTGCGACGACGACGTTGACGACTACGTTTGCTACTACCGCTGATATACTGGAAATACCACTACTACTACTACTGCTACTACTACTACTACTACTACTACTACCACTACGACTACTACTCCCACTACTACTCCCACTACTACTACTACTACTACTACTACTACTACTACTACTACTACTACTACTACTACTACTACTACTACTACTACTACTACTACTACTACTACTACTACTACTACTACTACTACTACTACTACTACTACTACTACTACTACTACTACTACTACTACTACTACTACTACTACTACTACTACTACTACTACTACTACTACTACTACTACTACTACTACTACTACTACTACTACTACTACTACTACTACTACTACTACTACTACTACTACTACTACTACTACTACTACTACTACTACTACTACTACTACTACTACTACTACTACTACTACTACTACTACTACCTCTACCAGTACTACAACTGGTCCTACTGGTACTACTTCTACTACTACGACTAGGAGTCGAAGAGGAGGCAGAGGAGGAGGGGAAGAAGGCGATGGGAGGCAAGACAGAAGGCGACAGGATTTCAGTTCGTCAAGGGTAGAATGACGGAACTCAGAGTGCGCACGTCCTGGATTAGAATGCAGGTGGCGTGCGTCGTTGGGGCCCCTCGCCCTGGTGTGAGTCGTTCGGGCCCCTCCTTGTGTGAGTCGTTCGGGCCCTTCGCCGAACGACTCACACATCGAGGAAGGGCCCGAACGACTCTGACCAGGAGGGGGGGCCCGAACTACTCACACCAGGAGGAGAGCGCCGAACGAATCCACTGCACCGTGGTAGCGGCCACACCCACGGCTAAAACTGCCTGATATCCCAGTGTGGCAAAGTAGTGATACCACCCATTACTGATGCAGCGGTGTATCACAAAGTACTCCCAGTACTGGACGAGAGACTACACACCATCTCAGCCCACTGCCGGACACCTGAAGGAACCCAGCAATCACCAATAATAAGAGGCAATAGCGGCGAGTGCAGTAACCAGCACCATCACCTCAGCAGGATAACAAGCGCCAGTACAGAATACAGAAACCAATACCAGCGAACCCACGAACAGAAACTCAATCGAGGCAACATCCCGTCTCCACACTCGCTCTACCCAGAGTCATAGCGGTAAGAAGTGCACTCGGCAGTCGTGCAATACAGAGCATACACCATCGGAGCCCAATGCCGTACGCCAGTAGTAAGACTGAGACGACGCGCTCCGCGCCGTACATCATCGTCCCCAGGCTTTGCTCCACCATCCTGGATTAGAATGCAGGTGGTGCGCGTCGTTGGGGCCCCTCGCCCTGGTGTGAGTCGTTCGGGCCCCTCCTTGTGTGGGTCGTTCGGGCCCTTCGCCGAACGACTCACACATCGAAGAGGGGCCCGAACGACTCTGACCAGGAGGGGGGGCCCGAACTACTCACACCAGGAGGAGAGCACCGAACGAATCCACTGCACCGCGGTAGCGGCCACACCCACGGCTAAAACTGCCTGATATCCCAGTGTGGCAAAGTAGCGATACCACCCATTACTGATGCAGCGGTGCATCACAAGGTACTCCCAGTACTGGACGAGAGACTACTCACCATCTCAGCCCACTGCCGGACACCCGAAGGAACCCAGCAATCACCAAGAATAAAAGGCAATAGCGGCGAGTGCAGTAACCAGCACCATCACCTCAGCAGAATAACAAGCACCAGTACAGAATACAGAAACCAGTACCAGCGAACCCACGAACAGAAACTCAATTGAGGCAACATCCCGTCTCCACACTCGCTCTACCCAGAGTCATAGCGGTAAGAAGTGCACTCGACAGTCGTGCAATACAGAGCATACACCATCGGAGCCCAATGCCGTACGCCAGTAGTAAGACTGAGACGACGCGCTCCGCGCCGTACATCATCGTCCCCAGGCTTTGCTCCACCATTCGGGAATCGGTTGCAACTCGTCCAAGAACTTTCGGTCGTCGGCGGATATCGCTCCGTCGCTGCCCGGCCAGCGTTTCTCTCCGAAAAAGACGGGGGTCAGCGGGCATTGGGCCTGGTGAATGCGGCAGTGGCACTTGCACTTTCGCTTGCTCTTCTGCAGCGCTTTGCGCAGGTGGCGCACTCGTTCGTCGATGTCAGCGACGCACTCCTTGCACTGTAGCTTCTTGCGATTGTAATCCCACCAGCCCTTTGGGCGTGAGTGGTTTAGCGAGCTTTCTCTGTTCTCAATCCCCCAACCCCCTTTTTCCCCTTCGGGGAAGGGTTTACCCCTCCCCCTCCCCCCTCCCCCTGGACCTGGAGAGGGGGCCCCGCGGGTCGTTGGAGGGGTCTTTTTTTTCCGACTCCTGGGAGGGCCAAAAAACGACGACCCTCACGAGGATTCTGGCCCCGACGGGGGGGCACAGTTTGGCCCCTCTGCGCTTCGTTGAAGCAAAAATCATTGATTTTACTATGGTTTTGGCCACATTTTGGCTTTCTGAGGGGGCCGCGCTCCTCTTCCTTCATAGCAAAATCATTGATTTTACGAAGGTTTTGGGCTCATTTTGTCCTTCTCAGGAGGCAGCGCTTATTTGCGCCTCTGAGGAGGTCGCAAGAGGCCCCAAGATGGCCCCAACAGGCCCCCAGGAGGCTCCCAAGAGGCCTCCAAGAGGCCCCCAAGAGGTCCCCAAGAGGCCCCAAGAGGCCCCCAAGAGGCCCCCAAGAGGCCCCCAAGAGGCCCCAAGAGGTCCCAAGAGGCCCCCAAGAGGCCCCCAAGAGGCCCCCAAGAGGCCCCCAAGAGGCCCCAAGAGGCTCCAAGAGGCCCCCAAGAGGCCCCACGAGGAGCCCGAACGACTCACACCAGGACGAGGGGCCCGAACGACTCACACCACGAAGAGCCCGAACGACTCACACCACAAGGAGGGGCCCGAACGACTCACACCAGGACGAGGCGCCCGAACGACTCACACCACGAGGAGCCCGAACGACTCACACCACGACGCGGGCCCCGAACGACTCACACCACGAGGAGCCCGAACGAGTCACACCAGGAGGAGGGGCCCGAACGACTCACACCAGGATGAGGGGCCCGAACAACTCACACCACGAGAAGCCCGAACGACTCACACCAGGACGAAGAGCCCGAACGACTCACACCACGAAGAGCCCGAACGACTCACACCAGGAAGAAGGGCCCGAACGACTCACACCGGGACGAGAAACCCCAAACGACTCAAATCACGAGGAGCGCTTTCTCTCCCTCCTCCTCCGCCTCGTCCTTCTCCCGCTCCCCCCACAAGGAGGATGTACAAGGAGGCGGGAGGAAGGAGGAACAGGGGAGATATGCGGGGCCTAGCGGACACACGCCTGAAAAACACGACTGTCGGCATGCTTCGCAAGAGTTGCTGCTGTGAGATGGGCTGGTGGGGATACGCGAAGCGTAAAGAATTTCTCCTCGCCCCAGGACATCCGCCGCGGCCTTCGTCAGGCCGAAAATGAGGGACGACGCGGTCAACACCGACGGGGAGGAAAGGCGGGGTGGTGATCCGAGGACGATGACGAAACGAACAACAGGGGAGCCAGAAGGAAGACACGGACCAAAAAGTGAGGAGGACGAGACACGAACAAACCAGGGAGAAGGAGGAAGTGGGGGAGGCCGGGATGCGGAGAAGAAACACGGGGAAGAGACAGGAGAGGGGAGTGGTGGAGCGTCAGAGGACGACGATGACGAGACGGAGGAACAACATAACCAAACGGCGCGGTGCAGAAATCGGCACACCGGGACTGCCCCGCCCCGTCGAGATATCAACGGCCCTCCTCTTCGCCCTCCCTCATCTTATCCCCCTCCTCCTTGCTCGGGCTGGGCGGCGATGTCTCTACTGGCCCTGCCTGCAACTTGTTTGCAAAACGGGCGCGGCCAGACTGATGCCGCTTGCGGAACGAAAGGCAGGAGGAGGAGGGGAAGGAGGAGGAGGAGGAGGAGGAGGAGGAGGAGGAGGAGTGGAGGAGGAGGAGGAGGTAGATGAAGAGGAAGAGGAAGGGAGGAAGCACTGCCGTTTGCCATTAAGGGGTCGGGCCTGGAAGAAAACGCGTCCTGGCCAATTTCACTTTCAAGACCTTTTGGCCTCATGGCGACACGTGCAGAAGCGAGAGGCCGCTTGCAAAACGAGAGGGGGGATGAGGAAAAAGAGGAGGAGGATGACTGGATTGGGCTGGGCTGGAACGCGTGCGACCCTGGCTTGCCCCTCCTGATTGCAACGCGTTGCACGCTGACCGGGGATATGTAGAAGGATCTGCGGATAGCACAGGGCTACAGCCTGCAGTCACACTGGGGGCAAACCTTTGGCCCTGAGCAGGACCGTTTGATGGGGAAGAGCCCATGACGGCCTGCAAGTGCACCATCCTCCAACGGCGGGCCCGCTATGGAAAGGGAATCCAAAGTCTCCCCCAATTCAATCCCAGGCCACGGCCCAGCAACGACACGACAAGGGAACGAAGAAGAACGACGGGCGAGAACGAACATGACACCGCCAACGCGAACACACACACACACACACACACACACACGAGGCCATGAGGAGGACGAGAGCAGGCAGCAGCAACAGCCGCGGGAGGGAAGGAGGGAGCGGGGGGGGAGCAGCAGGCAGCGGAGGGGGCCGTCGCAATAAGTGCGAAACTCTACCTAGTCGGAATTGGGAGGCCACGGCTCGGAAGGTGGTGGAGGGGGAGGAGGAGCAAGCAGCGCACTCGAGGCACGCGCATCAGCAGGGAACGACGAGGACGCAAGATCAGTAGAAACCGTCCTGACCTGGGCGGCTCTCTGAAGAGCCAGAACCATCGTCATTCGACAAGCTAGGGGCTCAACACATTGGGCCCCGCAGGTGATTTCACTCGATCAGTACTGCAAAACGGCGCCCTTGGACTTTCTGTGGAGGGATCCAAGCTGGGAGTGCCCGAGATGGTCTCGTTGGGCCAGGTCCAGCATCCGAGCTGAGTTCTGAATCTGTATGAGACGAGCAGGCTGTCCGATCTGCGACGGCGGCGGCCTGGCATCAGAAGTCCCAGCAGTGGCCGGCCTGCGTGCACGGGGTGTCGCACTAGCTCGTGGAGCTGGGTGCTCTGCACCAGCGCGACACATCTGTGGGATATCACACAAGTTAAATGCAATCACCCTCAGGCGAGTTTGGCACTCTCCACCAGAATCAGCTGTGGGGTATCACTCGAAACACATGAACTCGACGTCAGTCGTCCAGGTGCTTCTGAATCTCGTCTGGGGCCATTCCGAACTCCTGGAGACGGCGCTCTGCGTCTCGCTCCAGAGCGCCCTTCGGGTTGGCTCCTCCTATGAGATCGTCTCCACCCTTCTTGATGCATGCTTGGAGGGCCGCTTGCGCTCTCATCGCCTGCTGGCTGTCCAGCATCGCCACTTGGCTATGAATAGATGGGCTCGTCATGAGCTGCAGCTCGAACGCGCCTGCCCTCTTCTGACCCGCCTTTTTCCGTCAAACCCACGCGCTCGAATACGACGGTCGCGCGAACCTGTTCGCGTGGAACCTTCAGCGCCTCCGCGTTGCCCTCCTTGATAGCCCGCGACCAGTAGAGCTCGCATGCCGCCAGCGCATGCGCCTCCGTTTCTTGAGCCGCCGCCCCCATGCTGTCGATGAAGTGTCGCGCCAACGCCATGAAGAGACGGGGTCATGGTGGCCCGCTGTCGCGCTGCATCCCTGCGCCCTGCAATCCGTCGCGCGTTCCTGGCCAGCTGTCTGCGTGGCCTCGGCGGGGGTCGCCGCCGCGGGCAGCGGGGGGCAGGTGAAAGTCGCGCCCGCGAACGCCGCGAGATCTCGTGCACTTGCGCGAGATGTTTGGCAGCGCCGCCGCGATGCCGCCCTTCTTGCCCTTGCGCCCCTGCCTGCGTGCCTGCTCCATGGCCGCCTCCTAAACGCGGGCCCTCCGTCCGTCGCCGCCCGCCGCCCGCGTCGGCCGACGCCTTCCGGGCGACCGCGTGGAGCGGGGCACGGCAGCCGCCAGCAAGCAACAACGGAGGGCGCGCGAAGCGCGCGCGAAGATGATGGGGCAACTGGCGCGGGTCGGTAACCTCAGCCTCGCGTGGCGGACAATCCGGGACCAGTGGAGCTAGGGCTCTGAAAGCCGCGCTGCACTCTGCCATGCAAATGCCACTCTGGAACGAATCAACCACATGCGCGCGAGTTCCTGGATTCAATTAAACTGTTGCACGCGAAACATCGTTTGTTCACAATCGCCGCCCCGAGAACATATCCTAGGCCATGGTGATTATGCAGATGAACTGGTAACCGTCGTTTACTCTGGAACCTTCTGGAGCAGCCAGTGACCGCGCGCCCATGTTCGCCGTCTCCAGGATGGGCGCGCGGGAGCCCTGGCACCTCGGGAGGCGGGGCCCAGGTGCATGGAGGGATCCTGCTTCGAGGAGCGCGAACCTATCGATCAGCCCCGGGCCCGGCGAAAGGCGAAGATACTGCCCGCCAAACTGCCGCACCATACTGCGCGCCTTGTCCCCGGGACCTGCCAGTGCTGAGATGTCCTCTACAAGCGTGCGATCCCAGGGGCAAGCTGCTTCGCTGGGTCGGGCGCCCTCGCCCACGATCTGCCCAAGAGCGCCCCCCATTCGGCGACGCGTGCTCCAGGATTGCCCGCCCGCCTTTGACGCCGCATGATCTTCCTAGGTTCCAGTCCTATATCGACGGGGGCCATCTGCCAGCAACGATAATACTGCGCGTTGGAAATTGGTACCTTGTGCCCATCCTTCTCATAGGTAGCTCCTCCCCTCGTCGCCCTCCTCGCGTCGTGCATTCCTCTAGTCTATAATTCGTAAATCTGCACTGCGTTAGTATGAGCGCTTCTACTCCAGATGCCGCTGGCCCCAGGGCTCTGGACATGAACGCTGCTCGTTTTTGAACTAGTGGAATACTATGCTGATACCAATATCTGCCTAATTATGCTGCGAAACCCAACATCAATGGTTGAAAGTCGCGCGGGAAGCTCGCTGTTGAACGCGCAGTCAGAAAAGACCAGGCCACCTAGCATCCCTGCGAGGTCGCTGGGCACACTGTCAGCGGGCCAAAGCTCGGGGGCTGGGCGAGGGCCGGCAAATCCGCGGCCGCCAAAACGGTCTTCATGGAAGGAAAAAATCCCCTGATAAAGCTCAGCGCACTAAGTAATAGACGGGCTGCTTCCCGGAAAGAAGAAACATTTCCCCGAACTCCGTTTTAGCAGCCGCGGGTTTGCCAGCCTTCGCCTGGCCCCTCAAAAGCATCCGCCTACAGCGCGCGCGTCCAATCTGAGCCCCAGCGCCGAACGGCGCGAGCACAGTCTCCCTCTTGGAAGGTTTGAGGAGGCAGTTGCGGGCCAGGAGTCGCCCGGCCGCCCAGGGGGGGCCGTCGTCGGAGAGAGACTTGAGAATGAGCTTCGCGTGACTCTGTGTCGCGCCAGGCGCGGAAACAAATGCCATGGCAGCGTCATCGACGCACGCGCGAAACATAATGTCTAGCTCGATGGGATCCTCGCCCCCCTCGTCTGGCGGTAGGTCCACTAAGCGCCTGTCAGCTGCAACGCCTTCTCCTCCGATTAACTCGCCCTGGGCCCCTCGAAAAAGGCGTCGGCGCCCCGGGCGAAACCTCGGCGGCCCACGGGCCCCCCTGAAGTGCCCCCGCAAGAGGCCTGGCGAAGTAGAACTTGTCGGGGCCATGGGCGGCGACGGGCGCACGGGACCTCGGGCCCAGTGTTTCCGAACATGACCTCCCGGGGCTTCATGATGGCCTGGCTGGCCCAGAGGAGGTGGGTCAATTCGGCGCCGCCGAAGGCGTTGCTGATGCCCTTATGATCCCCGGCGCGCTGCAGGCAAGGCGTCTAGGGCGCCAGCTCAGGCTTTGCCGAATCATCGCTGGCGTCTCGCGCCTGCGGGTCGGCGCGCGGCCGCGGGCAAAAAAGAGGGGCCCTCGAACGCGCTGATCTGGGCGCAGCCCTGGAGCTACAAATGCCTCGCCAAAGGGGTAGAGCACGCGGGCCGGCCACTTGTCACTGATGGATGAGCCTCGCGATAGATGCCAAACGACTGGAGCAAGCCCGGGCCGACGCGCTCGATGCAAGAAAACATTCAAGAAGTACCTAGTCCATGCGCGGTCGACCTTGGGGCTCTCGCATCCGAGGCCCCTGAGGCGCCGGGAAATCCTTCGGCGGGTGCACAGGGGCGCCCAGAAGAGTTCTAGAGGGAGAGACCTTGGGAGCGCCGCGCGTCTTTAACTGGCCCCCCGGGGGGGAAATCTGGAGATCAACTGGAGCTTCTCGGCGGCCCCTTGGAGCCCACCCCTGGTGGGCGGGAAAAAAACTCCACCGCATCTGGACCAAACTCAGGATGGCACAAGAAATCCCCCGCCTCCTGTAACCAGTCGACGATAATAGCCTGGGGACTTCTCTCACTAGAGGGAAGCTGGAGATGAGCCCTGGGCCCCCCCCAGCAGGGGACCGCGCCAGCAACATACTTGCAGTTGCGCTTCTCGGGGCCCGTGCCCCCTGCCGATAGAAGCCGAGAGAGTCGAGCGACCTCAGATTTGCGGTCTTGCTGGCGTGCCTGAATAAGCTAATCGGGGACGTCCTGTCGCCACGGCACAAGGTATCTGCGTCATGCGTTGCGGAGCTCCTTCGTGGTGTCCTTGAGCTCCAGGGTGATGCTGGCGATGGTGTTGATGTGCACTGCTGAGCTCAGTGCTTCTCGGAGCTGTTGTTGTTGCTGGATGAGTAGCTCGACGTGATCAGCGCGCTGCTGGCGGCTCGCAGAAGGTGGTGGTCGTTTGGTGAAGTATGGGGCCCCTGCTTGGCTCAACACCTCCAGCAAATAGGCCCAATCCCGATTCGAAGCCTCTCGCTGAAACTGCTTCCTTTCGTCAATATCATTTAAAATGCGCTATTCAACCTGCTGAATAAATTCGAGTAGATTGGTCTGGTCCCTCGGCGTAGCCCGTCCATGATTGCATCTCTGTTCCATGTATTTTGAGGTTGTACGAGCTCGAGCCGGGGGTGATCCGAAACCGTCGTTGGTAGCCCCAGTGCGCGTGAGAAAAAGCAAGCCAGACGAGCGTGAACGGGAAGATGATCTCGCATTGTTGTGGTGGCGGTGGTCCGAAGAGAGCGTCCCATCCTGCGCAAAAGGCCCTGTCGTAATCGCCGGCTGGAGACCGCATCTAGGTACAATCATGAAGTCGAGCTGGCTGCCGTGTCCTTCAGTACTGAAGTAGGTCGGACCATAGCCGTGGTGTGTGCGTGTGTGTTGAGAACTGCTAAGCCGAACATCTCGAAGAACGGGACGAGGGCCTCCGCTGAATATCGCTGTCGAGCTGCATCATGGTGAGGCCCTATGTGCGCACTGGTAGTGGGTCGCCACAGTTCGGTATCTTCCAACTCGGTCAGCCCAAAGCCCGAGTTGAGATCCATGCAAGTGACCGGGAAACGCCAAAGTACAGCCCGGAAGGGAAGATACCTCAGTTCCTTAATAATGGCGTCGCAAATTTGGTAGTATGCCTTGAATTGACTGGCCTCGGATGGGGTCGGAGGGACAACATCTGAAACCATCGCAATCTCATACGGTTTACTGCGAGATCGGAGTGCGACACCTCGGCCAAGCACAGAAGAGACCCACGTCTGCACCACTGAACTGCGTTTACTGTCGGGCCGAGAATAAGAGCACAGCCACAGGATTTGTTACTGTGCGGTGAGCGAGCCCAGCCAGCATCAAGGCACCATCTAATGCCTGCTCTGCGCCACGTGGCCACGCCAACTGGGCCGTAGCGTTGCACACCCGTACCGTTGAGAAACGTACCATTTGTGTTCTCGGAGCCGGCGATGTCCTGCACGCGGTCGGAAGTGCTGGCGTACATGGGATTGAATTGGGTCATACTCAATGTGCGCTTGACCCTCCCCAGCGCCGTAGTCATAATGCGGATGGTCGAGGCTGCACTCGTCTCCGTGGGCCCTCAACTCTATCAAGTGAAAGTCCGAAGGGAGGCGCGCTGCCTCGACTGAACGAGCGCCAAAGAGGTAGCAGAGTGTGGGCTAAAGTAAGGTACAGTGTGGGGTTTGTGTCAGCCCTGCAGAGCCGACGGATAGGAGGAGGAGGGGGAGGAGGAGGGGGAGGGGGAGGGGGAGGGGGAGGAGGAGGAGGAGGAGGAGGAGGAGGAGGAGGAGGAGGAGGAGGAGGAGGAGGAGGAGGGAGGAGGAGGAGGAGGAGGAGGAGGAGGGGGAGGAGGAGGAGGAGGAGGAGGGGACGACGAGGAGGAGAGGGAGGGGGAGGAGGAGGAGGGGGAGGGCGAGGGGACGAGGAGGAGATAAGCGGTGTCGGCGGGTGCAGAGGCCAGAGGCCCCTCCTTTTCGTGCAGACCAGGCGCGGCCACGACCTGCATTGATCATTGGCAGCGGGGCCCGGCACGGCGCGGCGCGGCGAGCCGCGGCAGCAGGGCCACCGCTCCCGAGCCCGAGCCCGAGCCTTCGAAGTTCCGAGATGGTGGCTGGAGCGTTGGTGGCTGAGCCAGTGTTCAAACACAGTCTGGATCATCACAATATCGTTGTCGTTTTCTGATTCATTGTTTTGCAGATCGGCGCGGGACCTCGCACCCCCCCTCCCCATGCAAGGGATTTTGGCTTTTTTTGGCGCCGGTTTCAAGAAGGCAGAGTCTCCCCCGTAGGTCGCACTGCTGCAAGCAGTCGGATCAAACAGGGGTCTGGAGCCAGACCCCCCCTCCCCCCCTTCCGGCCAATGCCAGATGGTGGTTAGCGGGGCGGGGGTCCCGCGTGCACCGCCTGCAGAGCCAGCCAACAACCATGGACATCAGGACATAGTCGTTCGGCCTTCTTGTGCAGTCTCGTGCTACGGTCGGGAACTTTTGCTTAGCGTGTCGCCACGGCAGCCCCGGCGGCACGCTGCGCCCTGCAAATCGATGGCGTGTCGTTCCGCTCCGCGTGGCGGGGCGCTCGGAGTAAACTCGGGAGGCGGACGCCTGGAAATCGGGACGTGGCCAGCGTGTCGCGCCGAGGCGTGGAACTGGCGGCGCGACGAGCTAAGCCTCAGCCAACTCTCTCGATCGTAGGCCTGTTTTGCGGAAGCCAAAAGGCACCGATACGGCCAAGGTGCGTTCTGACCAGGATCTCGAGGCGAACGCAGCGGTGGCGACGAGGGCCTCCCAGGAGGCCCAGAGACGGGGGAGGCGGGCAGATGGTGAAGGGACGGGTACCTCTTCCTCCTCCGAGAGAAGGAGGATGAGGAGGAGGAGGAGGAGGAGGAGGAGGAGGAGGAGGAGGAGGAGGAGGAGGAGGAGGAGGGGAGGAGGAGGAGGAGGAGGAGGAGGAGGAGGAGGAGGAGGAGGAGGAGGAGGAGGAGGAGGAGGAGTCCTCCTCCGACACCTGGGTGGTGTCGCACTGGCCGCCGGGTCGGTGCCTCCGAGAGCCCGCGAGCCCGCGCCCGAGCAGCAGCAGAGCAGCCCGAGCGGGCGCCCGAGCACCCTCGCCCCCGCGGCGCCCTGTGGGCGAGGGCGGCCCGCCGGCGGCGCGTCTCCGTGGCGCGCCGCCGCGGGGAGGCCCGCCTCCCCTCCCCGCGGGTCGGAGGAGAGGAGCACCTGCCGTCCTCGCCCTCCTGTGGGACGCACAGAGAGAGAGAGAGAGAGATATATATATACTAATACTGTACGTTCTCCTCGGAGGCGCGCGTCCAAGCCGAGCGTACAGTAGGCCCATCTTGCAGCAGATCGTCTCCCGAGGGGTATGGCCAGAAAGCGCCCGCCACGACGCACATACTGTGAGATTTCTCGGTGCGCGCGCCGCCACTGGGGGGGCGACGCACATATATTGTAAGTGCGTTGGGGTGACGCCGATCCTGCCTCGACCTCGAGGGGCAGCACGAGCGACAGTCAGAAACGGGCCTCACGCGAAGTGGCACATCGACCCGACGCGGCGGCTTGCGCGGGCCGCCAGCGCGGAGCGCTGCATCGGAGACGGCGGCGCTTACGCGCGACCTTACGCGGCCAGCTTACGCGCCAATGCCCGGCAAAAAACGAGCCGAGCCGTTCATGTGCGTCGCTCGTCTGCCGTCCTTGCCCCGCTGCCTCGACCTCGCGGGGCAACATGGCGGTCGGGAGCTTCATCTGCTCCACGTGCTTCGGCGGAGCCCCCGGCGACAAGCTGTGCCATATGCGAGCGGATGGCGTGCCGCCCCGCTTCGCCAGGTGGGAAGCATGGCAAGACTCGGCACGTGGACGCCTTGGGACCGCGAAGCGGATGGCGTGTCACACCGAGGCGTGGTTTGCCAGAACCGGCGGCGCGACACGCCAAGCCAACAGTGCCCCACCGTGGGGGGGGGGACTGGCTCAGAGAGGGGAGACAGCGACCTGGAGTCGGCGGTACATCGCCGATACATCGGCGATTGGTCCCCGACGGCAAATCCGCCTGGCCCTGGGCAGGGTGGGTCATCGGGCCCCGATCGGGGATGGATGGGCAATCGGGGGTCGACGCAATCCCCCGTGAGCCTATCCCCCCGTTACGTTGCCTCCCTCGATCTCTGCCTCCCTCGATCTCCTCCTGGTTCTCCTCCTTCCTCGATCTCCGCCTCCCTCGTTCTTTTCCACTGGCCTCTGAGCGTCGGGGCGCGCCGCGCTCTGGTGGTATGGAGAAGCGTGAAGGCGCAGAGAACGAAACCGGCTTGGGCGCTGCGGCCTACAAACTGGACGAATGTGTCAAGCCAATCTGACCAGGCCACCCCAGGCCAATCTGTTCAGGGCATCTCCGAACCCAGAGTTGCGAGGACGTCTCTGGCGAAACAGGCAAGGCTACTCCCGATGTTGATGGATGTCTCTGAGCGCCGGCCCCTTGGCCAGAACTAGCTTCTACCGCAACAGGACCCCAGTCAGCACAGCTGTTTCGGGAAGCGCGGTAAGGGAGGGTGTGCGAACGGGAGCGGAAGCGGGACACGAGAGACGAGAAACAGACAGGAGCGGAATGGGGAAAAGAGGCGACAATTCCAGCTAGGCTTCCCTGGTTGTGCCATGTTTTTGATAGTATGTATGATAATGATATGTGCACGTGCCGGCAAGACAACGCGGCCGGGAAAACCCTTTGGACAACACCGCAAAAGATCTGGACAGCCCCCCCTGGACCACCCCCTTGGACAAGCCTCCCGAGGATTTTTTCCCATAAGATATATTCGACACATGCGTCCTCCTCCTCAGCCTTCTCCTCATCTGCGTCCCCTTCCTCCTCCTCCTCCTCCTCCTCCTCCACCGCCTCATCCTCCTCCTTCTTTTCCTCCGCCTCCTTCTCCTCTGCGCCAGCGGGGCGGTCAGGGACGGGGGGGGGGCAACGAATCAGCCCACGTCGTAAGCTGACGTTCCGCGCGCCTCCGGGCATTGGCGGCGCCCATGGAACTATATCGAGGACAGGGCCCGGCGGCGAGGGCGAAGCAAGCGGCCCACAGCAGAGCTCGTAATCCACCTCCTTCCCCCAGTGAGATCACCGCTGGGGGTGCTGAGGAGATAGGCGATTAGACGTGGAGGCTACGGTGCGCTATATCTGGCCTGACCTAGCTCCTAAGTGGGTTACACGTACCCTGAAGAGAGTTTAGGGTGATTAGATGACTCCGCGAATTGGGCTCCGCCCACTTAGGCCAGATCTGCCCCGTCCCGCCCCCCTCAAACCACTTTCACAGGGCCCTTGCGCCCCACATTTAAGCTAGGTTAGGCCAGATTGTGAACATGCACTTCTAGCCTCCCTACGGACAGACACTTTTGGATAGCGTGTCGCGGTGGCGGCTCCGGAGACACGCTATGCCATGCGAAGGGATAGCGTGTCGCTCCACTCCGCGGGGCAGGAGGCTCGGAAAAGCTTGCGACGTTGGCGCCTGGGGGCCCGGAAATGGATAGCGTGTCGCGCCGCAGCGCGGTGGGCCAGAACGGGCGGCGCGACACACTAAGTCAAATTCCTGACCGTATCCCCTCAACTACCAACCCTAGCGTTAGGTCGGGCATGTCCCCCTACAGGGGGACTTTAGCCGAAAAATCGAATTATCCTGGCGAAGGACCCAACCATATGCAGTTGTGGGTAACGCAATTGTGAATACCTTCTTCGGTGAAGCTCCCCATGGGGCCACGAAGCGCTGCGCTGGGTGGGGGGGAACGCTGTACTGGGTGGGTGGTGTGCCAAAATGGGCTTCTGGGACGCATGCGGGCGGTAGCACCAGGGCCTTCGGTGGAGCTCCCTATGGGGCCACGAAGCGCTGTATCTCCGGGACGCATGCGGACGGTCACACTGGGGGCTTCGGTGGAGCTCCCTATGGGAACACGAATCGCTGTACTGGGTGGGTGAAAATTCTAAAGTGGGTTTCCGGGACGCATGCGGACGGTCCCACTGGGGGCTTCGGTGGGGCTCCCTATGGGGCCACGAAACGTTGTACTGGGTGGGTGAAACGCAGGGAGGAGGGGGAGGAGGGCCACGAAACGTTGTACTGGATGGGGGAACGCCTGCGGGCGGTAGCACTGGGAGCTTCGGTGGGGCTCCTCATGGGGCCACGAAACGCTGTACTAGGTGGGTGAAACGAAGGGAGGAGGGGAAGGAGGGCCACGAAACGCTGTACTGGGTGGGGGGACGCATGCGGACGGTAGACCTGGAACATTCGGTGGAGCTCCCTATGGGGCCACGAAGCGTTGTACTGGGTGGGTGAAACGCAAAAAGGGGGAGGAGGGAGGAGGAGGGAGGAGGAGGGAGGAGGAGGGAGGGGAGGAGGAGAGGAGAGGAGAGGAGAGGAGGAACACGGGCACCGTCTCTTCAAAACGAGGACCCAACACCACAGGATGGTTGGGAACAGTAACCAAAAACTATGTATGACAAATGCTCGAAATCGAACATTCCTCCTGTAGAGGGACAGGCCCGACTTCACCTCAGCGGTGACCGCAGCAATCCCCCTCCATTTCGTCCTCCCCGGCTCCCCGGGCCGCCTCGGCGCCCGCGGGGCGCCGCCGCCGCGGTCACAGACCCGGACCTCCAACGAGATGCTCTCTCTCTCTCTCTCTCCAATCGCGGCGTCTTCTCCCCTCCTTCCGGCCTCTGGGGGGCGCCGCTGTCGGGCTCTGCAGGGCCATGGGGCCCCAGAAGAGCATTCGCTAGCAGGGAAGGGTGGATCCGGGGCGCAGAACAATCCCAGGGGGGAAGGGGTTCGGGAGCTCCAGGGCCGCAGATAGATCAACATCATGGCGCAGGGCTTTCGGCATGGCAGACATCCGACGATGTGTTTTCCCAACCCGCGGCTGCAGGGACAACAGCCCCTTCTTTCCTTGGGGGCGCGCTTCCGTCCTGGATCTGATTTTGATGGCCGGCGGGTTCCAGGACTGGCCCACATACAAGGTCGAGAAGAAAGAGAAAACGCTGGGACTGAAAAACAAGAAACATCTGTCCTGATGGTGCCGTTGCGTCCCAGAGAAAACCGCCCGGAGTGAAGGATCACACAACATTTGACCAAAAACCTTCCCCATGGTGCCCGTCCGTCCTAGATAAGGTTTTGTGGCCCGCGGGCCCCGAAAACGGCCCCCTGCAAGGCCGAAGTGGCAAAGAAAACGCCCAGATTGCACATCAGCATAATCATTCGAAGGTCCGCGCGGATTCCTTATCGGCGCTGATCCAAGAAATGTGCGCGGAGCTTCGAAAGCTTATGATTATGCCATGATGTTGCTCCTCGATAAATGCGGGGGTCCCAGAAGTCCCGACCATGTCCCCAAGGCCCCAGGGCCCGTTTGTCATCGTGAGCCCGTATTTGATAGTCCCAGGGCCGGACAAGGGCCCCCAGGAGCCCGTAAACTACCAATCACTGCCGCCTGGTGTTTCTCCATACGTTGCGTGTTTGCGCTTGACACAGAGCACCTCGCCAGAGATCCGCTGAGGCGCGCGCGCGACGCGCCAAGCGCGGACCTCCCGCCGCCTCTGCTCGCCGCGCCCGCCTAGAGGCTCGTTATCTTGCCGCCGCCGGGCCCGCCGCGCTCCCCGCCGCTCGAGGCGTGGCCGAGCGCCATGCGCTGGAGCTTCTCCTTCAGCTCGGCGTACCTGCCGGCGGGCCTCGGACACTCCACCTGTCTGCAGCCAGCCCGTGTCACGAGGACGCGCCATAAGGATGCGAGGGCCTCTGGAGGCCGTGTCGACAGTTTGCGAGCGGGATGCGGCCAGCGAGCGCGGCCAAGGATGGACCGAGGAGGCAGGGATGCAAGGTACCCTTGGGGAAATTGCCCATCCCTGCTATGCGGGCTGACTGTATCGAGGTGGCCGACGCCGGACTTGTGCCTGCAAGACTGGTCGGGAGAGGGGAGGGCGGTCGTGGGGGGCGGCCGGCCAGCCTCAGATAGCCAGGAGGTCGGATATCGTGGTGGATGACCAGGGGGGAGGGGCCCTCCCAGGGGCAACGAGCACCAGGGGGGGTGCTGGCGCCGGGAGGGTAACGTCGAGCTGGATTCGGCGACGCAGTGCGGATAGATCGGCGGAAGCCTTGCGATAGCGAATCTGGACGTTCCTGGTCGGGGTGGGCTATAAGACCCCTATCTGCGATGAATGGGCAATCGGGTGTCGATGCAGAGCCTATCCCCCACATTGCCCAGGAAGCCTCCCCTGGGCGCACAGGTCCGGACCGGGGCTCGAATCGGATGCAGCCAAGGCAACGAGGCCCACGGAGGCCCCCCATAGTAAAAATTCGCCGGCCCAACGGGCCAGGGCGTGCTAAGATCTCCGGTAACTGGTTAACAGTATTAACAGTATTTCTAGTTCGCGCGCGCGGGGCGGCCCCTGGGGGTCCCCCGGCGAAAAGCACCCCGACCAACGCCCGACCGCCGCCCGACCGCCGCCCGACCGCCGCCCGACCACCGCCCGACCAAGTCTACTCAGAGATGGTTTTCCTTCTGGGTGCGGCCTCTCAGGCTCCCCAGAGCGCGCTCAGAGTGCCCCAAGAGGCCCCCAAGACTGCCCAAGAGGCCCCCGAGACGCCCAAAGAGCGCTCGAAGACGCCGAAGATGACCCCAAGACGGCCCAAAAGGCCCCCAAGACAGCCCAAGAGGCCTCCAAGACGCCCCAAGAGCCTTCCAAGAGGCCTCCGAAGAGAGCCCCAAGAGGCCAAAATCGTTGATTTTCATTGGTTTTTTCGATGTTTTTTGTGTTCTGGCTTTTTCGGCTTCCGGACGCTCCAAGACGGCCCAAGAGGCCCCCAAGACCGCTCCAAGACGGCCCACGAAGCTCCCAAGACGGCGCCGAAACGACCCAAGAGAGCCCTCAAGACGGCCCAAGTGCCGCCCAAGACGGACCAAGAGGCCCAAGACGGGCCCAAGAGGGACTCAGGAGGGATACCGAGAACTCAAAAATGGAGCCCTCGTCCCAGAAGGCGCCCAGGAGGTCCCAAAGAGGCCCCAAGAGGCCTCCAAGAGGCCCCAAGATGTCGCCAAGAGGCCCCAGGAGACTCCCAGGAGGCCCAAAAGAAGCCCCAGAAGGCTTCAAACATGTCTCCCAGGCGCCCCCGAACGGCCTCTCAACAGACCCCAAGAGGCCCCCCAAAGAAGCATCTTGACGACGACTCTATTTCGCCCCATCGAGAGACGACCCCCAGGGAACTGCTTCACCATCAAAACTCCCCACGCAACGCGTCCGAACGACACCCGCCCCCAAGAGCGCAACATGGGCAACGAACACACAGACAAAAACCAGCGATGCCATATCACGGGCCGGCGGAATGAGCGAAGCGATTCAATAACTCCTGTAAGCCCGGCCCTCGGATGCTTGCTGTCTTTAGCCACAGGGTGGATCCTCGGAGATCCCGACTCCTTCCCCAGAGCCGTGTTTTCGTCCCTGGTCGTTTCTGTCACGGCCACCGGGCCAGCAATACGGGCCCACAAAGGCCGAAAATGGTCGAAAACCTTCCGTCGCGACTCTAGCCGCCACCCTGAGATCCGAGGTAGCGCGGAAGTTTTGTCACCTCGTGGAACATCGCGGGACCACAGCCCCGAAAGCCGCGTGTTGGAACCGGCTCGACCTGCGAGGGCCCCCAGGCCCGAAACCGGGCGAGCACGCCGCGCTCGAAAAACAGACACGACCTGCGAGGGCCCCTAGGCCCGAAACCGGGCGAGCACGCCGCGTTCGAAAAACAGACACGCCAAGCTGTCAAGGAAAACGATGGGTCCTGCAGGGCCAGGAGCAGGGGGGTGATGAGCCTGTTTTCCACCACCACCACCACCATAAGTTGGATGGGGGGAAGGAGGAGGACGAGGAGGAGGACGAGGAGGAGGAAGAAGAGGAGGAGGAGGAGGAGGAGAACGAGGAGGAGGAGGAGGACGACGAAGAGGAGGACACCCTCCCCCTCCAACTTATGGTGGTGGTGGAAAAATAGGCCCATCAGAGGGGGGGCACCTCATCGCCCCCACGTCGACGGCGGCCGCGGCCTCAGAACCAGGTCCGCCGCCGGTGCCGCCGCCCTGCTCCGCCGCGCCGGCCGGGTCGCAGGGGCGGCTTTCGCCTGACTGGGGGGGCGGGGTGCTGCAGGGGGAGGCGACCGACCAGCCACAACTGGGGGAGCTGTGGTCCTTACCCCCCTGGGGGAACCCATCGCGTCGACCATCGCCCCGTAAAAACCAAGGCGGAACCGCTTCCCAACTTCAGGCCCTGACCGGGCCCCAGGAGACCATCACGAAGCCGGGATTTCAAAACAGAAAACACAAACGGCCCAGGGGAAAGCGTCGGGACTCTGGGGACCACGCATGGACAGAAACCACGACATCGCATGACAATGATTGGGGGGGTACGCTGGGGCAGGGGGGGCAATATCAATGGCACGCCGCCGCGGGAAGCCCATCAACGCGTCACTGCACGTCGAACACACGCCAGGCGTTCGGAAGAAAAACCAGGGAGTCGCACGCTGACGCCTAACGGCGGCGTGTCGTTGACACTCCCTTTTCCCACCGGAGCGGGGGGACGGCAACGAGGGCAACGGAGGGTGGGCCGCCGCCTACCCTCGTGATGGACTGAAGCCACGGCGGGCGGCAAAGTTTGCCATCGTTTGCAGCCTCCGGGAGCCCTCGCCGGGCCCCGCGGCCGTCAACAAAGCAGCGCGGGAGCGTAAGGAAGGGGAACAGGAAGGCGGAGGATATGATGAAAGAGGGAGACGGGCAGGAGTCAGGGCGATGAGGAAGAGGGTGAGCTGTAGGGCGGAGGACCAGGAGGAGGGAGAGAGAGAGACTCATGGGGACTGGGGAAGGCGAGGAAGAGAGGGGGAACGAGGATTCTGCTGGACTCTGCTGGCGTGACCCCCGAAGCTGCGAGAGACACAGAGTGCCGGCGAACAAGTCCGCCCCTGACCCCAGGCACTTCCTGCGCGACCAGGCTTGATCTTCCGAATTGCAGCTGGTGGCGCGGAGTCCAACTATTTCTTCCCCGTGCCGAATCTCTCTCGTGGCGATGAAGGCCCAGCCGTGGCGACGAGAAGCGACGGACGCGGGGGATGGGCCCCCCCAGGCGGTAGGCCTGTGTGTCGAACCTCGTCCTTCGGCAACATAGCCCTGTGCGGCGGCCTGCGGGGCGCCCTGGCGCACGCCGCTGCCTACTGGCCTCCTTGGACAAAGTTGCCATTTCGAACGCGCTGACCCCAGCACTAAACCTGATGACGTTTGCACGTGCGCTGTCTTTTGCACGCAGTGCCAAGCCCGCTGCCACCGCTTGCGCTTCTCGCAGTGCCAGCTCCTGCTGCCATTGCCTGTCCTTCTCGCGCGCGCTGAACCCAGCGGCGCTGTAGCTGATAAGGTGTTCTTGCTGCGCCGGCGGGCATCGACAACCACAGCTGCCAGCTGCCACCTCCAGCTTTCTCGCACCGACAGACACTGCTGCCACTGCCTGCTTTCTGGCACTGCCAGCCCCTGCTACCACTGCTCTCTTGCACGGGCTGGCTCCAGCAGCCTTGTAGCTGATTAAATATCCTTGCCCCGCCACGTGGCACCGACAACCGCTGCTGCCACTGCCTGCCTTCTCGCACTGACCGCCCTTGCAGCCACTGCCCGCCATCTCACACGATCCTACCCCAGCTGCTCTGTAGCTGAGGGGGTTGCTCCTGCGAGGCCGCTTGACAGTGCCAGCCGCTGCTGCCACTGCTTGCCTTCGCGCACCGACTGACCCTGCTGCCAACGCGTGCCTTCCCGCACGAGCTGACCCCCACTGCAATGTAGCTGAAATTGTTGCTCCCGCGCGGGCACTTAGCACCGACAACCGCTGCTGCCACTCCCTGCCTTCTCGCGCCGACAGACCATGCAACCACTGCCCGCCTTCTCGCACGAGCTGACACACGCTGTCATGTGGCTGAAGATGCTGCTCCTGCGTGGCTGCACTTTCGCCTTCTAGCATTGGCCGTCCCTGCTGCCACTCCCTACTTTCTCGAACTGTTCCTCGGTTCGGGCTCTCCCGCACGAGCTGGCCCCAGCACTGTTGCTGATGACGCTGGCTCGCGCGTTCTCGCCGCACGGACCGCTCCCAGCACTGTAGCTGATGACATTGCTGATCTTGTCTGGCCCATGATCGTCTGCTCCCGCACGCACCACTACCAGCATTGTAGCTGTTACTGCGCTGCTCCAGCTTCATCATACTTGTCTGAAATTTGGTAGCGGCGCCGCAACTGGCGCCACTGCTCGCCGAGGGGTGGAGGACGGGCGGGGGGAGGGGAGAAACGAGGAAAGGACGGAGTTTGTCACGTCTCGTGGCTGGCGCGCACTCGCCTGATCTCAGCATTGTAACTGATGACGTGGGGCGCCACGCTTTGCGATGTCGGCTCTCGCGAGCAAGGCCGTTTCAAAGTTTGCCCGCGAAGCTCCCTTCTGTACCCCGTGCATCGAGCGCGAAATGGCTTGAGCCAACATAGCTACGGAGGGGGGGACTTGGAGGAGGAGGAAGTGGAAGAGGAGGAGGAGGAGAAGGAGGAGGCACCGCAGGAGGAGCCGACATGGACAACCCCGACCTCGAAGACGAAGTAAACAACGACCTCGACGACGACGACGACGCTAGAGGAACAAACACAAACTTCATAAGCACAACTTCTCAAAGGCCCGCGCTGGAGCCCCCTCCCTGGCGCGCGGAGCGCGCGGAGGCCCAGCGCAGATCCGAGAAATCTCCTCGGACCTCCGAGAAGATATGCTTATGCGGGGCAACGATATGAGGGGACTGGCACAGGGGGATGCATCGACCTGGAATCGGCGATACATCGTCGCTGGATCGGCGACGTGCCCCCGCCAGCGAAGCCGCACCTTCCTGGGCGGGTTGAGGCTATCGGGCCCCCGTCACCGTGCAATGGGCGATTGGGGGTCGATGCATCCCCCCTTGTCCCAGGACCTCCGACGCCAATCTTTTCACACCGTCGATCCCCCAGAGGTCTGGACCCTTTCTCCATGACTGGCGTTTCGTCCTGAGTCGCTGTTTGACGCTCCCGAGGCCCGGCAGGGGCCCCCAAAGGCCGAAACTGGCGAGAAACCTTCCGACGTGATCTCTTCGTGACTCGAGGGGGTCTGGGATGACCCTTCCCCCTATAGTCGCTCCTGTCTCTGTTGGCGGCGCGCACAAAGGGGTGGAGGGAGGGGGGAGGGCTTCTTAGAAGCAGGGGGGCTTCTAAGAAGCCCTCCCCCCTCCCTGCACCCCCCTCTGCACTCTGCTCCTCGAGACGCAGGCGACGACGCCCAACAACAACTGTTGTCCCTAACCAATAGCGGCCGCTGTTGGACAGGCAGCCTTCTGTCTCAAATGGACACAGGCGGCGGCGGCGCGGACAGCGAGTCCTGTTCAAAATGAGCAGCAACTGCTGATGGGCATAGTACCCATTCTTTCCGTACCCATTTCGTTCGTGCCCATCTGCTCCTCGAGACGCAGACGACGACGAAGCCCGGCGCCTGCGTCGCCCTCCGCCGCGCAGCCGCCGCGCGCGGCGCCGGGCGGCTCGGCGCGGGGCCCGCTGGGCGGCAGGGGCGCGAAGTGGAAGGGCCCGCGCGGGCGGAAGGGCGGCGCCGCCAGGCCTCGGGGAGCCAAGCTGGTCGGGGGGAACGAGAGTAGACGAGCGCGTTCCACTACTCGCAAAGTAAAAACTTGCAAGTGGCCTGGATCCCCCGCGGGGGATCTACGATAAACTACATCAAAGAAGACATGTTGTTGTGTCTGACAATTGCGAGCAGGCACGTTGCGAGTAGTGGAACGCGCTCGGTGAGAAAGGGGGGGATAGCAAAGGGCAGGGTAGAGAGTCAGCTCACGCAGCTGAGTTTGCCAGCGCCTCCCGGCGCCTCCCGGCGCTCCCGGCGCAGGGAGGCGTCCACGTATATTGAGGAATGGGCCCGGCGGCGGGGCCGAAACCAGCTGCACGCAGCAGATTTCGTGCCCCCCCTTTCCTTATCCATCCCCTTTCGTTCGGCCCGAGCAGTGCTCTCATGCCGGCTGCGCGCCAGGGCGGGGGAAGCGAGAGATCGGCTGCACTCAGCCCATACCGCCTCGAGTCATCGAACAATCACGGCGGGAGGTTTTTCGCTCTCTTCGGCCCCTGGGGGCACCTGCCGGGCCTCGGGAGCATCAAACAACAACTCGGGACGAAAAGCCGGTCATGGGGAAAGGGTCCAGACCTCTGGGGGTCGACGGTGTAAAAAAATCATGGCGTTGGGGGTCTGGGACTACACGCAAGAGGGACCCTGGGTAAGAGTGTTCTTTGGTGCGCAACTTCTTGGGGGGGCCGCGGGAGATCCCGTCGCGACCGAAATTCGGCGCGACCGAGATCCGTTATACCGAAAATGTCTGGTCGCGGATGATCAGGATCAGGGTACGTCGCATCTTCGGGGGGCCTTGCCTGTCCTCGGAGCTGACGTTTTCCCTTGTGGCCGACGCGGGTTTGATGCGGATTCGACGCGGATCTGACGTGGGTTCGACGCGGATTACACCTTGTTTCGACGTCGTGGGGTCGACGAGGTTGACATGGAGTCGACACGGACAGCGGCGGGACGTACGAGGTCCCCCGAAGACGCGACAAATTCAGAAAGGTCGCGCACCTCCTGACCCGGGTCAACTCAAACCCTGGTCCGTCGGGCTTTACAGGATCCTGTGCGCTACAGTAGGAGCTCGACCAGAAGAAACCTTCCACCAGAAACCAAATCCTGAGACCCCAGGACGTCCATTGATTCTTGGGGTGGGAACGTCGCGCTTTCCATCGCAAAACCATCGAAACCCGAGAAACCCAGGACACCCTGGAGGCAAGCAAGGTGCTTCTCGGCATGGGTTTCCACTGTGTAGCCAACGTCGGTGCACCCCTGGCTCTGCAGGATCCTTCAAGCTCCGGCGCTCTGGCCGACCCCCGTTGGCATTGATCCCCGCTTCTCGAGTAGAGGCCTCCAAGATGGGGTCCGAGTAGATGGGGGCGGAGGATGGCGCCGCATCGGTGATGCATGGGCGATGCATCGCCGATGCGTCGGCGACGTCGGCGTTGCATCGGCAACGTCGGCGTGGAGGAAATCGGGCTCCGCATCGAGCCGTATCGGCGATGCATCGGCGATGCGGCGCGATCCTCCGATCCCATTTACTTGGACCCCATCTGGGAGGCCTAGACCACTGGAACCCAGGTCAGTGCACCCCTGGCTCTGCAGGATCCTGCAAGCTCCGGCGCTCTGGCCGACCTCCGTTGGCACTGACCCCCGCCCCCAGACCCCCCCGACGTCGTGATTTTTGTTCCAACGTCGACCCCCAACCCCCAGAGGCCTGGTTCCGTTCCCCCAGACCGGTTTTTTCATCTTGGGTCTGGGATTAGGTCGGGCTTGTCCTGGGATTAGGCCTGGGATTAGGTCGGGCGTGTCTTCCTACAGCCAGATCTTAGACGAAACAAAAAAAATAGTCAAAACATGTTCAAACACATGACAACATACTTTCAAAAACTCGTCCCCAGACGAGTTCTTGACCATTCTTGAATACTCCTCCTGTAAATCGATGCGCCCGACTGGAGCCTGCAGAAGGGCCCCCCGGAGGCCGAAACGAGGGAGTAAGCCTCCCGACACGTGACTTTCTCACAGCGCGAAGGGGCCTGGGCCTCTCGAGCCCCAAGAGACGGGGGGGGGGGGGCAGGGAGGGGGCGCGCCGGTGCCCGCGCCGGGCCTCGGGGGTGCACCGCCGCGGCGGCGAAGGCCAGCACGCCCAGCGCCGCGGGGCTCCCCGCCTCCGGACGTACCCGGCGCCGCGAGCTGTTTCTGTTCGAGGCGCGGGCCCCCAGGCAAGAGTGGCCCTGTACTCTGGGTTCCTTAATCAGCGTGGTAGGGTACCCCCCGACGGGGGTCCACCTCGCCTCGTCGTCGTGCCGCGGCCGGGGTCGGAGCGCAGTCGGCGCGCGGTGGCTGCCCACGACGGGGGTCGGTGTGGGGCTGTCGGCGGGGGTGACGCCCCCCCGACGCATGTTAAGAAACTCGGAGTAGGCAAGTTCGGCAAGTTCGGTGGCAACTCATGAGGGCCTCCCATACTCTTTTGTCGGCTCTTGCGAACCGACCTCCATCGACGCTGGATCGACGCCAAATCCACGCGGATCGATGCTAGCCGGCGCCGATCGACACCAGCTCGACGCTCATCGCCAGGAGCCGACGCTGAATCGGCGCTATCCCATCCGCGACAAGACGCTACATTTGACGCCAGTCGGCGCTGACCACAGAACTGCGAGGGCATGCAAGGTTCCCATGGCCTGCCACCGATGAAGGCAAGAGTGGCCCCTGGGTGCGCGGCCCTGCGCGGGGCGCGGAGGGGCCAGACCACAGCACGCAAGCCACTGCTACTTACATCGCAGCGCTCTCAACGATCGGGGAGCCCCGGTGGGCCCGCGCCGAGGGCCACTCTGGCGAAGGGTCACTCCCCTGAGACCCCACGCGGCACCAAGAAATTGCAACGTCGCCACAAAAAACGCGACGGGACCCCTGGACCCCGTCTTCCTGCATCATTTTCCAAGCTGGATCGATCTGGAAAGGTCCCAGGGCCCTCTGGGAGGGCCCCGGGGCCCGAAAGGGAGCGACAACGCCCGCCTCGAGAGAAACGGAGCCGGCAGGTTCCTCTCAGGGCCTCGGCCACTCCCCCGGGGCCGGCTGCTCCCCCCGAGTCGCTGCTCCACGCTCTCGGGACCCAGTACAGGGGGCCCCGAGAGGTATTGGGGCCCGTATGCCGGGCCCGCGTCGCTGTTCGGCGCCCCGAGTCGTTGCTTGACGCTGCCGAGGCTCGGAGGTTGTTCCTCGTGTTCGACCCAGGTCGGAGGCGAGGAGGAACCTCCGCCTCGCTTTTTTCGAGACGCCGGCTGTGTAGAAGAAGGAAAAGCGCTATAAACTCAAAGTGTTGGCGCTCCGCGCGGATTTCTTGGAGCTGCGCTGGGCCCCCTTCCCTGGCGCGCCAGGTAGCGGCGCCGGAGGCGCCGCCGGGGGGGGCCCAGCGCGGTCCCAAGAAATACGCGCGGAGCGCCAGGAGCTTATGTTCATGGCGTTTTTTCTTCCTCGAGTCTAGGCCCTCGCCTTAGGTCGGGCATGTCCCCCTACAAGCGGATTCGGGACGAAAAATAAAAAATAGTCGAAACATCATCAAACATAGATACTAAAAAATACAAGAAAATCGTCCCCAGACTATTTTTAAACATATTGTTGTATATTCCTCCTGTAGAGTGACAGGCCGAACTCAACCCGAGCCGCCGCGACAGGCGGCGACGCGGCGCGGGGGCGCGCCGGCGGGGCCGCCCACCGGCCGGCCGCGGCGGCCCGCGCGGGCGTGGGCACACGCGACGGCAGGGGCGCCGCGGCGGGCGGCTGCTTCGCGGGCCGCGGCGGCGGCCCCGGGGCGCGCGGCGTCAGCAGCTGCGACCCTGGGCCTCGGGGGGGATGGGACGGGCTGCCTACCCTTGGCTGGATTCAGCAGGGGGTCGCGGGTTGACCCTTCGCCACAAAAAGCGGGAGGGGAAGGAGGAGCACGAGGAGCGACGAGGAGGCAGAGGACGCCGAGGAGGAGGAGAACGAGGGCGAGGAGGAGGAGGACGAGGAGGACGAGGACGACGAGGAGGCTTGGGGTGGTCTGGCAACCAGACCACCCCAGCCATCCCGAAGACCCGGCTTTCGGACTGGGCTGAAGGAGGGGATGGGGGGGGAATGTCCTCCGACGCCCCCCCCCGCTGGGCATGGAGGGCCACTTGGGTGCCCTCGGGGTGGGTTGGGGTTGGTTGGGTGGGTGGTGGGGGATGGGGAACGGCTCCTTGCACCAAGTCATCGATCAATATCCGAGGACTTCCGATAACGCTCTGGGCGCACCACCATCAAACCGAAATCCGGCCTATACTCGCGAATTCCGGCAACGAGCGAGCAATCGTCGTTGGACCCTCGCACGCGCCGTCTCTTCGTGACCAAGATTCGGTCCCCCTCCGGTCGGAACCGAAATTTGGTGCGACATGAATCGGTTATCGAACACATATATGGTCTCGGAAGATATGGGTGGAGATGACCGGGAGGGGGATTTTCAGGGCCCAAGCCCCAGCGCGTCGCGAGTTTTCCCACCACTTCTGCCCTCCAGGTCCCACGGATCGAACACATCAGGACGTTGGAGGTCGTGCGGGAGGGAGCCCTGAGGATGTAAACGTCACACTAGCCCGCCCGCATGTCGGGGAGCATGCGATCGCCCTGCGATTGCTCACTTTTCTCGTGGGTGGCCCTCTCGGGCGCCTTGCGCGTGAGATTCTGAGATCTGGGATGCAGCCTTCGCGGCTGCTTGTGGGGCATGAGCTCTGTGCCCACACCCCACGGTTTTCTCCAAGGCCGCGCCAACGGCGTGCTTGGTTAACGGTGCGGTTGGCAATCTTGTTTTTGTGACACCGAGCTCACGCAGAACAAAATGTAGGAAATCACGCAACACCGCTTCCTACATTTCAAATATGCGAATGTATCGAACGACAACGACACAGCGAGTTGTAGGAACACACGAGCCACGCGATCCTTCAGATGGTTTGACCACGAACCACGCCTTCCTACAGTTGAATATCCTACCTCGCCGTCGTTAGCCAACACGCCGTTAGCGCGTCTACGGTTTCTCGACTGGTTTTATGTTGTTCCCACGGCACTTCAGGACCACATCCCAGAAACAATTTCGAGCACCCGGGGAAAAATATCGAAAGAGTGTCGAAACAGTGTCGAAGCAGTGTCGGACGAGTGTCTCCCAGGGCCCGACACGTGAAATCCCTCGAGTTCGATACTTTTCTGGTGCTCGAAATTATTACTTGTGGTCAAGGCTACAGTAGGTTGGAACATCCTAAGACTGGTTCACTGGAGGCGTGGCTCGCCACCCCGAGGTGGCTGCAGCAGTGACACGGGGCGGTGCCAGGACAGCTGCGCTGATGCGCCTGTTTTCCACCACCACCACCATAAGTTGGATGGGACGAGGAGGAGCAGGACGAGGAGGAGGACGAAGAGCAAGAGGAGGAGGAGGAGGAGGAAGACCCCCTCCTCCTCCAACTTATGGTATGGTGGTGGAGAACAGGCCCATCATGCGCGGCCGGGCACAGGACGGGAGGCCCCGTCCCCGGCGGAGAGGGACAACGCGGGGCGCAGACCATGTCCCAGCGACTGCTCGCGGGCGTTGCTGCTGCAGCTGTTTCCCCAACAGCCGCTTCGCTCTTTGCGTCGAGGGGCCACCCTGCAGAGGGGAGAAATGCGCCCCATGCCAGCAGAAAAGGTTGTGTTGAAGCGGGTAACATCTTCCTCTCCCTCGGCTCCTCTCCGTCTCTCCCTTCCCCCCCTCATCCATCCTCCACCAGCCCTTCGCGATTCTCGCATCATGGCTCCCACTAGATTGCTATGGATCACCTTTGGATCCACACCTGACTCCTATTGCACCCCGCCTTCTTCTGCGCTCTCGCCCCCGGCCCCGCCCCCCGCCAGAGGGGTGGACGACTATCTTTCCTGTGAAGATCTTCGCTTGTTGAGTCCGTCGACTGCCTGCGTACGCGTTGACTGTCGGTACGAGATCGTATTGAGGGGATGCAGTCTTCCATGTATGGTACTGCGGTGTCCTGAATATGTTTTATGGACTTCCCACTGGGCCTCTCTAGATTCCTGTACAATCTCAGACAGGGCAGTGGGATTCCCGCAAGACATCGATGTGCCCATGTGGACTTTCCAGCAGCATATACGTCATCTGATGCGCATTCAGGAAGATGGAAGTGCAATATGTCGATCACCACCCGCCTTGACAAAATGCAAACAAACGCTGGGGAATGCACTTGTTCCAGTTATTGCAAGTGGATTGCACACTAAATGCAAGCAGGAGGCAATGCACGATTGTGCGCATGATCCTGGTCACATCACACAAGTCTGCGAGCGCCACACGTGCGCACACCAACATGCGCGGCCCTTCCAGCACCGCGAATGCTCGTGAGCGTCGCGATGATTCAGTATGTGAACACAACCACATGCCTGTCAACGGCTTCCGGGCGTTTCCGTTACAGGAGTGGGGGACGGGAAATGAGATGTGTTACGCTAGGGGGATCAGCAAGCAGCCGCCCATACACCTCCTCTTACGTAGGATGAGGTGTGCTTAAACAGGTCCAATCACTCGTCTTGGCCTGCTGCAGCGTTTGGGCACGTGCAGAACTTGCCAGAGGCGTCGAGAGCTAGCGACTACGGACATTGAAAAGATAGACGGTCCCTCCTCCTCCTCCTCCTCCTCCTCCTCTTCCTCCTCCTCCTTTAACTCGCATGCGAAACCGTCCCCATGGATTTCTCACAACGCACCTTCCCCCAATAAACAGTGCCAGCCCCCTGGGAGCGCCCGCTACTACTGGGCGTCTGGCCACCCATCAACGGGCACCCCCTGGAAATCCCCTTCCTCCTACGCCTCCTTCGGCTCCTCCTCCTCCTCCTCCTCCTCCTCCTCCTCCTTCTCCTCCTCCTCCTCCTCCTCCTCCCCCTCCCTGCTCCTCGTCCTCCCTCAAGGGACAGCAACATACTGATACCGCTACTTCATGGACCTCTTCCGAGGTGCGTTCTGACCAGGATCTCGAGGCGAATCCAGCCGTGGCGACGAGCAAAGGTGTCGGTATCGATCGCTTCTCCGATATCCTTCCCTCTCGCCCCACGAACGGATGGAGAAGGACAGGCAGAAGGAGGAGGGAGGGAAGGGAGGGGAGGAAGGTGAAGGGAGGGGGGGAGGGAAGGGGGGAAGGGAAGGAAAAGGGGAAGGGGGGGAGGGAGGGAAGGGGGGGGGAGGGAGGGGGAGGGGAGGGGGAAGGGGGAGGGAGGGGGAGAGGGAGGGAGGGGGGAGAGGGAGGGAGGGGAGGGGGGTGGGAGGGAGGGGGGGGGAGAAAGGGGGAGGGAGGATGACCACGACAAGGAACACCGCCAGGAGGAGGCTCCGAGAGCGCGAGAGGCCGCGCGGCGCTGGGCGCCGCGCCCTGGGGCGCCGTGGCCAGGCAGGGCGCCGCGAGCCGCGGCGGCGCGGGGCTCCGGGCACCGCTCGGCACGGCGGCGAGGGGGATGGTGGCGGCGCTGGGCGTGCGCGGGTGGGGGGGGCCGGGAAAGCGACGCGGAGCAGGCACGGCGGGGCCGAGCTCTCAAGCGCTGATTCCTGCCGGCGGCCGACGAGCAGATCGCGGAGCTCCGCTGCCTGCGGCTGCGCCCGCTCTGCAAGGGGGCTCGGCACACAGCGAGCGCTTGCGGCAGCACATCGGCCTTCCGGCCCACAGCGCCGTCGGCGTGCTTCCGAGGCCCGCGATCCCCCTCAGACCCAGGCTGGTCAACGAGCAGCGCACGCGCTCAGACCTAGAGGGGGGAGGAGCAACGGGGGAGGGCAAGGCGCTGGCCGCGCTGTGGGTGTGGGTGCGCACTGCTGGACCCCGTGGGGGTTCCCCTTCGAGCGGGGACCCCCGTCCGAAAACACATATACACACACACACGCACACACCCATAGCCCCCCCCCAGAATTCCACTCCAAGAGTTCTAAGGGCCGTATATGTAAGGTTACTAGTTGTCAGCCCGTGACAGGCGGCGCCTCGGACGAAGCCAGGATCGTGACATAACCGGCTCGGGATGCATCGGGGATCTCTGGGACCTAGCGGCTCGGGAGGACGGATCGGGCGTCCCGCAGATGTCCGAGAGGGAGAGCTGGAACTCGTCTGCCCCCTGATCGTGTCCAGCAGTGTCACTGCCTCGATTGTTCGATCATCACACAGAGGATGCCAATGTTTGGCATCTCAAATGTGTTTGGTTCCATCGGGGCGTTCTCGATCATTCAAAGACGGAGCTCCCGCTGCAGTGCTGGCCACATTTCAGAATAGATGCGCTGCCCCCGTCGTTCAGACTGGCGCTCTCGTTCCAGCGCAGGCCATATTTCTGGATCCAATAGCTTCCTCGTCGTTGAAGACACCCTCATTTCCCCTTCTTCGCCTTCCTCTTGTCCTCCTACTCCTCATGCTCTTACTCCTGCTCCTGAACCTGCTGCTGCTGTTGATCCTCCTCTCTACGTCCTCATCCTCGTCTTCCTCATGCCCCTCTTCCTGCTCATCTAACACCGCCTCTTTTGTTTCATCCTCTGTACCAGTCCCCCCTCCCACCTCACCCTCTTTTTGCGCACCATACAATGGCAAGTCATTTGGTGGATTCAGGTCCTTAGGACACCCCCGCAAAACAGGCAGGTCAAAGAAACTTAGCGCAACGGGAAGGGACGGGTGGGAGGGATAGCACAGCACAGACGGCGTGAACGCACATACCTCAGCCCCTCCCCCTGCTACTCTCCCTCCTCTCCTCTCGATGCTCATGCTCCTCTCCTCCCCCTGCTCCTCTCCCTCCTTTCCTCTCCTCTCCTCTCCTCTCCTCTCCTCTCCTCTCCTCTCCTCTCCTCTCCTCTCCTCTCCCTCCCCTCCCCCTGCTCCTCTCCCCCTGCTCCTCTCCCTCCCCCCCGCTCCTCGAGCTCTCTTTAGGTCGGGCATGTCCTCTTACAGTCGGATGTTGGACGAAACATACATCAATAACCAACCACTATCCAAAAATATCCACAATACTCAAAGCATTCGTCCCCCGACTATGTGTCGACTACTTTTGGACATCCGTCCTGTACAGGGACATGCCCGACTTCACCACACCCCCTCCCCCCGCGCACCGAGCGGACCCCGCTCCCCGCGCGTGGCTGCCCTCGCTCCTGGCGCGGCCCAGGCTCCCCGCCCGCCTGCTGGAGGCGGTGGACGCCCGGCTGCGCGAGAGGCCGAGGGAGTCCTCCCGAGGGGGGGAGGCACTAGAGGAAAGAGAACTATGCACATGCACCGATTCTGGCCAGGCCCATCCCTAGCCCAGGATCGGTGCATGCGCCCTCTGACCTTGGCCAGGAAGGTCTATGCACCGATCCTGGGTCAAGGATGGACGTTGTCAGGAGAGGTGCGCGTGCATAGTTCTCTTCGCCCGAGGCACCTGGCCATCGCTCGGACGTCCACTTCCTGTGCTTGTTTCGGTTTCGTGCGTGGATTTTTTCGCGAAATGATCAAGGATGCTCCTCGATGGTCCTCGCCGAAGAAGAAATGCACACGTCCGAGCGATGCCAAGGGCACGTGGTGTCGGGAGAGAGGCTCCCGGGGTGCAGGCGCGGTGTCAGGAGAGAGGCTCCCTGGCTCCGGGCTCGGGGGGCGGGCCGGGGGCTCGGGGCCCCGCGGGGCGTGCCGTGGGATGCGTCGGGGAGCTCCAGGACATCCCCAATGGAATGGCTTCTCCGGAGGGCTTAGGCGACCCCTCCTCCCCCTCCTCCTCCTCCTCCTCCTTCTCCTCCTCCACCTCCTCCTCCTCTCCTCCTCCTCCTCCTCCTCCACCTCCTCCTCCGAGGGGGGCAGCAAGGGGATACGCTTAGGTCGGGCATGTCATCCCATAGGCAGAAATTGGACGAACAATAATTACCCGACGGTAGGACCCCAATATGAGAATGAGTTTAACCTGCCTGGGGATATCCTCATGTCCCCTTCTCCTACCTCCTCCTGTCTCGTCCTTCTCCTCCTGCCTGCTGCTCCTCCTGCCTCAACCCCTGCCTCCTCCGCCTCTTGTCTCCTCCTCTTCTTCTTTTTCCTCCTCCTCTTTATTCCTCCTCATCGTCCTCTTATGCATCCTCCTCCTCCTCCCATTCCCCTTGTTGTTCCTGCCTCCTGCCTCCTCCTCCTCCTGCTTTCCCTCTCCCTATTCCTCCTCCTCCTCCTCCTCCTCCTCCTCCTCCTCCTCCTCCTCCTCCTCCTCTCATCTCATCATCATCATCATCATCATCATCATCATCATCATCATCATCATCATCATCATCATCATCATCATCATCATCATCATCATCATCATCATCATCATCATCATCATCATCATCATCATCATCATCATCATCATCATAATCATCATCATCATCATCATCATCATCATCATCATCATCATCATCATCATCATCATCATCATCATCATCATCATCATCATCATCTCCTCTCCCTCCTCCGCCTCCTCCTCGTCTCCATCTTCCTCCCCTCCTCCTTCCCCTCCTCCTCCTCCTCCTCCCGCCTCCTCTTTGGCCTTCTCCTCCTCCTGCCTCCTCCTTACGCCTCCTGCCTCCTCCTGGGGCCTCCTGGGGCGTCTTGGGGCCTCCTGGAACCTTCTGGACCTCCTGGGGCCTCCTAATGCCTCCTAGGGCACTCCTCCTCCTCCTCCTCCTCCTCCTCCTTCCGGTCCTCGTCCTTCCCCCCCTCTGCCTCCTCCTCTTCCTCCTTCTCTTTCTCGTCCTGCACCCTCCTCCTCCTCCTCCTCCTCCTCCTCCTCCTCCACGTGCGGAACACGGCCCAGAAGAAACGCGCGACTTGCGTCCCAGCGGATACGCACTGAAGGACGACCCAGAGGAAGCGCGCGCCGGAGGACGACCCGGACGACGGGCTCCCGCCTGAGACAACCTTGCGTTTCACTCACAGTCGAGGCTCCCGCCTGACACTTCTTCCATACTCAAGCCTCAGGGGCCCAAAAGTGACGACGGTTGCAAGATCCCAATGGCCCGCCTCGGATTACTCCTATGAGCTGCGGGCCCCATCGGGAGGGAGCTCCCGCCTGAGACTTCCTCGCAATTCAATCACAGATGAAGATCCCGCCTGACACTCCCTCCAAATTCAAGCCTCACGGGCCCAAACGTGACGACAGTTGCAGGAGGCCGATGACCCGCCTCGGATTACTCATACGAGCTGCGGGCCCCATAGGGAGGGGGCTCCTGCCTGAGAATTCCTCGCAATTCACTCGCAGACGAAGCTTCCGCCTGATACCTCCTCCATTTTTTCAAACCTCAGGGGCCCAAAAGTGACGACAGTTGCAGGATCCCGATGACCCGCTCGGATTACTCATGCGAACTGGGGGCCCCATGGGCACGGGGCTCCCGCCTGAGACTTCCTTGAATTTCACTCACAGATGAGGCGCCCGCCAGAAACTTCTACCATTTTCGAGCCTAAGGAACCCCAAAATGACGACAATTGCAGGAGGCCGACGACCCGCTCGGTTTACTCATACGAGCTGCGGGCCCCATAGGGAGGGGGCTCCCGCCTGAGAACTCTTCGCAATTCACTCACTGACGAGGCTCCCGCCTGATACTTCCTCCATATTCAAGCCTAAGGGGCCCAAACGTGACGACAGTTGCAGGAAGCCGATGACCCGCCTCGGATTACTCATATGAGCTGCGGGCCCCATACGGAGGGGGCTCCCGCCTGAGAATTCTTCAACATTTACTCACAGACGAGACTCCCGCCTGATACCTACTCAAATCTGGGTGTGAGGGAGGGAGTGAGTGAATGAGTGAGTGCGTGAGGACGGTGATGAAGCTGATGATGATAATGAAGAAGATGATGATGATCATCATCATGATGTTGCTGATGCTGATGCTGATGCTGATGCTGATGCTGATGCTGATGCTGATGCTGCTGATGATGATGATGATGATGATGATGATTCTGAGTATGATGATGCTGCTGCTGCTGCTGCTGCTGATGATGATGATGATGATGATGAGTGTGTGTGATTGAGTGAGTGGGCGGGTAGGTGGGTGGGTGAGTGGGTGAGTGCGTGAGTGATGATGATGAGTGTGTGAGCGAGTGTGTGAGTGTGTGAGTGAGTGGGTGAGTGAGCGAGTGTAAGTGACGATGTGTGTGAGTGATTGAATGAGTGAGTGTGTGTGTGTGTGTGTGAGTGCGAAGGGTGTGGGTGTGTTCTCTTGTTCCTGCGCGGGGTGTGTGCAGATAAGAGCTGTCAAAAAATACCCGCAAATGGTCAAAATAGTAAAAAAACATGTCCCCTTATCATCTTGTGGTATTTTTGAATGCCCTCCTGTAGAGGAACGAACAGGCCCGACGTACGGATATGCAGAAGACAGCTCTGGTCCAGGGTCTGGGCCCCACCCCTCTCATGCCGACGCCATCGCCCCCCACCCCACCCCCCGCGCGACGGGACGGGGATACGCAGAAGGCATCTATGTGTTCCAGGTCTGGCCACCCCCCACCCTCATGCTAATGCCATCGCCCCCCCCCCCCCCGTTCGATGGCCCGCCTCCCCCTGTGGGTGAGGTGTGGTGCTGTGGATGTGGCGAGTGTGACGTGGAACTCTGGTGCTCCAGGAGAGCTCCGGAGGTCGTCGTCGTCGCCGCCGCCGCCGCCGTCGTCGCCGTCGCCGTCGTCGGCGTCGGCGTCGGCGTCGGCGTCGGCGTCGGCGTCGTCGTCGTCGTCGTCGTGGTCGTCCCCCCCGCACTTCGTCAGGGGGGTGGGCCCGAGGGACCCTGAGACCCATCCCATCTGGGGTGGGGGGGCCCGTGGGCCTGGAGCCCGGGATCATCTGTACACCGCCACCCTTCCTGGCCAGGGCCATCCTGGGTCCTGGCATGGTCTGTGCGCCTCCTGGCCGAGGGCAGAAAGGTCTATACACCATCGTGGAGCCCAGGGTGGCGCTGGCCAGAGAGGGCACGGTGGTGGTGTATAGATGCCATCTGCGGAGGGGATTCCGGTGCCGCTGCTGGCCGGGCCTCTCGGCATCAGGGTAAGTCAGCACCGAATCGGGAGATCGGGCCGAAGCGAAAGGTGCGTCGGAAGAGGAGTCAAATCGCACCGTGCCAGCCAACATCGGCACAGAATCGGACCGATCGAATGGAAACGGGCCCTGATTACCTCTCGGCTGGGAAAACTCTGAACACGACTACGAGGCGAATCCAGCCGTGGGGGAGAGGGACCACCCCCCAGGAGTCTCAAAAAGGTGCAGACGAGGGAAAGGGCCACGGTAATCATCCCAAGACATCCGATGCCTGGATTGCGGATGCAGCACGAACATGTTATTCGCGAGATCAGCCGACCGGCCTGACTGAGCTGACTGGACTGGACTGGCCTGATCGCTCGCGTCTGGCGGTCGTGTATGTGTTGGGCGGCCGAGTGCGCAACATGTGGCGCACTTAATAACAGGCTGCTCTGTTGCCGGCAGCCGAATGCGCAACCTACGGCGCGGCCAACCGCAGGCTGTTTTCTTCTCGGCGGCCGAGTGGGCAATCTGTGGGGCAACCAGTTACAAATCGTTCTACCTCTGGTGGCCGAGAAGGCAAGCGATGGAAGGCACAATCTCTGGCCGCACCAGCAGCAAGCCGTAATATCTCCGCCAACTGACAGCGCAACAGATCAGGATAACAAATCCGCACGAGCACATAACAGAACGCTTAGCTCTATGAGAATATGTGAAACGTGCTGTGTGCTGGACATGGATGGGGGAGAGAACAATCAGATAGCTCTTGGGAACCACGGGAGTCCTTGTAGGCGTGCTTGTGTCCTCTGGGTCCCCTTCAACATCTAGCGAAACTAATGGCTGGCCGTTCTGTTTCTGGCCGCCGAGTGCTTAACCTCTGGCGGAACACCTGCCGCACTCCACGGATGTCTTAGCCCTCGGCGCAACGCAACCCATGCCGCGACCCATAGATGGTGCAACCTGTGGCGTCACCAGTGGGTGGCGCAACCAAAGGCGTGCCCCAACGGTGGCGCACCCTCTGGCAGCTTTTTTACCGGGCCACGCCCGACTCACGCTGGCTGCTTGTGCTGGCAGTGAGACCCAAGCGGCGAACTGTCTTGTGTGCGTGTTTTCCAATCAGGGCCTCCAGAGCCCCGACCACTTCCTCAAGGCCACCTGTTCATCCCCAGCCGTGCCTTGACAGCCCCAGGGCCCGAGAATGGCCCCCGAGAGGCCGAGAGCAGCGAGAAGCCTCCGCCTGGAGCCTTGTCGGGACGTCGGCTGTCCGGATGATGATTGTGTCCTCCTCCCCCCCCGGTTGAGGGGGGTCGAGGCGGGGGAAGTGGCTCCGGGGGGCAGGACAAGCACCGGGAATCGGCGTTCCACCGCCAAAGGGTCGGCGACAGGCCCCCGTTCTGGCGAAGCCGCACACTCCTGGGCAGCGTCCGCGGGGAAACCAAGAGTTACCGATACTGCCACTCCACGGGCCTCTCCCGGGGTGCGTTCTGATCAGAATTTCGAGGCGAATCCAGCGGTGGCGACGAGGGCCTCCCAGGACGTCCAAAAAGGGGAAAACAGGCGGAGGGTAGCGGTAGCACTAGCGACAAGAGCCGTGCACCCCGTCTGCCTGCGGCATTCCTCGAGCCGCCTCGCTCGGCACGGGCGATCGGGGGTCTTCCCCCCCACACTGGGCCAGCCCCTTGGCCAAGGGGGGGCGAAGTGCATCTCCTGGGACGCTCTGGGCGAGGCGCAGCTGCTGGAGAGCATCCCGCGAGCGGAAACACATTTGGGAGCCTGCGAAAGAATCCGAGCACCCCGAACCGATGGCCCGTCGAAAATAGAGGAACAAGAAACAGCAAAACATGGCCGTCTCTGAGGTCTGCGCGCATTTCCTGGATCGGCGCTGGACCCCGCTCCCTGGCCCCTGGAGCGCGCCGGGGGCGGAGCCGCCAGGGGGAGCCCAACGCTGATCCAAGAAATCCGCGAGGAGCTCAGAGAAGTTATGTTTCTGCCGTTTTGTTGCCTTCGAGAACCCATGGCCCAATCGAAACCGAGGCTCTCCCTTCCCTGCCCGCTGCCCCCCCCTCCTGCAGACCCCAGGATGGCCGATCGGGGATCTCAGGGACGGGCGAGATCTCCGGGAGGGGCGAGCACTGCGCCGCCAGGATCTCCGGGATGGGCGACCGGGGGTCGATGCTCCCACGCAAGGCCAGAGCTCCCCCCTGCCAGCTGGCCCCGAGACAAGACCGGCCCTCCCCTCCCCGCCCTGCCCGTGGCCGCCCTCTGCAGACCTCGTGGGAGCGCCCGGGCGGGATTCCCAGCCGCTCCGGGTGGAGGGGGCAACGGCCGCGATTGTTTCGCGGGAGCTCTCCCCCAGATCATTGGATACCGAACTTGTTCGGTCTCGATCGACAGCGCCCGAGGGGCACTCCAAATCGGCGGCGACCGATCGCGACACCAATCGGTCGCAACCGATCTTGAAATAAATCGGTCACGACCGACCGATACCAGAACTTGAGGCAAAAGCGGCAGCGACACATCGCGCAGATCGCGACCAGAAAAAGGCTGGCATCCAATGATAGAGGCCTCCTGGCTGAGGCCCGAGTGGATGGAGTCGGAGGATCGCGCCGCATCGCGAATGCATCGGCGATGCACCGGCGACGTCGGTGGTGCATCGGCGACGGCATCGCGGAGCAAATCAGGCTTCACACCGAACCGCATCGACGATGTCGGTGATGCGGCGCGATCCTCCGACCCCATCTGCTCGGACCCCATCTAGGGGGCCTAAGCATGACCAAGGGCTTGCTGCCCCCTGCGGATCCCCTCCCCCCTGACTTCTGAGAAAGCAGGTCTGCTCTGGATCGGATCGCGAAATCGGATCTGATCGAGAGCGCATTGAATCGCCAAAGAATCGTCCCGAATCGGATCGGTATCGAATCGCCGCGCCCCGCGTCCGGCTGGCCCTGGCCGATGCCGGTGAATAGAGCCGGATCGCATCGAATTGGAATCGCGGCCCCAGCCAGCGAATCGAACCGCATCGAATCGGATCGCAGGCGGCCCTGGAAGGCCCGCCCTCGCTGAAGTTTCCCCCCCCCCCCCCAGGCTTACCGCCGACAGGGGCCGCCCCCCCCTGCGGACCCCGTCCTCCCTGGCGAGCGCCGACGCTGCCAGGCGGGCCGGCGGCAGCGACGCGCGGGCGGAGCCCGGGGTGGCCGCCGGCAGCAGCACGGCGGTGGGCGTCGGCGTCGGCGCCGGCAGCAGCGCGGCGGTGGGGACGCCCGCGGCGGCGGCCGGGCTGGGCGGAACCTGTCAGCCCAGACCCAGCGGTTGTTCCCCCTATTCGGGTTTTGGCACATTCGGGTTTTGACATTGATGCACCCTTGCGTACTCTATACATCCTTGTACGATGCATGTGATGTGGTGGTGCAAGTTCTAGGTTAAGTGATACGCCGCAGGTTAAGTGATCCAAGGTGTAGGTTGTAAGGTGTAGGATAATTGATGATACATGTTTGTATTTCAACTGAGACATGCACGTCACGTGATACACAATGCATGCTACACATTGCCGCATACGTGAAACGTCGACGTAACCGTGCATTGTACATACACAGCAACATGTTATGTATTACAAGTTGCATGTTACGTGATACGCCAACGCATCCTGGAATGCATACAGCGCAAATCTGCAGCGTTATATGTAGCAACGAACTGATAAGAAGGATTATTTGTCATCCACGTAACCATGTGTCAGGATCCATGTAACGATGCGCAGAGGGAGCAAGCCATGGGGGCGTCCACTACCGCACCCTCGCGAGGAGAAGGGAGAAGGGCTGCCCTCTCCCCCTCGCCCACGCTGGGCGGCGTCCACCGCCGCAACTGCCGCCGCCGCCGCTGACTCCGCCCCTTCCTCCTCGAGCCCTCCCCCGGCCCTCCTCCTCCGCCCCTTCCTCCTTCGCGGCGAACGTGTCCGTGCAGTCAACCCGCGTGGTAAGGATGGGCAACCTTCCCAAGGATATCCTTGCGTCCTTGCCTCCTCGGTCCATCCTCGGCCCCTGTGGGCCGCTCCCCGCTCGGGAAGCTTCGAAATGGGCGCCCAAGGCCCTTGCGTCCCTGTCGCGCATCCTTGCGATGCGCGCCGACTGTAACCTTCTCAGACGGGTCCGGAGTCTGGTCGCAACCCAGACAACATGCGACGCCCTGATTGTTTAGTGCGGGGTCCCTGGAAGTCCCGACTCCTTCCTCCGGACCCGTTTTTCGTCCTCTGAGTCGTTGTTTGACGGTCCCAGGGCCCAGCGAGGGCCTCCCGAGGCCGAACATCGCGCGTGGGCGGGGGGTGTGCTGGGTGGCGCCCGCGAGTGTACTACGGCGACCGCAGCGCACCCCCCGCCCCACGTGAACCATGGGCTTCCTTGAAACCGCTGTGAACTCTGAAAACAAATGAGTGTGGCGCTGAAAAGAAAAAAGAAAGAACCACGTTTCGAAAACGGCCAGGCCTCCATCCGTAAAACGCTTATGTCCGCGGCGCCAAAGCGAGAACCCTATTTTGAAAACGGCTGGCCCTCCATCTGTGGAGCTGCTGCGAGCTTTTGATACAAATGTGCACGGCGCTGCGGTGAGAAACACATTTTGAAAACTTTGGGTCGACCCGGAAAACGGCCCGCTCTGCATCTGCGAAGTTCTTGCACTGAAAAACGAATCTGCGCGGCGCGAACGAGAGAACGACATTTTGACAACCGCCTGCCCTCCATCCGCGAAGCTCTTGCAATCTTTCAGTTTAAGTACGGATCAAAAACGGTGAGGAAGTCTCGGGCAAAACGCCCGGCCCGCCCAACCGACACGCTTCGGGGTGCGACAGAAAGAGGTGGTGACCTTGCCCTTGTAAGTCCCCTCCAGGAGGAAAAGGAGGAGAAAGAGAAATATATGAGAAGGGATGGTGGGGGATGGGGGGTGGGAACAAGGAGGAGGGCGGCGCGTGGCTTCCCGACCACGACGTCCTCGGCGTAGAGCAACTGCTCTTCCACTGGGTGGGGCCATCGAGGAACCAGGCAAACAGGCCTGGACAAAACGATGGTGCACACGAGGAGGGCGACAAGGAGAGAGGATGAGCGACAGCAGGAGCAGGAGGACAACGAGGGGGGACATCTTGGGCTCTCCCAAGGACATCGTGGGATCAAACAGCCCCCTCGGCCACCCGGCCGTGTCGCGTGCCCGCCCGGGTGCACGCCAGACGCGCTGTCCCCCTCGTGCGCCGTGCGCCCAGGCGTCTGCCGCACCCGCGGCCGCAGGAGGACGACGAAGGGGGAGGTGGAGCAGGAGGAGCGGTGAGGAGGAGCCAAGACAGGAGCAGAGGGACGAAGAGAGAGAGAGAGAGAGGTCTCCTGGAGGTCCCCATCCGGCCCCTGAGGCCCCCAGACGCAGGACAAGAACACCAAACAAACTCAACCCTGGACCTTCCCTCTCCTCCTCCTCCTTCTCCTCCTCCTCTTCCTCTTCCTCCTCCTCCTCCTCTTCCTCGTCGTCCTCCTCCCCCCCTCAGATCCGACATAAAGAAGAAACTGGAACATCGCAAGAAACTCGACTTGAACCCCGGACCCAATCTCTCTGCGTTAGCTGTCGAGTCGCACCGATCTGTGAGAGTCCGAGCGCTCGAAACTGCAAACTCGACCGTCGTTCTCAGGGTTATCATCCTCCTCCTCCTCCTCCTCCTCCTCCCTCCTCCCTCCTCCTTCCTCCTCCTCCCTCCTCCTCCTCCTCCTCCCTTCCTCCTCCTCCACCTCCTCCTCCTTCCTCCTCCTCCCTCCTCCCCTCCTCCTCCTCCTCCTCCCCCTCCCCTTCCTCCTCCTCCTCCTCCTCTTCTTCCTTCCTCCTCCTCCTCCTCCTCCAACCAGGAGCAAAAGGAGCAAGGGAGAGGGCCGGGCTGGCCGGCGCCTGCTCCAGGCACGGGCTGGCGTGCACCACGGGAGGGACCCACGAAGGCCACGAGTGGAAGGCGCTGGGCGGCCCTTCCTGCGGCACGGCGTGCGGCTGCCTCGGAGGGAAAGGCTTCTGCTGACCGTCCTCCCCCTCGCTCGCTAGCTTACCTAAGGACCCAGAGCTTCGAAGCGCGTGCTTAAAGAAGTGAGAGCAAGGAGGCAGCGACCCTCTAGCGTGCACGCGCAGCGGCAGGAGGGAGGCAGCACTGAGACACAGCCTGGCCCCCTGAAGCAAGTGAAAGGACGAGTCCTTCTTCCTCCTCCTCCTCATCATCCTGCTCCTCCTCGGCCCACGAGACTTCAACATCGACGTTGTCGTGCGGTTCTTTTACGTACGGATTGCTGTGCCTCTGGACGCCGCCGGAAGCCTCCAGGACCACGGCATCTCTGGAGGTCCTCCACGGGCTGCCGAGGTCCATTGTGGGCTGGGCTGCACGAGGGCCGAAGGAGCGAACCGAGCACTGCCACGACGGGCACGCGAGCGCAGCCGAGGGATATTCCATTCGAGCCCTTTGGCCCAAGATGCCCCCCGGCCCCCCCGACATTCATACCGAGGGCGTTGCGCAGGAGGGGGCGTGCATGGCCAGAAGCATCCGAGCCCCCAAAGCACCACCTCGCTGAGACCAACATAATTGATTTCGGGGGCGGGGGGGGATGATCAGACACCCCCTCGAACATGAGGGGTTCGAACATTTTGTCCATCTGCTGGCACGCAGAGGCCGTGCGCATCAGCGGCTCTCCCCCCCCCCCGGAGAGCTTCAGCCCTCTGGCCCGGCCACGGCGAGGTCCTCTTCGCGCCCCTGGCGACCAATGACGGCGGATCGGCGATCCGCCGATCGTGCCCCTCTCAGCGGAGGAGGAGGGAGGAGGAGAAAGGGGGAGGCCGAGAAGGAGGCGAATCAGGAGGATGAGGAGGAGGGGGAGGAGGAGGAGGAGGAGGAGGAGGAGGGGAGGAGGGAGGAGGAGGAAGAGGAGAAGGAGGAGGACGAGGAGAAGAGGAGGAGGAGGAGGAAAGGAGGAGGAGGCGGAGGAGGAGGAGGAGGAGGAGGAGGAGGAGGAGGAAGGAGGAGGAGGGGGGAGGAGGAGGAGGAGGAGGAGGAGGAGGGGGAGGAGGAGGAGGGGAGGAGGAGGGAGGAGGAGGAGGAGGAGAGGAGGGGGAGGAGGTGGGGGAGGAGGAGGAGGAGGAGGCGGAGGAGGAGGAGGAGGTGGAGGAGGAGGAAGGGAGGAGGAGGAGGAGGAGGAGGAGGAGGAGGAGGAGGGGAGGAGGAGGAGGAGGAGGAGGAGGAGGAGGAGGAGGAGGAGCAGGGGGGAGGGGGAGGAGGAGGGTGAGGGTGAGGAGGGGGGAGGAAGAGGAGGAGGAGGGGAGGAGGAGGAGGAGCAGGGGGAGGGGAGAGGAGGAGTGAGGGTGAGGAGGGGGAAGAGGAGGAGGAGGAGGAGGAGGAGGAGGAGGAGGAGGAGGAGGAGGAGGAGCAGGGGGAGGCGGAGGCGGAGGAGGAGGAGGGGGATACCGCACTGCATTGGCGACGCCGCGCAAGTCTCCCAGCGTGTGGCGGGCACAGTAGAGGGGTGATTCGGAGGCCGAAGCACCAGGCGCCAGCAAACGAGGGCGAAACCTGACTACCAACCCACGATGCAACGCACTGGATGGAACGCCATACGATTGGCATTGCTAGGGCGTCACGAAGGCAGTGGAACGGCCAACTGGGGTTTGGGCGGAGATTGGTCAAGCACGGATGGGAGGAGGAGGAGGAGGGGGAAGGAGTTCGAGGATCGACTGAAGACGAGCCGGGCGGGGTCCCCACGTGGAGACTAACAGGAGAAATGGAGTGGAGGTGCGCGCAACGACCTAGCCTAAACAAGCGCGGCGCTGCGGATGCCAAGAATCCTGCCGTAATGTTGAATCAGACTGGCCGAAACAACGGACCGCGAGCTAGTTGGGCATGCCATATGCAAAGCCTTAGCCCACAGTCCTAGCAGAATTCCCGGGACATCGTGTAACACCGCGCGGCCTGTAATCCTGTAGCTCCTGCCCTGTTTGTTGAGTCGGTCTGGCCGAAACAACGGGCCGCAGGCTACTTGGGCATGCGGCGCATATCCTTAGCCCACAGCCCTGGCAGAGTTCCAGTGATGCCGGCCCTAGCCTAAACACGCGCGGCTCTGCGGGTACCAGGAGGAGGAGGAGGAAGGAGGAGGAGGAGGAGAAGGATGAGGGGGAGGAGGAAGAGGAGGAGGAGGAGGAAGAGGAGGAGTGAGCAGGAGGAGGAGCGACAGTGACAACGAGTGTCCAGCGAGAGAGAGAGAGAGAGAGAGAGGAGTGGACGCAGCCCGAAAGCGTCATGCTGATTTGAATTTGTTTCAGGGCTGTGCGGGCCCTATGGCCCCTGCTCTCGCCGAGCTCTAGACTCCATCACCTGGGACCCACTTCGCTGGGCCGTTGCCCGCGAGAGCCCAAAGGAGTCGAGCACGAGAGTCGGAGGATGATACGGAGGAGGAGGAGGACGAGGAGGAAGTGGATGAGGAGGAGGAGGAGAAAAAACATGGAGGTGGAACAAGATGGAGGCGGGAAACGAAGACGACGATGACGACAACGACGATCCTCTCCTCCACTGCCGCCTTTATGTTTGACTCGGGCCCCAACAAATCTCCAACACTTCCTCAAGGCCGGTTCCTCAGGCGTCGGAAACAACCAACAACCAGATCGCAATTCCTTGCGTCGCCGGGATGTGAAGAAACAGACAACGGATCCGCGATTCAGGGATCGATCTGCTCGACTGGCGGCCGCACTGTCAGAGGAACAGAAAAGGGGAAACCCTAAACTTGCGGACGTCTTGCGAGTTTCCCGGGCTGGCGCTCGGCTCCGCTACCTGGCACGCGGAGCGCTCCAGGGGCGGCGCCGCAAGCGCCGCCAGGGGAGTCCAGCGCCAATTCAGGGTATCCGCGCGGACCTCCGAAAATGTCTGCTATTCGGCTCACCCTCCAAAGCACGGGGGAGGGCGACAACGGTGACGACGACGACGACGACGACGACGACGACGACGACGACGACGACGACATCAACAACGACGACGACGACGACGACGACGACGACGACGACGACGACGACGACGACGGCGGCGGTGGCGACGACGACGACGACCACAACAACGGCGACCACGACGACGACGACGACGACGACGATGACCACGACGACCCCGACGACAACGACGTCGACAACGACGACAGCGAAGATCCTCTCCTCCGATGTCGCATGCGTTTGTGTAACGTTTGTCGGTCCTGGGTCCTGGATGCGGCCTTCAGATGTCGAACACTTCCACACAACTGGCCGCCGCAATTTTCTTGCGCCGCCGAGATGCAGAGGTTGGCTGCGAGCGAGGGGGGGAAATGAGAAGGGGAAGGTCTTCTCAGAAGGCGCCGGGACTTCTCAGAAGCCCTCGCGTCTTCTGAGAAGTCTTCTGTGTCTTCGGGGCAAGCTTAGAAACATTCTCAGAAGGCCAGAGAACTTCCGAGCCTCCTGCGGATGCCAGGAGACTTCCGAGAGCCTTCCGGGGGAGGAAGAGTAGTAGGAGCAGCAGTGGGAGTAGAAGTAGAAAGGAGCAGGGCTAGGAGTAGGAAGGAGCAGGAGCAGGAGCAGGAGTAGTACTAGGAGCAGGAGTGGGAGTAGTAGCAGGAGCAGTAATAGAAGTAGTAGTAGTAGTAGTAGTAGTAGTAGTGTAGTAGTAGTAGCAGTAGCAGTAGTAGTAGTAGTAGTAGTAGTAGTAGTAGTAGTAGTACGAGTCGTAGTCGTAGTCGTAGTCGTAGTAGTCGTAGTAGTAGTAGTAGTAGTAGTAGTAGTAGTAGTAGTAGTAGTAGTAGTAGTAGTAGTAGTAGTAGTAGTAGTAGTTGTAGTTAGTAGTAGTAGTAGTAGTAGTAGTAGTAGTAGTAGTAGTAGTAGTAGTAGTAGTAGTAGTAGTAGTAGTAGTAGTAGTAGTAGTAGTAGTAGTAGTAGTAGTAGTAGTAGTAGTAGTAGTAGTAGTAGTAGTAGTAGTAGTAGTAGTAGTAGTAGTAGTAGTAGTAGTAGTAGTAGTAGTAGTAGTAGTAGTAGTAGTAGTAGTAGTAGTAGTAGTAGTAGTAGTAGTAGTAGTAGTAGTAGTAGTAGTAGTAGTAGTAGTAGTAGTAGTAGTAGTAGTAGTAGTAGTAGTAGTAGTAGTAGTAGTAGTAGTAGTAGTAGTAGTAGTAGTAGTAGTAGTAGTAGTAGTAGTAGTAGTAGTAGTAGTAGTAGTAGTAGTAGTAGTAGTAGTAGTAGTAGTAGTAGTAGTAGTAGTAGTAGTAGTAGTAGTAGTAGTAGTAGTAGTAGTAGTAGTAGTAGTAGTAGTAGTAGTAGTAGTAGTAGTAGTAGTAGTAGTAGTAGTAGTAGTAGTAGTAGTCGTAGTCGTAGTAGTAGTAGTAGTAGGAAGGGGAGGAGGAGGAGGAGGAGGAGGAGGAGGGGCAGGAGGAGGGAGGTGGACGGGAGAGGGCGACAACGGCGACGGCGACGACCACGACCACGACGCCAACGCCGACGTAAACGACGACGACGATGACGATGACGACGACGACGCCGATGCCAACGCAAACGACGACGACTACGCCGACACCACCGCCGACATCGACAACGACGCAGACGCCGACGCCGCCGACGCCGACGACGACGCCAACGCAGACGCCGACGCCAACGCCGACGCCGACGACGACGAACCCGACAACGACGCAGACGCAGACACCGACTCCGACGCCGACGCCGACGCGGACAGACCTAGAGGCCTGCCAAAGTCTGCCCGCGCGGGGGGTCCAGCGCCGATCCACGAAATCAACGAGGACCTCTGGAAGTTTATGCTTTATGTCATTGTTTACTCTTCTAGCCCCGTCTCGATCGGCTCGATAGTGGGATCGCCGATCCCCTGAGCCTCCTGGGTGGGCGAGCAGATGGAGTCGGAGGATCACGCCGCACCATCGATGCCTCGCCGATGCATCGGCGAAGCATCGGTGATACATCGGCGACGTCGGGGTGGAGAACATCGGGCTGCACACCGTTTTGCATCGGCGAGGCATCCGGGGTGCGGCGCGATCCTCCGACTCCATCTGCTCGCCCACCCAGGAGGTCTAGGGGATCGGCGATCCTACTATCGAGCCGATCGAGACGGGGCTAGAGGAGCAGACAATGACATAAAGCATAAACTTCCATAGGTCCGCGCTGAGTTCCTGGATCGGCGCTGGACCACCTTCCCCGGCGCGCGGAGCGCGCTAGGGGCGGCGACGGAGGCGCCGCCAGGGGGGCCTGGCGCCGATCTGATGTTGTTGGTTGTTTCCCGATGATGAGGGGCAACCATATGAGGGGACCAGCATATGGGGGGGACGAGCATCGCCCTGGACTCGGCGATACATCGCCGATAGATCAGCGATGGGCCGCCAACAATGAACCCGCACGTTCCTGGGCGGGGTGGGCTATCGGCCCCCTATCGTCGATGAACGGACGATTGGGGGTCGATGCATCCACCCCTGTTGCCCCTGGGGTTTTTGGGCCATCACTCGGCTCCCCGGCGGCCGCTTGGGATGACTCCAGCACCGCCGGAACGCTCTCGGCGAGGCGCAGCTGCTGGAGAGCACCCCGAGCCTGGAGAGCCGCCGAACACCTGCGAAAGCGCCCGACCACCGCGAACCTCGAAACGACCCCTCCTCGTGGCCCCCGAGAGCATCGGCGATCCCGGCGATCGAGCCGCTCGACCGGCGGGCCGCGCCCTCTCGAGGCGCCCGCGTCGCGCAGCACGGCCGCCGCGCCGGCCGCCGCGCCGGCGCCCCGAGGGACGCCGCGGCCTCGGGCGCCGGGGCCACCGCCCGCGCAAGGGCGAGGGGCTGCGGCGCGGCGAGCCCAGGGCGCCCCAGCGGGCTGGGGGAGCGGGACGGCGTGGCCCACAGCACCGAGGGGGAGGGGGAGGATGAGGGAGGAGGGGCAGGGGGAGGAGAGGAGGGAAGGGGGGGGGGCGGGCGGGCCGAGGAGGGAGGGAGGGCAGAGGGAGGAGGAGGAGGGGGAGGAGGAGGAGGAGAAGGGGGAGAGGAGGAGGAGGGAGGAGGGAGGAGGAGGAGGAGGAGGAGGAGGGAGAAAGGAGAAAAGGAGGAGGGAGAGGAAAAGGAGGAGGAGGAGGAGAGGAGGAGAAGGGGAGAGGAGGAGGAGGAGGAGGAGGAGGAGGAGGAGGAGGAGGAGGAGGAGGAGGAGGAGGAGGAGGAGGAGGAGATCCGTAGCCATTTTGGCTCAAGTCCGTAGCGTTTCTGGCTCAGGACCTGACCACAGTGGCAATGGGGAATTGCGGCCCCCACAGTTTGCATCCTCTCTGCTTGGTCAGACGAGGTACTCTTCTTGTGAGCTCCTGGTGGGGCACAGCGTTTTCAGTTCAGTTGCCTATGGGCAGCCTCAGTCGCCGCGATGTCTGGTGCTGCCCGCGGAAGAAGTGTGGATTCAAAACCAATTTCTCGTTCAAGAAGTTCTGCTACAAGTGTGGTGCTGAGCGTCCTCCTGTGCCTGGCTCTCCTCCAATGCAGCCTGCCCGTGGGGACTGGGCTAATGGTCCCCCGCGGACCGCCGATGCCAAGGCCAAAGCCAAGCCCAAGTTACTCGACTCTACCCAGTTGGCAGTCTTCGTCAAGATGTATGAGGACTTAGAGACCTCCAAGTCCCTCCTGGGGCCCAGCCAGCGTGCCCGTGTCCTTGCACAACGGGCGTTCGCAGCAGGTGATCCCAAGGCGGTGGCTAAGCATGCGCTAGCGGCTCATGACGAAGCCAAGCGTGAAGTGTTGCAGGTTGAGCAGAAGGCCGGGGAGCTCGAGAAGCATGTCCAGGAGAAATTCAAGGAGCTGGTGGCGCTCATGGGCAGGCTCGAGCAGTTGCAAGAGCATGAGCGAGTCTGTGCTGCCAAGGCCACCGCGGCTTGGGCTGCGGTCAGTGATTCGCCTCTGCGTGCTCGTGCTGCGCGCGGTGGCCGTGCCGATGTGTCTCCTAATGATCCTGGTTTTGCGCTCCTCATGCAGTTCGAAACGCTCGACCCTACCTTGGCGGCGTCCCTGCGTTCTCTCATGGCTACTCGCGGCGGTATGTTGCAGCCCGCTACGTCCGACGGCGAGGGCGACGAGGACGAAGACGACGACGACAGCGACATGGAGGATGCCCCTGAGCCGCGGCCTGTCTCCTACCCGTCGCCGTCGTCTGAGTGCTCGGTGGAGGCCGCTGCGCAAGCCATCTTTGGAGGAGATGCGCTCGGCGCAGCAGCCTCGCCTTTTGCCGAAGGAGCTGCGCCTGCCACCCTTGTGCCCAATATTGGGGGGGCGCGGGGCGCGGGCGTGGGGGCTGGGCCGGCACAGGGAGCAGATGGCGGCCAGCGCGTTGCTTCTCAGTTCTCTGCCTTCCTCCAGCGTCTCACCACTGACGAAGGCTGGGATAAGTTCTTGTCGGCCAAGGGTCTCTCGAGGAAGCAGTGCGACAACATCCTCGGAGGCCGCAACGATGCAGCAGTTAAGAAGTTCAAGGTCACGCCTTTTGACGCCGCGCCTTCTGCGGCTGCTGCTGGCGCCTCTGGTCTTTAGTAAGCAGTGCAAGCAGTGGTCGGTGATCACTGCCAACGTCGGCGGCCAGATCGGTCTCGACGCGTACCTCTCGGAGTCAATATATTCTGATGTTCTTTTGATGCAGGAGTCTCGCATGCTACCCTCGGCCTCCGAGTCTTTGGAGAGCAAGATGCGTGCTGCGGGGTGGTCGGCTTCTGCGTGCGCGGCCGTTCCTATGCTCGGCAATCCTTCAGGGGGGCTGGTCACGGCTACTGTCGAGCGAGTCGGTCTGGCGAAGCTGGAGCACTTCGACAGCCAGATTGTGCCTGCCCGCGCGTCGCTGCACCATGTCGGCGACATGTTGCGCGGGGGCTTCGTGGTCGTCAACCTGTACCTGGTGCACTCGGTCGGTACCGACTTGCAGAATTGGGCGATCTTGTCCAAAGTTGGTGCTCGGCTGAAGGCAGCTGGGCTGCCCTTCGTCATCGGTGGCGATTGGAACTTCCCTGCTGAGGACTTGCTCAAGACGTCTTGGGTCGACGCGTTGGACGCCGTCATCGTCTCGCCGGAGCACGGCGCCTGCAGGCCCGCCATGCTCTGCATCGACTACTTTGTCGTGTCGCGCCAGATTGCAGGTTGCGCTCGGGCCGAAGTGATTCATAATGTCCCCATCTCTCCTCACCTCCCTGTTCGGCTTCTCTTTCCGTCAGTTGAGCCCTTGTGTCGGGTGAGGTTTGTCCAGGTCCCTAAAAGATTCTCCACGGACCTTCCCATCGGGTGTCTGGGCCCCCCTCCCGAGGTCGATCCCTGGGATTCCGCGGGGCAGCTGTGTGCCGATCCCGATCTCCTGGCCCAGGACAAGTGGGGTGCTTTCCTTAAGGCCGCGGAGGCCCAGTGGCTCTATCTGTTTCAGATTTCTGGGGAGCGTTGCGCCGAGTACGTCGGCAGGGATAAACCCCTTCAGGTCAGGTGGAAAACCCCGTCGGCCCCTGCCCCGCCAAGGTTCCCCAAGCTCTCACATCTTGCGTGCTGGCGGCGCGAGGTCCAGAATCTGCTGGCCGACTTTAGTCGGGAGCCGTCAGGCTCTCATAGGTCTCAGCTTGCTGCTGCTGCTGAGCGCCTTTCGCGTTTTCATCGGCTTCCTGATGCTGCCGAGCTTGCCGCGTGGTCGGCGATGCTGCGGCAGGTGGTCTTCCTGCCAGCCTCGTCCGCCCGGTGCCTCGCCGACTTCGCGGGCGACGAGGCCAAGCGCCAGCGCTCCCTCTGCGCTCAGGCCAAGGAACGAGAATGGGGGAAGTGGGTGGACGCGCATTCGTGTGGTGGGATGTCTGCCCTGTATAAGTTTTCGGCCCTCCCCACCCCCTGGCAGCCCACCGCGTTTTGTCACGGGACCCTTCGCCCTTGCACCTCACTCGAGTCGATCGAGGCCCTCGAGGCCGAGTGGAAGAAGTGGTGGCAGGTCGGTGTCGATCGTGAACCTCTTCATTGGCCTGAGCTCGGGGGGCCCCCTCCGCGGCCCACTGTGGCAGAGCTCGTGAAGGCTCTGAAAAGCTTGAAGCGTTCTTCGGGCACGGGTTTCGACCAGATTTCCCCGCGCTCGCTGCTGCTGCTGCCGCCGCCTGCTCCTGAGGCGCTTTGCGACATTCTGCATCATGTGGAACGCAAGCGAGAGTGGCCAAGCATGTGGAATCGTATTGTGTTCATTCTCAAGCGCACGGGAGGAGCGCGCCCCCTGGGGCTCTTGCATGTTCCGGCGCGGGTCCAGTGTCGCCTGAGACGCCCTCTCATTCGTACTTGGCAGGCTGCCTATTATCGGTCGTTCTTTGGGAGCACCCACGGTAAGTCGTCGGGGAAGTGCGTTTGGATTCAGGCCGCGTGGTCCGAACACTCCACGTACAAGAACAGAGCTTGTGTCACTCTCCTTCTTGATCTTAAGAAGGCGTTCGAACTGGTCCAGCATCGTCATGTGATTGCCGCTGCGGCGGCCACTGGTTTCCCAATGTGGCAAGTGTACCTCCTGGTGCAAATCTATGGGGCGCCGCGCATCATTGATGTTGGCGGTGAGGTCGGGCCTCTGCTTCGTGTTGAGCAAACTATTGTGCCAGGATGTACGTTTGCCACGTGTATGTTGCAGCTCATTCTGTTAGGCCCTTTGGATGCTGTGCAGGCCGCTCGCCCTGCCGTTCAGCTTTCTGCCAACGTCGATGACTTCGGCCTCACGCGATGGGGCACCGACGCCCGCGTTGTCGACGACATCGCGTCGGCAGGCAAGCACCTTGCGCAGCAGCTGCGCCAGGTGGATCTCCGTTCTGCTCTCGACAAGTCGCGCGTCTTGAGCAATGTGCCTGCTGTGCGGCGGTCTATTGCAGCAAAGCTGAAGAGCCTCCAGCCCCTGCCCGTTCGGTCCGAGCGCAATCTGGGGGTCGACTTCGGTTCGGGGCTTGTGGCTAGTCGGGGCACGGTCCGCGGGCGTGTCGCTAACATGCGCCCTCGGATGGTGCGCGTGGGTTTTCTCAAGGGCTCCAAACCTCGTCGCCGCGCGCTCGGACGCATGGCTCGAGCTGCTTTGGAGTCTTCTGTTCTCTTCGGGGCCTCGGTGATGGGCACAAACGGCAAGGAACTGGAGGTTCTTCGAGGTGCGGCAGGTAAGCTGCAGGACCATCATCAGGATGGCAAGTCTCGCACTCTGGCCCTCTTGCTCTCCCCAGTGCCCCGTCTGGGCCCCATCTTTAGGGCCACCTGGTTGCCCGTCAAGGCCTATCTTCACGCCCTGTGGCACCGGTGGCTGCCCCGTGAGGCCCTCGACTTCGGCCTCCGCGAGGCCCACAGGCACTTGGCCTCTCTTGAGCACCCCTGGTCCTCCATTAGGGGCCCCTTCTGTGCTCTGTGGGCCTCCCTTAAGCGGGTTGGGATCGAGGCCACGTCCGCTTCGTCTTGGATATGGGCCGATGGGGCCGTCATCTGAAGCATCTAGAGATCTGAATTCGGTCTGCTACTCGAGCTAGGTCTGCGAAACTATTTGTATTCTACAGATTTTCTTGGCAGGTGCTGTAGGTTGTCTCTACTTAAATCGAGCTGTAGCAGAACTATAGAGCTGGTACGCACACGTAATCGATGTCACGTCTGTAATGGGTTCTGCCGCGTCTGTCAGTGCAATTCTCAGGTAGCCGACCCGTCCGACTACTGCCCGATCACCATCCAGGAGCTGGTCTTTCGGGCCGTCGAACTCTGGCAGTTTGGCAACGTTGCGGAACACCTTGAGCAAGAGGAGTTTGCTAGTGGCGTGTTCCTTGGCCCCCTGAAGGCTCTGCTTGGTGATAAGAGTAAGCTGACCGCGCAGCAGAAAGGGCACCCTCGTAGCACGATCATCGGGGGACAGTGGCCTCAGAAGGGGCAGTGGGCCGCTGGTTATGACACCACCCCTGCCTGTTTGCTGTGCCCCGCTCATGAAGGCACGCTTCTGCAAGCACTCGTCTAGGTGACTTTGAAGTTAAGCCGGCTTTTCTGAAGGCCGCGGCCGCTGCCGCTGGGTCCTCTGCTCTTGCTACACTCTTTGCTGAAAGGTGTCTAGTGCCTTTCCCTGCCCTGAATCGTCCGCCTCCAGGGCCTCCGGTTTGTTGGGGGCTAGAAGGCCCCTCAGAGTTCGCTGGTGATATCTACACCGACGGATCTGTGTTTGAAGCCGAGTATTCCAACCTGGCCAGCGCGGGCTGGGGGCGCATTGTGCTTCACAAAGATCGTCGTGAAGTCGTCTCGTTTTGCTCTGGCCCCGTTCTGGACCCCATGCAGTGTATCGACGGAGCTCCTGGCTGTTATTCATGTCCTGCGCTTCGCGGCTCCGCCCATTCGGATTTTCACGGATTCGGCCTTCGTGGCCGATGGTTTTCACGAGAGAGGCCGTGAGGCCACCTGTGCGTGTGTTGTTGCGCATGCGCATCTCTGGAGGGAGTTCTGGAGGCTGGTGGACGAGTGGGGCGGGGGGTTCGAGATTATCAAGATAAAGGGGCATGCGACAGTGGTAGACGTCCAGCTTGGACGCACCACGGCACGCCATCGGTATGGGAGCACGAAGGCGGATGAGGCTGCCAAGAGTGCGGCTGCCTTCGCCCGTGTGCCCGCTGACTCGGTTGCTCAGTTGAAGGCCAGACACAAAGTTCTCAAGATTTGGGGCTCTTGGGTCGGGCGCCTAGGGGATGATTTGGCGGACTGCGGGCACCCGAAGAGGCATAATCGCGGTAAGCCACCCGTCCCCCAGCTCGTGCTCGTTCGCGACCCCACTCCCAATGATGTTGTGAGTAGGGTGCTGGCTGCGCAGGCCAAATTGGGAGTGGGATCGAAGTTGCATGCCCTTGTCAGGCTCCAGCTGCAGGATGGTCCGCTCGTGGTTGGATGTACGCGCTGTGCTTGCTTCGCCTCTGCTCGGGTTGCGAGCCTTGGAGGGCCCTGTCCGCCCCAGGTTTCCGAATACGGGCGGAAAGTGCTCAACCGTCTGGCGAACAAGCGTGAATTCAGACTCGATGGGAAGGTCTATCGAGTCCTCTCGCAGGATCGCATATGATCTTGATTGCGGCCGCTCTGGCCCTTGTCCTCCTCTCTGCTGGTCTTTGGCTTCTTGGTCGTCCGGCCTTGGGGTCTGGGGGCCTTTTTCGGGGCGCCCCGCGGCGCCCTCCGGAGGGTTTTTTTGTGCGACAGTTATAGGGGATTAATTATATCTTGGGCCATTGCGCCTACTTTAAGATATTAATTTTCCCTCGAGGCTTTCCCTCGTTTTAAGAGGGTCTGCCGCGGGCCGTGTCGGCCATCTGTCCGATGGGCGTGGCTAATGGCGGTTGTAAGGTGAGCACCTAGCCACGCCGTTGCTCGAAGGCTGAGGTGCTATAGACCCTGTAGCGCCCCAGGTTGTGCCCAGGAGGAGGAGGAGGAGGAGGAGGAGGAGAAAGGAGAAAAAGAAGGGAAAGGAGGAGGAAAAGGAGGAGGAGGAGGACGAGGAGAAGGAGCGGACGTAGCCTAGGAGTTTCAGAAGGGAGGTGGGCATTCTTTCTAGAAGGCCGTGGGCCCATCAGCAGGAGCAGGGAGGAGGGAGGGGGGGAGGGGGCGCGCACGTGGCTGTGGAGGAGGAGGAGCGCACGTAGCCCAGGAGCAAAAGGAGAAGTCGCCCTCGTCCTTGTATCTCTCGGCGTCTGCGTCCACAGCCTCGCCGCCGTCGTCCTCGTAGCCGTCGTCCTCGCCGCCGTCGTCCTCGTCGCCATCGTCCTCGCCGCCATCATCCTCGTCCTCGTCCTCGTCCTCGTCCCCGTCCTCGTCCTCGTCCTCGTCCTCCTCCTCCTCGCCCTCCCTGCCGTCCTCGCCCTCCTCGGCGGCCGCTGGGGACGACGACTGGGCCCGTGGCACCGGCACTGCGGGCGAGGCCAGCGCCGCCCACTGCCTGCAGGGGGCGCCAGAACGGAGACCCGTTGCCGTGCCTCCCCAATGCCTCTCCGGGGGGCGCGGTTTTGGGGCCGTCGGGGCGAGACCGGCCGCAGCGACGAGGGTTCTCGGCGGCAACTCACGGGAGCCTCCCATACCATCTTGCCGGCTCTTGCACGTCGACGCTCGTCGACGCTAAATCGACGCTAAATCGACGCAAATTGACCGACGCTGAATCGGCGCTATCTCATCGACTCCCAGACGCTAATCAACACTAGCGACAGACTTACGAGGGTACACAAGGCTCCCATGATTTTCTACCGAACGAGGGGGCCCCCGAAAGCGCAGACGACCAGCAGCAGGGGAAGGGGCGAGAGGATGGAGGGCCCCCAAAACTCCGAGGCCGTGACTTCTGCGCAAAGTGTGGGGGGAGGAGGAGGAGGAGGAGGAGGAGGAGGAGGAGGAGGAGGAGGAGGAGGAGGAGGAGGAGGAGGAGGAGGAGGAGGAGGAGGAGGAGAGGGAGGACCTCTCCCGGGGTGAGTTCTGACCAGGAGCTCGGGCGACGTGGGGCTCCCAGAAGGCCCAGGAAAGGGGACAACGGGCGGAGGGTACGGTGGAGGCTTTAGATGAAGGATGCCTTCGATAAGCAACCCAGGGTCTCGCGACCGACCGATGGGCGGCCAAACGTGGGCCACCCACCTCGTCTTGAAACAGTGCGGAATGCGCCAGGGTCTGGGCCCCAAGAAGACGCTCCTGCTCCAATGCCGCCGCCGTAGCGGTATGGGTACCTCTTTCTCCTCTGAGAGTGGACCCTCGCCTCGGAGGTGTGGAACGCGTCCCGAGGGCCGGCTGCTCCTCGGGAGCCGTCTCTGGAGGGCCCCGGGGCACGGCGAGGGCCCCCGACGGCCGAGAACCGCCAGAGTTCTTCCGCCGTGCTGCTTGCGTGGCGCGATGGAGGGGGGGGGGGGCGAGGGCGAGGGACGCGGGCAGCGGAATCGCTGCGGCAGGCTCACGTCGCGACGGGCCCAGCGTCGGTTTCTGAAACCGCGTGTCGGCGGCGAGCCTTGAGGTGGGGGGGGAGCGAGAGTAGACGAGCGCGTTCCACTACTCGCAAAGCGGTACTACTCGCAAGTGATTTGGATCCGCCGCTGGGGGGTTTACGATACACTGCATCGCAGCAGGCCTGTGCTTTTCTCCTGACCTTTGCGAGTAGGCACCCTTGCGAGTACTGGAACGCGCTCGGTGAGAGAGAGGGGGCGGGCACTGTCAGAAGGCGGCGGGACTTCTCTGAAGCCCTGCGGCCTGCCGAGAAGTTGTCTGCGCCTTCGGGGAGGCACGAGAAGCTTGCCGGGTGGCCCGAGGCCTCCCGCACCTTCCGCGAGGCACGCCCCCTCTCGCTCCCCCCCCGGAGCTCGCCGCCGAGCGTGGACCGTTCCGCCTCGAACGGCCGCCGGCCCGCGTCGACGCGGCGCGACCCTGCCGTGCGGCACGTTCGTGTCGTGGCGATTTCGGCGTTGGTTCCCGGCACTGCGGGGATCGTTCAAGCCTGAACGATCGGCCGCTTCCGGAACGTCAGAAGTCGTTCAACATCGACCGATCCTGGGTCGCCCGCGGCGTTCAACGTTGAACAACGGCGGCGGGGTCGCCGCCGGTCGACACGGCGCGAACCTACCGCACCTCTTCCCCCGAGGGGAGGCCCGGTGGTGGGGAAGCCGAAAGGTAGCGATACCGCTGCTCCCCAGACCTCTCCCAGGGTGCGTTCTGGCCAGGACTTCGCGGCGAATCCAGCGGTGGCGACGAGGCCCTCCCAGGAGGCTCCACAAGGGGAAAACGAGAGAAGGGTAGAGGTATGGGTATCTTTTTCTCTAGTGAGGTGGGGGGAAGGTGGGGGGGCGCGGGCAGCGGTGCTTTTTCCCCCCGTGGTCGGGAGCGTTTGCTCGGCTCGTCGCGGCGGCGGCCCTGGCGACACGCTGCGCCCCGCGAGCGGGCAGCATGCCGCTCCGCTCCGTGAGGCGGGGGGCTGGCACGGGCTTGGGACGCTGACGCAAGGGGACCGGGGACGTGGATAGCTCTGGAGCTAGGAAAGGGGTATGGTATAAAGGGGTGCGGTGCTAATTTTATGTGAAGGGGACTCTGGCGATGTTATTTCTCGCAGATAGCATCGCCGTTTCCACGATTAACATCATACCCGTTTATGCCACACCCCTTTCCGACCTCCAGAATAGCGTGCCGCGACGAATCGGGGTCCTTCTGACCCGGGTCCATCCAGACCCGGGTCAGTCAGGCCCTGCAAGATCCTGCAAGCTCCTGCGAAATCCAAGGAGGGTCGATGCGAAGGGTCCGGCAAGATCCTGCAGGATATCCTGCGCCCACGCCCGGGCCGGTGCGCCCCTGGCCCGGCAGGATCCTGCAGGGTCGGGCGCTGTGGCTGACACCCCGCTGGCGTGCATTGACCCCCGTCTCTCAATGCTCCCGGCACGAAGCGCGCGGTGGGCCAGAGCCGGCGGGGCGACACGCGAAGAGCCAACGTTCCTGGCCGTGTCTCCACGCGTGGGCGCTTTTTGGAGCAGCCTGCGTTCATAAAAGGGGCCCTGGGACACACAGAGAAGTAGACCCAAACAACGGGATTCCTTATATGTTCCCAAACTTTCTGGGTTTTCGTCTTCCCCCCCCCTTAACATATTTGTTTCACATTTTCTGGGAGAGTCGACGATTCGTTGTGTCTGTGTTTTTCCCTCCTGAGTATCTGCCCCCCCCCCCCTCCACGCGTGGGCGTTTTCTGGAGCAGCCTGCGTTCAGGCGCTCATCTGTGCTGGGGCCGCTGGCCGTGTCAGCAAGGCGCCTTGTGAGACAGGTTGCTGGTCTGTGCGCGCCAGGGCGCCGAGCTCGGCAAAATAGGAGGTACGAACTGGGGATGGGAGGGACGGATCCGAGGAGCCACCTCTACCAGCAATCTGCAGGATGGAAATTCGCCGGCCCAACGGGCCAGGGGCGTGCTAAGATCTCTGGTAACAAATTAACAATAGAACAAGTTCGCGCGCGCGAGGCGGCCCCTGGGGGCCCCGACGCGACAAGTACCCCGCCAAAGTCCTGGCAAGTGTCCGCCCGAGATGCCAGAGGCCCCCCAGACGGCACAAGAAGCGCCCAAGACTTCCTCAAGAGAACGTCCAGACGGTCCAAGAGCCCTTGGGGTCCTCGAAAGATCGGCCGACGATGCCACAAGATCGCTCCAAGACGCCCACCATGGCCTCCAGACGCCCCCAACGGCCTCCGAAAGCACTCCCAAGAGGGCCCAAGAGGCAAACATCATAATTTGTTCTTAGGTTTTGGACACATGTTCGGGTTTCTCCTTGTTCGGCTTCCCGACTCTCCAAGATGGCCTAAGGGGCTCCCAAGATCGCCCCAAGAGGGTCCAAGAGGGCCCATGAGGACCCCAAGACAGCCCCAAGACGGCCCAAGATGGCCCCAAGACAGCCCAAGAGGCGCCCAAGACGGCTCAAGAGAGCCCCAAAACGGCCCCAAGAGGGGCCCAAGAAGGTGACCAAGAACCGAAAAGTCCAGCCTTCAGTCCCAAGAGGCCCCCAGGAGGCCCCCAAGAGGCCCCAAGGGGCCCCAAAGGGGCACCCCAAGAGGCTCCAAGAGGCCCCCAAGAGGCCCCAAGAGGCCCCAACACGGCCCCCCAAAGGCCTCAAAACTGCCTCCCAAAAGGCCCCTGAGAGGCGAGAGCCCAACCAACATCCGCGAGGCCTCTGACCCGCCACCCACCGCCTCCGAAAAATGGCAGCCGCCCTACCGCACCGCATTGACAACAACACCCAGACAAACGAAAGCGGCGAAGCAGTATGGGCTGGCGGAATGAGCGAAGCGATGAAAGAGCTCTGGCATTCCACAGCCAACACGGTGTCGACACCTTGCGAACCGAAAGGGCAGCGGTGGGGGTGAGGGTGGAAGACAACGATCGGAGAAGGCACGCACACACACACACACACACACACACACACGCACGCACGCACGCACGCACGCACGCACGCACGCACACACGCACACACACACACACACACACACGCACACACACACACGCACACACACGCACACACGCACACACGCACACACGCACAACACGCACACACGCACACACGCACAC
>CAUYUJ010015672.1:159963-219530 GCA_963575745.1 Prorocentrum cordatum
CACACACGCACGCACGCACACACGCACACTCACACGCACACGCACACGCACACGCACACGCACACACACACACAATCACACACAATCACACACAATCACACACAATCACACACAATCGCACACAATCGCACACAATCGCACACAATCGCACACAATCGCACACAATCGCACACACGCACACACGCACACACGCACACACGCACACACGCACACACGCACACACGCACACACCACACACACACACACACACGCACGCACGCACGCACGCACGCACGCACGCACGCACGCACGCACGCACGCACGCACGCACGCACGCACGCACGCACGCACGCACGCACGCACCACACTCGCACCACGCACACAGCACACACACAACACACACACACACACACGCACTCACACGCACGCACGCACGCACGCACGCACACACACACACACACACACACACACACACACACACACACACACACACACACACACACACACACACACACACACACACACGCACACACGCACACCCGCACACACGCACACACGCACGCACGCACGCACGCACGCACGCACGCACGCACGCACGCACGCACGCAGCACGCAGCACACCCCAACACACACACCACACACACACACGCACGCACGCACGCACGCACGCACGCACGCACGCACGCACACACGCATATTCTTTTCTACCCAGCGAAGAGGCCCAGCGGCAGAGAGAGGCAGCGGCGGGGGGAGGGAGGAGGGGCGGGGGAAAGCGGTGTGCCCGATAGGAGAACACACACACACACACACACACACGCACACACACACACACACATACACACACACACGAAAAAACTTCAAACTGGCCAGCAAATCTTCCGCCCCCTGACTGCCGCGCGGGCGCGGCGGACGCCGCGCGCGGCGAGGCGAGCCAGGCCGGGCGGGCGGGCGCCACTGCGTCGGGCGTGGCCGCCAGCGGCGCTGGCGACGCCGACCTCGCAGCGGCGCCGTTGCCGCCGCCGCCGCCGCCTGCCGCCGTCGTCGGTGCCGCGGGCAGCCTCGCAGTCGCAGTCGCAGTCGCAGTCGCCGCCGCCGCCGCCGTCGTCGTCGTCGTCGTCGTTGTCGCCGTCGTCGCCGTCGTCGCCGTCGTCGGCACCGTGCTCGGCGTCGGCGTCGGCGGCCTCGCCGACAGGCGCGGCCGCGGCGTGAGACAGCCGGCAGGCGCGGCCGCGGCCGTGGCGTGGTCGCCGGGAGCGGACGCCAGGGGGGCCTGCAGGGAAGGGGGATGAGGGAGGCAAAAGGCTCTCCTCCTCGTCGTCCTCCTGGCTCCTCCTCGGCCTCCTGCTCCTCCTCTTCTCTGCTCCTCGCTCCTCGTCACCTCCTTTCGCCTTCTCCCACCGCCTTCTCCTCCTCCTCCCCGTTCCTCCGCTCTCTTCCCGCTCCCTTCCTCTCCTGCGCCTTCGGCGGGGCCCCCTCGACCCACCCGGGGGCAAAAAGCCTGCCCCCTAGCCCGATCCCCAATACCGATCCCAGTGGATGCGCAGGTCCGCCCCCCAACTTGTGATCCAGAGAAGGAATAACAGGGGATATGTCGACCCCTATCCCAGGCTTCGTGGGACTCTCGAATGGACCTCAAAAATTGGGGCCCAACCCTGGGATATACGAGGGGGGGCGTCCATCCTCGATAGGGGTGCGTCCGAATAGCCCCCTGGGGGTGTATCCCAGGGTTTCCCTCCTTTCTGAGCCGCTCCATTTTTCGACGAAAAGTCGGGGGTTGGGATAGAAACATCGCCTGCGAAGGAAGGCTGCGCACCAAATCCGTCCACGAGCGATCCCCAGGCCCAAGGCCCGCTCTCCCAAGGCCCATCCCGACCGGCCGCTCGAGGTGCGCCGGGCCGTGGCCACGAGGAGCACCAGATATCAAAGCAAAAGCATGAACAAACACAACCGAAGGGGCCCTGGGACACACAAATAAATAGACACAAACAACAGGATTCCCCATATTTTCCATATTTTCTGGGTTTGTGTCTTCCCCCCCACTTCCAAGATTTTCCCATATTTTCTGGGGAATCGACGATTAATTGTGTTTGTGTGATTTTTTTCTTTGCTGAACAACGTCTGGCACGGGCTGGGCCGGTCTGGCGTGTGACAGTATTGGTTGACACGGCTGGCTCCCCTTTTCGTGTGCTCGCGCCACCCCCCCACTCGCCGCAGCCTCTCTAGAGGCCTCCTAGATGGGGTCCGAGTAGACGGGGTCGCAGGATCGCGCCGCATCGCCAATGCATCGCCGATGTATCGGCGATGCGTCGGCGACGTCGGCGTGGGAGAACACGGGCTCCACATCGAGCCGCATCGTCGATGCATCGGCGATGCGGCGGGATCCTCCGACCCCATCCACTCTGACCCCACTTGGGAGGCCTAGACTTCTGGAGCAGGTCCGAGCCCAGCAGGGGCGGCAGCCACGCCTGGACGGCAAGGTCGGCCGCAGACAAGATGACCGTCTTATATATATATATATGTATGTATCTGTCTTTCATATATTTATATAGTCATATTCATATTCATATTCATATTCATGTTCATATATATATATATATATATATACACATGTAGGAGGGGGGGAGCGGGACCGTCCAGACCTCCCGGCGTCGCGCCGGTTTCGCAGCGCGCCTCGACCCCCCGGGGGCGGAGGTCTGGAGATCCCTTTCCCGTGGCCGTCCTTCTCGTCCCGAGGAGTCTTCTCTCGGGTGTTGCCAGAAGTGCCCCTGGCCCCAGGTGCCCCCCAAGACTCCCAAGGAGGCCCTCCGTGACCTTCAGCCCCCCCCTCACGAGGCCCAGGGAGGGCCCGAGGGGCTCCAAGATGGAGCGACAAGCTGGGGGCACCTTGCCAGGGGGCACCGCCAACAACCCAGAGATCCGATGTCTTGATTTTTCCAATGCGCCCCCCCCCGGAAGTCTCGACCCATTCCCCGGGACCAGTTTTCCATCCCGAATCGTTTTTTGACGGTCCCGCGGCCCGGCGAGGGCCTCTGGAAACCGAAAACGGCGAAGAACCTCTGGCTGGATTTGTTCAATACGTTGGATATCTGGGAACCCAGACCCCCGACGTCATGATTTTTCACGACGTCGACCCCAAAACGCCTGGACCCGTTCCCCGGGACCGGCTTGTCGTCGTGAGTCGTTTTTTCCCCACATCCAAAGTGGGGTTCTTGTGTTCTCTGCACACCCCGCGCAGGAACACTCACCCCACCCCCTCTCCTCTTCTGCCTTCGAACACTCACTCACTCACTCATCATCATCACCACTCACTCACACTCACACTCACTCACACTCTCTCATCATCAACATCAGCATCATCACTCGCGCTCTGTCACACGCTCAGTCACTCACATACTCATCATCATCATCATCATCATCATCATCATCATCATCATCATCATCATCATCATCATCATCATCATCATCATCATCATCATCATCATCATCACTCGCACTCTGTCACACGCTCACTCATTCACATACTCACCTGGAGGAAGTCTCAGGCGGGAGCTTCGTGTGTGAGTGAATTGTAAGGGAGTCTCAGGCGGGAGCCCCCTCCCTATGGGGCCCGCACTTCATGTTCGAATCCGAACGGGTCATCCGAAACGTGTAACTGTCGTCACTTTTGGGCTCTTGAGGCCTGAATATGGAGGAAGTCTCGAGCGGGAGCCTCGTCTGTGAGTGAATTGCGAGGAAGTCTCAGGCGGGAGCCCCCTCCCTATGGGGCCCGCGCTTCATGTTGGTAATCCGAGCGGGTCATCCGCAACGTGTAACTGTCGTCACTTTTGGGCTCTTGAGGCCTGAATATGGAGGAAGTCTCGAGCGGGAGCCTCGTCTGTGAGTGAATTGCGAGGAAGTCTCAGGCGGGAGCCCCCTCCCTATGGGGCCCGCGCTTCATGTTAGAATCCGAGCGGGTCATCTGCAACGTGCAACTGTCGTCACTTTTGGGCTCTTGAGGCCTGAATATGGAGGAAGTCTCGAGCGGGAGCCTCGTCTGTGAGTGAATTGCGACGAAGTCTCAGGCGGGAGCCCCCTCCCTATGGGGCCCGCTTCCCGAGGCGCTGGCCGAGGCGGCGACGGCGCTGAGGAAAATGGATTTGCTTGCCCCGACGAGGGGGAAGGGGAGGTGCACATGGAGAAAAGGCAGGGGGATGAGGAGGGAAGGGGCATGGGGGAGGCCGACGACGAGGAGGAGGTGGCGCTCCAGGAGGAGGAGGAGGAGGAGGAGGAGGAGGAGGAGGAGGAGGAGGAGGAGAAAGAGGAGGAGGAAGAGAAATAGAAGGGGGAAGAAAAGGCAGTGCAGGGGGCGAGAGGACAGGGTGTCCGCCAGGGGGAGGAGGAAAGGGCAAAGGGTAAACTAAACAGATTCTCGTGCGGGGTCCTACCGTCGGAGTAATTGAAGGTCCCGAGGCCCGGCAGGGACCCCGAGGCCGAAAATATGAAAACAAACTCCCGTCGTGATTTTCATGACTCGAGGGGGTCTGGGAACCTCCGATCTTCTGCAGGCCTTGGGGCCACGGCGAGGGCCGCCGGAGGCCGCAAGTGTGCCGAGACCTTCTGCCACTCTCTGGCCGCGGCGAAGGAGGAGGTCTGGGAGGGACCCGCGCCCCTCTTGGGAGGCCTCCCGCAGCGCGTCTCTGGGGGCCAAGAGAGCCTCCGAGAGGCGGAGGGAGGGAGGGAAGGAGGGAGGGAGGGAGGGAGAGGAGGAGAAGGAGGAGGGGGTGGAGGAGGAGGAGGAGGAGGAGGAGGAGTAGGACGAGAAAGAGGAGGAGGAGGAGGAGGAGGAGGAGGACTGGACTGGACTGGACTGGACTGGACTGGACTGGAACGCTTACGACCCTGGTGAGTTCCACTGTCGTGCGACGCTTAGCAAACGAGCACATGATATGTATAAGGATCTGCGGATAGCACCGGGCTACAGCCTGCAGCCCCGCTGGGGGGAAGCCACTGGCCCAAAGCAGGACCGTCCAATGGGGAACGGCCCGTGACGGCCTACATGGGCACCATCCTCCCAACGGCAGGCTCGCATCAGAAGAAAGTCGGAAGTCTCCCCCAATTCAATCCTAGGCCACGGCCCAGCAACGACGCGACGAGAGAACGAAGGGGAACGACGGGCGAGAAGGAACAGGACACCGCCAACACACGCAAACACCCACACACACACGAGGCCAGAAGAAGGAGGAGGGCAAGCAGCAGCAGGAGCCGCGGGAGAGAGGAAGGAGAGGAGGGAGGGCAGCAGGCAGCGGAGGGGGCCGTGGCGTTGTGTGCGAAACTCACTCTGCTCAGATTCTGAAATCAGTGACGGTGGTGGTGGAGGAAGGGAAGGAGCAAGCAGCGCACTCGAAACACGCGCATCAGCAGAGAACGAGGAGGAGTTTAGGTCAGTAGGAGGAGGAGGGGGCAAATGCAGGAGGGAGGATATGGACGATGGACTTGTTAGAAGTCCACTGGCTTGTGGGTGCCAGAGCCCGTGGAGGGGACCAAGCGCCAGGCACTGGTTGCCATCCTCAAGCAAGGTGGCTGATAAACCATACCGTGAGATTGAGACGGAATTCCCAGCACCGCCCCTGACGAGTCGCGTGCCGAGCTTCAACTCCGCTCGGCAAACCTAGCCCTTGCTGCGCGTGACTAGAGGAAGAAGCAGCGGTATGAACATAAACTGTCGACGGTCCGCGCTGACCGTCGCCAGTTTATGTTTATGCAGCTTGTAGAGGCCTCCTAGATAGGGTCGGAGCAGATGGGGTCCGATGATCGCACCGCATCGCCGATACATCGGCGATGCATCGGCGTTTCATCGGCGCTGCACTGGCGACGTAAGCGATGCATCAACGACGTCGGCGTGGAGAAAATTGAGCCCCACATCGAGCCGCATCGCCGATGCACCGGAGATGCGGCACGATCCTCCGACCCCATCTACATACTCCGACCCCATCGAGGAGGTCTAGAGTATGTCCTTATTCGACTGACGGGGAAAAGGTCGATGTGCCTGTCAGGAGGAAGAGAAGAGGAAGAGGGGGAGAGAGGGCGAGAGAGGAGGAGGAGGAGGAGGAGGAGGAGGAGGAGGAGGAGGAGGAGGAGGAGGAGGAGGAGGAGGAGGAGGAGGACTGGTACATAATGGCGCATGCTGGGCGAACGGCACGCTTGTCGGCAGTGAGCCCGCACGTCGAGCACCTGTACTTGCTCGCATAGAGCTCGATGGGGTGGCTACTGGACTGCACGGCACGCTGTAGCACGGTAAACCGCGGGCCTCTGGCCTGCGAGGGTCGCTCCGCGACCCAGGGGCCCACCGCCAGTGTGTCCGCGAGCGAGCGGCGTGCGCGGCGGCGGATCCGGGCGCGCACGCCGGGTGTCGCGTGGGTCAGTAGGCGGGGCTGCGCCGAAGATGGCAGCCCCCCGCGCGCGCTAAGTGGCAGCGCCAGCCCACGCGTCGGCGCAAGCATTGCCTAGCGCGTGGGCAAAGCGGACAGGGTCGGTGGACGCGTTCTGGGCGTCCTCACTGCGGGAGGGCACCCATGCCACCGCGACAGAGCCAGGGCCGCGATTCCTTACTACCTCGCCTTTGCGCTGCAATAGGTCTAGGTTGGCGCCGCGGGGGCACAAGTGGCGGCTCGACCTCCGCCCGCCCAGGAGCGGCGCGTTATCCGTGACGCAGCGGAGGTCGCCAAAGGAATGCTCGAGCGCCAGCGCGAAAGATAAGAGCTGATCACGCGGGACAATTTGAAAATGGCCTTTGAGGCCCGACATTGCGCCACCCCAAGGGACCCACTCCCCGAAGTGGCTCTTCATGGCGATCACGGCGGCCCCCACCCTGCGGCGGCGGGGGTCGGCTCTAAGCTTCCCTCCCGATCCGTCTCCACGCAAGGTTAGGAGGCCGTCCGAGTCGGCGCGCCCCCCCCCCCAATCCCGCCCACCCCCGCTCCGCCCCCCGCCCCCGCCCAGAGCGACGAAGACAGGGCGCGCGTCCGCACGGCCGGCCAGGCCACGAGGGCAGAGGGGAGGAGCGCGTCAGATGTCTGGTGATCCTCGTGGTCGCGCTTGGAGGGGCAGAGCCAGGCCCTGTGCACCAGGGTCTCGGAAGGCGCGCCACCTCTCGGGCATGCCGCATTCGCTTGGTAGCCCGCGCAGGCGGGCCTCTCCCTGAACCGCTGCGCCCCCGCGACCACGCGCAGGTTGAGGGCCCACTGGTCGAACTGGCCCTTGCGCATGAACGTGCTCGTCTCGCCGGTGACTGCCTGCACGTCGGCTCCGCCTCGCTGGAGCCCATCGCCGTCGAGGTGCTTCGCTGCATCGTTCCAGCAGCCAGTCTCGATGGTCTGGCAGAATTCGAGGGCCAACTGCGAAGGGCCCGCGGCGGTGCCCCCAGTCGGCGCAGCCCTTGTGAGGTAGGAGCCCCGTCTGCTCGGCCTGCTCACCTTCGCGAGGCTGGCAGGGCCACTCGCAAGGGGGCGGGGGGCCCCGCCCTGCGCCCACGAGGATGGCCTGGGCGGCAGAGATGGGGCCGACCACCTGGCGCCAGCACTTGTTGCGTAGCCGATGGCTTTCGCGAAGATGAATCTCCAAGCGTGGGCGACGCGCTCGCGGTGGTTCGGGTTGGCGAACCAGGAGGAGAGCCACTCCAGGATGGTCTGCCTGCGGAGCTCGATGCCAGGGCCCTTGTCGCCTCGGAGCACGGCGAGCGTGGTGGTGAGGCACCTGCCAGGGACCTTGCCCGCGATCGCCTGGGCGGCTTGGCGCCGCTGCTGGGTGATGGCGCTCGGGGAGAGGCCCGTGACCTGGCGGCCGTGCACCCCCTGCGGTCTGGAGCCCCCCGCGGTCCAGGGGCCCTTCGCGACCTTGGCAAGCGAGGCGTGCCTGCGGATCTTGGCAATGCTGCGGCCTGTCTTCCGCTTCGCCGCGAGCGCCCTCTTGGCAGCCGTCGCCGCCGCCCTCCAGCCCGCCCCGACGGTGCCGACGCCTATGTCGACGGAGGCGCTGGTGACCCGAATGGGGTTTCCCTCTCGCTTGAGGGCGGCGTGGACATCTAGCGCCACCGCTGGGCTGAAGACGATGACGGTGGTCTTCGGCGACACCTTGAGCTCCGCCTCCACCGTGCCGCTGCAAACGATCGCTCCGCCAGCGGCGAGGTCCTTGGCGACCTGCTCGGGCTCCACGTCGGCCCTGGCGACAGCGTCGTCTACGAAGGCCCAGAGTCCAGCGCAAGTGCAGTTCTGGTTGGCCCTCGTGGCTAACTTCCCGCCGTGGGCGCTGCGCGCAACAATGGGGCGCTGTGGGTCGATGGCGTCGCTGGCCCACCCGCGCGCCCGCTGGCGCCTGGGCGCGGGGGAGAGCCGCGCCTCCAAGGCCACCGCGGCAGGAGGGAACTTGACCTGGATGGCCGTGTCGAGGAGCTTCGCGACGCTGACCGAATCGTAGAACTTCTCAACGTCCACGGGGAGGGTGGCGCAGGAGAAGCCAAGGGCCGCCGCCGTCTCGTCTGGGGGCGCCCTCGTGAAATCAGCACGTTGGGCGCAGGTGCCCTTGATCGCAGTGCCCTGGAATTCGCCGAGCGGGCTGGACCGCTGGTCGGCAATGGCGGCGCGGGGCTTGCCCCGCGTCTTAGCGACTGCGGGGGGGCGTGCCGAGGACGCGCCCCCCGCCCGCTGGCTTGGGGGCCATCGCTCCCGCAGCGGCGCAGAGCTGCTGGGGCCACAGCCCACTGGACTCCACGAAGTTGTAGATCGCCGCGAGCTTCTCGATGCCCTAGGCGACAGGCGCTGGTTGCCCAGGGGCTCGACGTCGTCAACCCCGCGCGCCTTCTTGGGGTCGGAAACGCCGACCACAGCGTAGATGCGCTGCGGCTCGATGGGGGGGGGGGGGGGCCCCCTGAGCATGCCGCGCGGCCTCGAGGTAGGACTGGATGATCGGCTCCTCGTCGCAGGTGTTGGTGGACCAGATCCGCCGCCACCGTCGAGCTCGGGCTCGAGCTTCGGGGGGGGGGGGGGGGGCTCGGGCCCGCCACAATGCGGTGGAGCTTGCCAGTGGGGCTGCTTCCAAGCCCGCTTGGCCCAGTCGAGGTCGCGCTCGCGGGTTCGGCCCGCCGCCGTGGTGGCGCGCATGTGGAACAGCCCCCCTTCGTCGCAGAAGTCTAAAGGGGCGACCTGCAGCTTCCGCGCGTATACCTCAGCGGGGTCGACCATGGAGCAAAAGTGGCCATGGTGGGAGTCTTTGCTGTCGAGCTGGGCAAACTTCGCCTGGATGTTCTTCCTGAGCTGCCCCTGGGAGTGGGTGCCCTTTTCGCTGGTGACCAGGGCAGCGTAGCGAATGCGGAGCGTACTGGGGTGCAGCTACCATCCCTGGCGTCGCCTTCGTGATATGGCGCGCGGTCTTGTAGCCCTGCGCACTGCCCTGGTACTTGGCCCTCTCCTCGGCGGGGACGTTGTGCGTCTCCAGGAAGGCTATCTCCAGCGCCGCGATCCACTGCGCGTGGGCTGTGTTGATCTGTTTCGCGGTGTTGGGCGCGTGCGCGTGGAAGATGTGCCCCCTGCCCTCCTTGGTGCCCGCGAGGTGGCCCTCGAACTTGGGGTGGGCGTCGACGACGCCGACGGCCCTGCCCCAGTCGGTGCTGGGGGCGATGAACGGCACATCGTCCTCAGGGGGGGTGTCGTCGGTGACCTGGAGGGCGTCGAACTCCTCGCGCAGGTGTTCGGGCAGCCTTTCCATCCTGGTTCTCAGCGCCCCTGCGCGAGCATTCGACTTTCCGCTGAGAAGGTCGGGGCCCTTCCTGGGCCGGGCTCGCGCGGGGGGGGGGCCTTGGGGACCTCGACAGCCTTGTAGCTCCACGGCCCGGCGGCCCCGAAAGCGACCTGGATGCCGCAGCGGGTCTTCCACGGCGCGTCGAATACGGCCTGGACAGCGATGTGGGTGGCGATGCCCCTCCTGACGATCGCGCAGTCGTAGACGGAGCCCTTGCCCCTGTCGCACGCGGCCGTGCAGCAGGGGTCGGTTGCGACCGTGCAGCCTGTCGGTCCACCGTGTCGGCTCGTAGTTCCAGCCGGCCCGGGTTATCCAGGGGTCGGCGAGCATGTCCACGAACGTGGACATCGAAATGAGGATGCCCCCATTGGCTCCCTTGTCACGGAGGCCAGGCCGCAGGTAGGCGGCAACGGTCACGACGTTGCCGCTCTTAGTGCGCAAGGTGGCTGGGGGGAACCCCACGAAGGGCTGGCGCTGGTGGATGCCGGGGTAGTGCTCTCTCTGTAGCCCTCGAAGGCGGTGGCCGCCACGCCGCGCCTGGCGAGTATCCAACCGCCACCGTGGGCGCCCTTGTCGGGCTTGTGCGTCGGAAGGGCTGGGGTAGCCGCTAGCTTCCAGCCGTCCATGGCGAGCTCCCCGTGGAGCTCGCCGAGGCCCTTGGCGTCCACGCGCGTCTCTGCGAGGGCGATGATGTGGCACTGGAAGCCGACGGTGCGACAGTAGTTCGCCGCCTGCGGGCCCCACTCCGTAATGTTGGCGAAGAGGATATGCGCCCTGTCGCTGGAGTCCCTTGGGCGACCCTTGGCTGCCGCCCCTGGCCTAGCGGGGCTGCCCACATTGCGAGCCTGCGGGTGCGTCTGCGTCAGCGGCCTTGCCCTTGCCCTCGGCCGCCACGGTGGCCATCTGCTTGGCCTTGGCGACCGAGGAGCTGCGCCAGCAGGAGCGCCAGGTTGCTGCTCATGGGCAGGAGGTGCTTCAGGCTCTTGTTCAGCGCACCGCATGCGCTTGGCGGGGTATCGGGGGGGGGGGGGGGGGCTCCTTGGCCTTGCGGATGATGTCGCGTACGTGGTCCTGGCCTTCATTGAGGGCCCCGATGCGGTCGTCCAGGTCCTTCTTCCACTGCTCCATCCGGATCCTGGTGGCATCGTCATACTTGCCGAGGTCGTCCCATATCGAGGTGTCGATGCGGAAGAGCTCGATGGCTGGCTGCGGTTCGCGAGGCACTGCATCTCCTCCCAGCTTGCGGCGCTGCTCCTCCTGCGCCAGCTCGCACGCACGCTTGGCCTCGACCAGCTCGAGCGCGGCTTGCTCCTGGCGCTCTTTGGCGGTGTCGAGCCACCGCTGCGCCTCCTCGACGTCGTCCACGGACTGTTGGAACTTGCGCTCGCGGTCCGTGGGGGCGGAGAGGGCCGACTGGAGAGCCTGCTCTGCGGAACGCGCAGGTGGTGGCTGCTCAGGTTCTTGAAGTGCTTGCTTGAATTGGCCGGCCATCACTTTGTGCTTCCCGTCCTCCGCGAGGAGCGATGTGATGGCGTAGAGGATGCTGTCCTTGGACGGGGGCAGCTCCTTCTTAGCCGGTGGCGAACGGGTCCGCCATGGCTCGGCCGCCCACGTACCTTCGGGCTGCCTGTGCTCCGCAGGCGACGGGGCGAAGGTCTTGCCACAAACGAAGCATTTGCTTTTGTCCCTCCATGTCCATCGATAGCGGCACTGCTTGCATATCGTATACTCGTGTGCGTACTCAGCACGCGGGCCTCGATACTGCGGGGGTCGAGGGCCACGCGATCGGTGTCGGTGAGGTTTGGGAGCCATTCTGCTTCCAGACCGTCGCGGAGGCACCAGACGGATGGACTGGGCGGCAGCTCGCCCCTGTGGGTAGCTGCAAATATGGAGGTGGGCGGCAGCTCGCCCCTGGTGGTAGCTGCAAACACGATGAACACTAGGAAGTAACGGAACCTACCCCGCGAAGGCAGTCGTCGGAACACCAGCTTGGCCTTCAGCCACAATGACTACGAAAGGGGGGGAGGAGGAAGAGGAGGAGGAGGAGGAGGAGGAGGAGAAGGAGGAGGAGGAGGAGGAGGAGGAGGGGGGGAGGAGGAGGAGGAGGGGGGGAGGAGGAGGAGGAGGAGGGAGGATAGGAGGAGGAGGAGGAGGAGGAGGAGGAGGAGAAAGAGAAAGAGGAGGAGGAGGAGGAGGAGGAGGAGGAGGAGGAAGAGGAGGGGGAGGATGAGGGAGGAAAGAGGCGGAGGAGGAGGAGGAGGATGGAGGGGAGGAGGAGAGGAGGAGGGGAGGAGGAGGAGGAGGAGAGGAGGGGGAGGAGGAGTGGAGGAGGCGGAGGAGGAGGAGGAGAAGAAGGAGGAGGAGGAGGAGGAAAGAGGAGGGGGAGGATGGGGATGATGGAGGTGGTGGAGGAGGAGGAGGAGGAGGAGAGGAGGAGGAGGAGGAGGAGGAGGAGGAGGGGGAGGAGGAGGAGGAGGAGGAGGAGGAGGAGGAGGGGAGGAGGAGGAGGAGGAGGAGGGGGAGGAGGAGAAGGAGGAGGAGGAGGAGGAGGGGGAGGAGGAGGAGGAGAAGAAGGAGGAGGAGGAGGAGGAAGAGGAGGGGGAGGATGAGGATGATGATGAGGTGGTGGAGGAGGAGGAGGAGGAGGAGGAGGAGAGGAGGAGGAGGAGGGGAGGAGGAGGAGGAGGAGGAGGAGGAGGAGGGAGGAGGTGAGGAGGAGGAGGAGGAGGAGGAGGAGGAGGAGGAGGAGGAAGAGGGGGAGGATGAGGATGAGGAGGAGGAGGGGGAGGAGGAGGGGGAGAAGAGAGGGCGCGGGAGCCCCGCAGGGAGCAGCCTGCGCTGGCCGCGGGCAGCCCTGCCCAGAGGGGCTCCGCGCCGGCGGCGGCGCGGGGCCCTCGCCGCGTGCGCTGGCCGACGAGCTGCGCTGCCTTGGGCTACGCTTAGGTCGGGCGTGTCCTCCTACATGCGGATTTTGGAGGAAAAAGCAATGCTCAAGCATAGTCAAAAGCGGTAGAAAAATCGTCCCCAAACTGTGTTTTTTGCTATTTCGTATATTCCTCCCGCAGCGGGACAGGCCCGACTGAAGGCTACGCGCAAGAACCCTGAGTCAGACCCCGTCGTCGCAATTTGGCTTTTTTTCGGGCGCCAGGGGACCCTCACGGATCGATCTGGCTCGAGGCATGTCGCAGAGAGAGATGAAACCGAGGGTTCGGTCGTGACGTCGGATCTCAAGGGAGCCCAGGCATCCAACGGCCTGACAAAAAAAAAAAATGAACGTGTTTCGCAAGTGTCGGACTTCTGCAGGGACCGTTGATGGGCCGGGGCCGTTAGGCAACGTCTCAGGGTGAAAAGCTGGCTGTGGGGAATGATTGGGACCTCCGAGGGCTCCGTTTGGAAACACCAAGGCACCAGATGTCAGGGAGTGATCCCGGGCAAGAGTAACCTTTGGTGAATGGCACGCCGATCGCTGCGCGGTGCGCAACAACATCGGCGAAAGGTCACTTGGCTTCCGTGTCTTTCCTCGGGCTCCCGCTGGCCGTCGGGGACGCTCTCAGCGAGGTGCAGCTGCGGGAATGCACCCAAACACGTCTTACGTGTTGTTCGGCGGCGAGACCCGGGGCGGAAGTCAAAGGGGGCGGGCCTTCTCAGAAGGCTCGGAAGGCCTACAGCCTCCTGAGAAGTTCTCTGAGACTTCCCCGAAGGCGGAGACAGCTTTTCAGAGGGCCCGAGGGACCCGCCAGCTTCTGAGAAGGCCCGCCCCCTCTCGCTTCCCCCACTGGGCGCGCCGCCGAGCTGTCCGACAGAAGCCGCTGTTGGGCAGGCGGCCTTCCGTCTCTGCTTGATAACGTCTGCGGCGACGCCGACAGCAGATCCTGTCCAAGATGGGCAGGAACTGCTGTCGGTCCTCGCACCCTTTCTTTCCGTTGGGCGTGGCTTAATGGGGGGGTCACAAATGGGGGTCAGAAAAGGTCCCCTTTCGTGCCCCTTTCGGGCCCCTCCAGAGCCCCAGGGGGCTCGTTTAGGTACCGTTTGGGTACCTTTTCGAACCACCCTCGCCACCCCCCCTGACCCCCCCATTACGCGGCGCCCAATTCCGTACCCGTGGCGATCGTGCCGGAAGGGAACATCCGAAAACGCGCGTTGTAGCCGATGCCTGCCAGCGGCATCCCCAACGTCGGCCCTCGGCCGGCGCCGCTCCCGCCGCTGGCGCGACGAGTGGCGGCCAGGCGACCGCTCGCGCCCGCCTCGCGCCCGCCGCTCCCTGGAGTGGCTCAGCCTCGGAGGGCGCCAGAGATGCAGTCGGAATGGATAGCCAGGATGCGCGATGAGGAAGCCAGCCCATCAGACGCCCACGTCGAAGCTTTTTTCGCGCGGGGCTGGCCCTGGAATGTGATGAAGGGAGGACCGAAGAGGCGAGGATGTCAGGGCACCCTTGGAGAAGGTGACCCATACTTACCATCGATCCCGACTTCTACATCGGCGGCGAGCTCGGGGGGGAAGTGAGAGAGGGAGCGGGCCTTCTCAGGAAGCGGCGGGGCTTCCCAGAAACCCTCTGGCCTTCTGAGACGCCGTCTCCGTCTTCGGGGGAGGCTCAAGTACCTGTCAGAAGTGAAGCCCGGGGGGGCCTCCCGAGCCTCCTGACGAGGCCCGCCCCCTCTCGCTGCCCCCCCTCGCTCGCCGCCGAACTCTGCTTTCCGGGTCATGGCTCGGGTCTCTGGCGGCCGGACGGGGCGATCCGGGCATCCCTGGAACGCCCTCGGCGAGGCTCAGCGGCTGGGACACACCCCGAAGGCGGCAAGCCGCCCAGACACCACGAAAACGCCGGAAGACCCAAGGGAGCCTCGGCGCCCCGAGCTCCAGGTCGGGCGGGGAGAACGGCGCCCCTCCGACTTCCCCCCCGTGGCTCGTCGGCGAAAGCACCTGCACGGATCCTGAGAAGGCACACGTCCTGGCATCGGCTCCATGCATCCAACGGGCCCCTGGCCCTGGCCCCGGGAGCGTCCGAGGATAACCCCAGGAAGCATTTAAGAACCCCCCCCCCCCTTCCGGCAAATCGATAACCCTTCCGCACCCTGGAAGCGTTACCTGGCACCAGGAGCCCTCCTCCTCCTCCTCCTCCTCCTCCTCCTCCTCCTCCTCCTCCTCCTCCTCCTCCTCCTCCTCCTCCTCCTCCTCCTCCTCTCCTCCACCCACGAACTTCCTCCTGCCCCCTCCTCCTCCTCCTCCTCCTCCTCCTCCTCCTCCTCCTCCTCCTCCTCCTCCTCCTCCTCCCGCGCCCCCCTCCTTCCCTCGGGGCCCAAGGCCTGTCAGGGCCTGTCCGGGTGCTAAACCTATCGTGCGGTTATTTCGGCCCCTCGGAATATCGAATAAAAATGCGGTGCTAAGATATCGCCGGGGGGGTTCTTCAATGCTTCCTGGGGTTACGGCTCCTGCTGAGGCAGCGCTGGCCCTGTGCATGTGGAAACGGGGCGTCCACGAGCCCCGCGTGGAAGCAGAGACACGCACATCGGATCTCTGGGATCCTGCCCAGGACCAGCCTGGGCACAGGATCCGATGGGTCCGTTTTCCACCGCCACCACCACCATAAGTTGGAGGGAGGAAGGAGGAGGAGGACGAAGAGGAGAAGGAGGAGGAGGTGGAGGAGGAGGACACCCTTCTCCTCCAGCTGATGGTGGTGGTGGTGGTGGTGGAAAGCAGGCCCATCAGGATCGTCGACCAGGGTCGGTGCAGATGCCCGGCTGGCGCCCGTGCAGGCCGCCTCTGGCCCGAGGCCAGCATCTCGTTCAGGTACTGGGTCAGGTACTCCTGGGGTTCGGCGGGGCATGTCCTCTTACAGGGGGATTTTGGACGGAAAATGAAACATAGGTCCCCAGACTATGTTTGACAAATTCTGAATACTCCTCCTGTAATTAGAAGGACATGCCCGACGTAATCCTGGGGCGGGGCAAGAAGGGCCCTGGCCCGGAGACCTCCGACGAATTCTCGGTGCAACCGCGGCGGTGTTCCATTGTGCTGGCCCCCGCAGCTTCCGCTTTCGGGACGATCGCAGCCCCCTCGAATCATGAGAAAATCACGACGGGAGGTTTTTCGTTATTTTCGGCATCGGGGGGCCCCTGCCGGGCCTCGGGACCGTCAACAAAACGACTCAGGATGAAAAGCTGGTTCCAGGGAATGGGTCCAGACCTCGTGGGGTCGACGTCGTGAACGAATCATGACGTCGGGGGTCTGGGGGGGGAGAACAGGGCGGGATCACCAGACGCGGATCAACACAATCGTATCGGGCGCCGGAGCTTAGGTGAAAGGGAAGGGGGGGCGCGTGGCCCATTGGCCCCATGTGGGTGGGGGGACGGAGGAGACGTCGGCCTGGGATCGAGGATGCAGCGTCGATAGATCGGCGGCCCCGAGGTCGAAAACTTACGTTCCTGGCTGGACGAAGCCCCCGCTGGGGAGGAGGGGACTCCTCCGTGCTGGGCGCCAGCACGGGAGGAGAAGGAAGGCGAGGAGGAGGACGAGGAAGAGGGGGCAACTGGTCGCAGCTTCTGTGCCCCCCCTGGCCCCGAGAATCGCTGCGCGCGTCCCAAGCGACCAGGGCAGCGACGCCACACAGGCTGACGGGCCGCCAATGGGGGGAGGGGGGCTGGCCAAGAGGGTGGGGCTGGGGGCACAACAGCCCCTCTCGCCCCCCGCGTCGCGAAACAGGCCACCACGGACAATTCTTGGCAATGCTGTTCAGCCTGCGGGAGGGGGCCCTCACTGGGCCCTGGGACCGTGCACAGAACAGCGCAGGACGACGAGCCCCCTCCTCCTCCTCCTCCTTTCCTCCTCCTCCTCCTCCTCCTCCTCCTCCTCCTCCTCCTCCTCCTCCTCCTCCTCCTCCTCCTCCTCCTCCTCCCCCTGATGGGATCCAGACCTCTGAGGGACCACGCCGCGACAGCAGAACTCACCACGTCGGATACCCTGGTCGGCCCGGCATCGCCGCTGCGTCGGCGGCAGGCCCCCGAAGGGGGCGCGACCGAGGGGGGGCCGAGCTGCTCCCCGCCCGGGCCGCTTTTCCCGCCGCTCCGGCGCCCCGAACTCGGCGGCGAGCGAGGGGGGGGGGGACGAGCAGGAGAAGGCCTACTCAGAAGGCGGCGGGACTTCCCAGAAGCTCCCGCGCCCTCCGAGAAGTCTTTCCTCCGTCTTCGCGGGAGGCCCAGAAAACTTCTCAGCAGGCCGGCGGACCTCCGCGGCCTTCTGAACAGGCCCGCCGCTTCTCGCTGCCCCCCCCCCCTCGCTCGCCGCCGAATTTGGTTTTCGGGTCATAGCTCGGGTCTCTGGCGGCCGCTCGGGAGGATCCATCCCCAGAGCGCTCTCGGCGAGGCGCAGCCGCTGGGACGCATCCCCGAGGGCGGCAGACCGCCCAGACACCAGGAGAGGGCCCGAACGCCCAGAACCTCGAAGCCAAAACCTCGCTCGCCGCCGAACCTCGGCGCCCCGAGTCTCCAGGTCGGGCGGGGAGGACGACGCCAGGATCTCGTTCAGGTACTCGGTCGTCATGTCCGCGGGCGGCTGCCTCCCTCGGTCCTCCCGGCCCGCGCCATGGGGCCGGGGCCCCTCGGCGCCGCGGAGGAGGCCGCCAGCCCGGGGGCTCCTCATGGGCGCATCGGGGGGGCCGCGAGCTCCTCGAGGCTAAGAGCCTGCGCACGGCCGGCTTTGGGTCGGGCGTGTCCTCCTACGGGCGGATTTGGGAGGAAGAGCAAAAGCTGGTCAAAACATGAGATTCGAACAACAAATCAACAAATCGTCCCCGGACTATCTTCCGACTGTTCTGGAATAGTCCTCCTGCAGGGGGACGTGCCCAGCGTAAGGCCAAGTCGATCTGCCTCCCGATCCCACCCGCACTAAGGGCGTCGGCCCGAAGGAAAAAACAAAAATCGCCACACACAGAAACATGTGGCGTTCCGCGCGGGTTTCTCGGGTCGGGCGAAAGGGGGGATTGGGGGTCTGAGAATCAGCTCACGTAGCTGATTTTCCTGGCGCCTCCCGGCGCCGGGAGGCGACTATGCATCGAGAAAGGGGCCCCTCGGTGGGGCCGAAACCAGCTGCATGCAGCAGATTTCGTACCCCGTAAGAACGGTTTTTTGAAGGCAGATCTGCCTTCAAAAAACCGTTCTTACAGAGTAGACCAGTCTTTCCCTATCCCCCCCTTTCGTCTGGCGGCCCGAGCAACACGCGGCGCTCCGCGCGGGTGTCTTGGGTCTCCGCGCCTGGTGCCCGCCCTGGCGTGCGGAGCGCCACCAGCTGGGCGGCGCCGGAGGCGCCGCCACGGGGGGCCCAGGCGCGGAGAGCCAAGAAATCCGCGAGGAGCGCCAAAAATAGATGTTGATGCCGCCGTTTTTTTTGTTTGTTTTGTTTCCCCCCTTTTTAAAAACAAAAAAAATCCACTTCTTATGTATGTATTAGTTACTTGTATATAAAGTGTATACAGTTCTCGACTTGTGCGTGTCATCCTTGCGCAGGGGCCATGCTAATCTTCTCTGTGTCGTTCCAATTTTAACGGATGATCCCCGAAGGGAATCCTATGTTTGTGCCGTTTGTTCTTCTTCGATAAGTGTGCAGACCGCTTGTTCTTCCAACCCCCCAGTTCTCCTTCTGGGAAGGGTTGGCCCCTCCCCATGCCCCGCCTCGGAAGGCTCCCCGCACCCGCCTCATGAGGCCGTCTGGGGACAAATTGGGGGTTGCTCGGGGGCCTCTTGGAAGCCTTTTGGTTGCCTCTGCATGCAGACCTCTTAGGAGGGCTTGTAGGGGCCTCTTGGGGTCAGTTTGGTCCCAAGGACGCGATACAGTCGGCCTGTTCGAGATGTGGACGGGCTTAGGGCTCTTTTGGGCCTTTGAAGCTGCCACCAGGATAAGCTATGCACTCGGGGTGTCTATCTATACCATGTTAGAGCTGCCTGAGAGCTTATTTTAGGCATCTTGGGAAAGTCTGGGAAGCCGCTCTGGATCGCCTGGGGCCGCCACTGGGCCCGACAGGCGCCCAGGACGTTTGGATTTGATTTGGAGCCCTCCGAGGGCTCTCTTGGGTCGTTTGGGAGTCACCTTGGGTGCCTGTGGGGCCGACATGGCCCCGTCTTGGAGCTATCATGGGGCCATCTTGAAGCCCTTCGGGAGCAACAAGGCTTCGGAGGTAACGTTCACTGTTTGCCACCAAACAGTGTGAGAGGTATTGGCCTCTCTTGGGGGCCGTCTCGGCGGTGTCCTGGGGCCATCTTGGGCCGACCTGGAGGCCGTCTTGGCGTGTCTTCTGCTTCCAAGGTGTCGCCTCATCTTATCGCGTCCTGTCTGGTCTGGCCGTCTGGGTCCGTTTTGGCGGCGCCTAGGGCAGTCTTGGAGTCCGTCCGCCCCACGCCGGGTCTGTGGTCGTCCGCCGACTGGAGTTAGCGGCGCGCACAAGGAGGTGAAGGGAGGAGGGAGGACTTCCTAGAAGGAGACTGCTTCTTAGAAGGCGGCGACCGTGTATCTACAGGTAAGGCCCACGCCTTCTAAGAAGCAGGGGTGCTTCTAAGAATCCCTCCCCCCTCCCCACCCCCCTATGCGCGTGGCCCAAGATGGCCTCCAAGAGAACTCAAGATGGCCTCCGTCATGCCTTGAAGATCTACCAAATACAGTGGAGGTCAAGGCACCGGAAACTTTCCACAAGAAACCCAATCCTGAGACCCCAGGACGTCCATTGATTTCTGGCATGGGAACGTCACGCTTTCCACAGAGAGAGAGAGAGAGAAGCCGTGCACGTCAGAGGTGCAGTGGCAAAAGAGGGTGGCACGACAGTATCTACAAATGGGCCGCTCGCACTGCGCCGTGGCGATGCGCAGCAAACCTGTGAGATATCCTGCACGGAGTGGCATAACGATGATAATGTGACCACCAATGCGAAACCTTCGGCGTCGCCGGCTCCAAGCACAGATAAAATGTTACAAGTCTTGTCACCCTTTTCACAGCAAACCATCAAAGCCCAAGAAACCCAGGGCACCCTGAAGGCAACCAAGGTGGTTTTGGGCATGGGCTCTCACTGCATAAGCCGGCTCTGATTGGCCACGGAGCCTCCCGAGAAGACTCCCGACGGGGCAGCACACACACACACACACACGCACCGGCACGCACGCACGCACACGCACGCACCCCCCCCCCCACACACACACAAACACACAAACACACACACATTCAGGCACACGCACACGCACACGCACACACGCACGCACACGCCCGCCCGCCCGCCCGCCCGCCCGCACGCACGCACGCACGCGCGCACACACACAAACACACACGCGCACACACGCGCACACAAACACAGACACACACACACACACACACACACACACACACACACACACACACGCGCGCACGCGCACGCGCACGCGCACGCGCACACACATATACACGTTCAAAGCATGCACCATGTGGTCCGATGATGTTGGCCGTGCCGCTCCCGATGAGCCGTTGGGGCCTCAGTCTGGTTGCAAGCTCGCCCCTGGGGAGCTCAATGAAGAGCCTCGTAAAGGCTCCACTCGGCCCTGAGAGCGCCCCCCAAAAGAGACGTTTCACGCTCCGACGGGGGGAGCCTGACTGAGTGCCGCCCTTCGCCCATTGCCAAACTCGAAAATGGAAAACCTGAGAGGGTTTCAAAGATGGTGGCTTTTCGGGTGTACTATTTCGAGGCTGTGGGACCGAGATCGCTCCAAGATGGCCCCAGAAGCCGAAAGAGGACCTCCGCGAGGGTGCAATACTGTCGAGCTTGGCTCGAAACGGCCTCCAGCATGCCTCCAGGAGGCCCCAAGACGGCCCATAGACTGCCCCAAAACGCCCCGAAGCCTCCCAAGGAAGCACCCAAGATGCCAGAATCAGTGAATACCCTAGGCCCTAAACCAGAAGGGTTGTTCAAAGATCTTGCCTCTTCGCCTTTTAGGTTGCTATGGGCTTCTGGGACCTCAAGGTGGCTCCACGATCACCCAAGAGAACACCACGAAATCCTCCGAAGAGCTTCAATAAGGCCCCAAGAGCGCACTAAAGCGCCCCAACAGCGTCTTCAGAGTGCCCCGAAAGAAGATTTGTCATGCGCGGACTAGGGGAGCCATAAGTCGTGCCGCCCTCGTTCATGCTCGATGGCCTCTAACGGTACCAAGAGGGCCCACAAGGCCTGGAAGGCCGATCCTCATACGTATCAAGGTCCTCATGCTCCTCGATGGAATTATCCTTTCCGTGTTCCTCCACAACATCATCGCACTCCCTCCGTCGATAATTCGTCGATTCGCCTACTCCTCATCGTCGCACTCATCCTCGGACACCATCCCCGCCAGTCGTCTCCTCTTTGTCTTCCTCAACGTTGTTTCCTTCTCATCATCCCGATGGCAAGTTACCCTCCTCACCCCTCCCTCCCCAACGAGTTCTACATCCATCGAAGTCGACGTTGGAACCCGCCAGACGCACAACCTCCCCATGCGACTAACCATCCCTCATCGTTCTTATATGCCTCCTCTCTTGCCAGACCTGCTCATCCGCCTTAGTCCTCCTCCTTATCCTGGTTCCTCCGCCCCCTCCTACCCACCTCCGCACTCCACCTGACTGCCTACCAGACCACCCCGACCCGAAGACCCGCATTTCGGGTTGGGGGGGTGTACGGCTCCCTTCTGTGCTTTTCAATGTTCAACGACCCCCCCCCCTGGAAATCGAGGGCAAGAAGAAGCCTTCGGGTCGGGCTGGGGCGGTTTGGTGGGTGGTGACCACTGAAGGGGCCCCGGGACACACAAATGAATACACACAAATAACCGGATCCCCCATAGTTTCTTATATGTTCTGGGCTTTTGTCTTCCCCCCCACTTCCCGTATTGTCCCATACTTTCTGGGGAATCGACGATTCATTGTGTCTCTGTGTGTGTTTTTCCCTCTTGAACCACCTCCTCCTCGGCCCTCCTTCTGGCTCTCCGCCCGCCGCGCAGCGCGGCAACGGGGGCGCCTGTTGGGCAGATCTCCGCACGGCCCCACGGGCCCGACTCACTGCCCAGGCAGCAGGCTCTGAGTGGCCTCGGGGCGCGCGGGGTGAAGCTCCTCTCGCCGCTGCCACTCCCTCCTTGTCCTGCTCGCCTTTCGTCCCCCCTCCCTCCCTTCGCTCTCCCCCCCGTCCTCGCCCCTTCCCCCCCCCTCGTCCTCGCCCCCCTCCCTCGTCCTCGCCCCTTCCCCCCCCCATCCTCGCCCTCCTCCCTCGTCCTCGCCCCTCCCCCCCTCCCCCCCCCCGTCCTCCTGCTAATGGCTCGCAGGACTCTGCAGAACCTCCTCTTGCCGCTCACCGGACACCGGCCACGGCGCTTTTGCGCCGACGCATTTGCACGCCAGGGTGTCGAGCAGAAGCGTGTCGTGCGGATCCTCTGCGATGTTCTCAGTGTCCAAACTCTGAGTGTTTGAGATCTCGTTCTCGCCAATTCAATGGAGAGAAGATTTGCCCACCTCAGCCTGGGCACCGTGCTGACGTGTTCCCCGGGTTTTTTTTTGTCCGCGGTGGGTTATCAGTTGTCTCCGTGACGAATTGGTTGGGTCTGGCGATCGTTTTCAACGTTGCCGCCTGTTGCCGCGTCGTTGCCGCCTCGTGCTCTGGGCGGGTCTTGCAAGGTTTCGCCACGTTGCCTCCCGTTGCCACCTCTTTGCTGCCTCGTGCGCTGGGTGGGTCTGGCGAGGTTTCGTCGCGTTGCCATTCGGCCGCGATCATTGCCTCCTCGTTGCCGCCTCGTGCGCTTGGTGGGTCTGGCGAGGTGTCCATTGCCGCCCGTTGCCGCCTCGTTGCCGCTTCGTGCGCTGGGTGGGCCTGGCGAGGCTTCGCCACGCTGCAGCCTCGTCGCCGCCTCGTGAGCTGGGTGGGTCTGGCGATATGTTGCCCCGTTGCCGCCTCGTTGCCGCCTGGTTGCCGCCTTGTGCACAGGGTGGGTCTGGCGAAATGTTGGCACGCTGCCGCCCGTTGCCGCCTCGTGTGCTGGGTGGGTTCGGTGAGATTTCGCCAGGTTACCGCACGCTGCCGCCTCGAGATTGCACCATGTATACTGCACCACCTAGCATACGCAACACAGCTTGCACCACGTAACTTGCACATCCACAATGCAATAATTTACTGTTGCCGCCTCGTTGCCGGCTCCTGCGCTGGGCGGGTCTGGCGAAGTCTCAACACGTTGCCACCTCGTTGTCGCCTCGAGCGCTGAGTGGGTCCAGCCACACGTTGCCGCCTGGTTGCCGCCTCGTTGCCGCTTCGTGCGCTGGGTGGGTCCGTCGAGATTTCGCAACGTTGCCCCGTTGCCGCCTCGTTGCCGTGTCGTGCGCTGGGTAGGTCCGGCGAAGCTTCGCCAAGTTGCCGCCCGTTGCCGCCTCGTTGCCGCCTCTTTGCTGGCTCCTGCGCTGGGCGGGTCTGGCGAGGTCTCGACACGTTGACGCCTCGTTGCCGGCTCGTGCGCTGGGTGGGTCCAGCGAAGCTTCGCCACGCTGCCGCCCGTTGCCGTCTACTGCGCTGGGTGGGTCTGGCGAGGTTTTGCCACATTGCCGCCAGTTGCAGCCTCGTTGCCGCCTCGTGCACTGTGTGGGTCTTGCCGCCTGTTACAGCTCGTTGGAGCCTCGTGCGCGGGGTGGGTACGGCGGAGTTTTGCCACGCTGCCGCACGTTGCCCCCTCGTTGCCGCCTCGTGCGCTGGGTGGGTCCGGCGAGGCTTCGTCACGTTGCAGCCTCGTCGCCGCCTCGTGCGCTGGGTGGGTCTGGCGAGGTTTGGCCACGTTGCCGCCCAGTACCGCCCATTGCCGCCTCTTGCCTTGGGTGGGTCTGGTGAAATGTTGCCACGTTTCCGCCCGTTGCAGCCTCGTGCGCTGGGTGGGTCCGGCGAGGTTTCGCAACGTTACCGCCCGTTGCCGTTTCGTTTTCGCCTCTCCCTTGCACCATGCATACTGCACCACATAGCTTACACAAGACAGCTTGCATCACACAACTTGCACATCCAGTTCAATAACTTACTGTGTGCGGCCCATGCTGGCTGACATCTTATGAAATCGACTCTTTGTGGGTGTCGTAAGCATGAAGAATATCGCCGTAAACGTTCCCAATACGTCCCAAGATTTGCCACACACGTCCCGCGATGCCTTCAGGATGCCCAAAGAAGTGCCCCCCGAAACTTTTCAGCAGGGCCAAAGCAACAAGAACACTGAACATCGACAATGTTTCGGAGATGTTCCTTCCATCGCTTTTCTGCCTGAGACGGTGCCAGGATGCCCTCCGGACAGCCCAGCACGACGCCCAACGAGGCGCCAAAGTCGGCCCGAAGATACCTGCAGACTGCAAGCACCGCCTCAGGAAGGCCAAACTTGTCACGAAAACCCATCCATCCATACGGCCCCGTGGCCCCACGGCCCCACGGCTCACGGATCCTCCTCCTCCTCCTCCTCCTCCTCCTCCTCCTCCTGTGCTTCCCCGCGGCCCCACGGTTCAGGCGATGGCATCGCGTCTGACAGCGTGCCTGTTCAACCAGGCCTTTGGGCGGTTTTAGGGCGGCTGACCCAGGGCTTCCACGGTGCAGCCCCAACGCTTGCACAGCTCCGTGACCCCCGTGCGCTATGCCACTCTGCTCGGGCTTTGGCACGAAACCAGGACGGCAAGCAGGAACGGCCTAAAGTTACAACGGGCATGCCCTCCGACATGCGGGTTTAGAGGCCTCCTAGATGGGTTCCGAATAGATGGGGTCGGAGAATCGCGCCGCATGGCCGATACATCGGCGATGCATCGGCGATGCATCGTCGACGTGGGCGATGCCTCGGCGACGTCGGGCTCCACAGCGAGCCGCATCGGCGACGCATCCGCGATGCGTCGCGATCCTCCGACCCCATCTGCTCGGAGCCATCTGAGAGGCCTGGTTGATTGTGGAAGAAAAGTTAAGAGCACTCAGAGAAGAAGCAAAAAGCACGAGAGCACGAACTCTCGTCACCAGACTTCTTGTTCACGATTCTTGCATCTGCCTCCTGTCGAGGGACGTGCCCGGCTTCACCCCAAGGTTATATCGCGCATGTCCCCCTACAGGCGGATGTTGGACGAAACATACAAAACACTCCAATACAGATTCAACAAAAATCATCAAAAATACTAGAAAGATCGTGCCCAGACTATTTTGGGACTATCATTGAATCTGCCTCCTGTCGAGGGACGTGCCCGACTTCACCCCGAGGGCTGGCCCTGCCGAGCCTCCCGTGGAGCAGGCCCGGCAGAAGACCCGCCGCGCCCGCCACCAGCGCGCGGCGGCCCGCGAGGCGTCCCCCTTCGGAGGAGGCCCCACGGCGGGAGCGCTCCGCAGCACCCCCCGGCGTGCGCTGCGGTGCTGCGCTGGCAGAGGCCTCCTGTGTGGGGCCCGAGCAGATTTAGGTCGGGCCTGTCCCCCTACAGGGGGATTTTGAGCGGAAAAAAAGAATACCCCCTAAAATGCACGAAACATGTTCAAAAATTGTCAAAAGATCGTCCCTGGATTATTTTTTGACTAGTCTTGAACATTCCCCCTGTAGAAGGGCAGGCACGACTTGAGAGCAGATGGGGTCGGAGGACTGCACCGCATCGCCGATGCATCGCCTATATGCGTCGGCCGTGCACCGGCGAGGCACCGGCGAGGCAGCGGCGATGCGTCGGCGACCTCGACGTGGAAGACACCGGGCTCCACATCGAGCCGCATCGGCGACGCATCCGCGATGCGGCGCGATCCTCCGACCCCATCTGCTCGGACCCCCACTCAGAGGCCTAGCTTGGCGGCGCGCACAAGGGGGTAGGGGGAGGGGGGAAGGCTCCTCAGAAGGAGCCCTGCTTCCTAGAAAGTGCGGGCTTTCCGTCATTAGGCCAGGCCCGCACCCTCCAAGAAGCAGGGGTCCTCCGAAAAAGCCTTCCCCCATCCCCCTGTATATCCCCCCTCTGCGCGTGGCCAACTAAGAGCCACGCGCGACCCGCGAGGCGACCCCGGAGGCCCCGCGGCGGGAGAGCTCCGCGGAGCCGTCCCGCGTGCGCTGCGGTGCTGCGCCAGTGCGGTGGCGGAGCCCTGCGAGGGGGCCAAGAGCACGCAAACAGATGCACACAAATCCCGGGATTCCCAACACATGTTCTCCTGCTCTCTGGATGTTCGTCTCCCCTCCTCCTCCTCCTCCTCCTCCTCCTCCTCCTCCTCCTCCTCTCCTCTCCTCCTCCTCCTCCTCCTCCTCCTCCTCCTCCTCCCCTCCCTCCTCCTCCACCCTCCTCCCTCATCCCTCCTCCCTCCTCCTCTCCTCCTCCGCCTCCTCCTTCCTCCCTCCTCCCTGCTCCCTGCTCCTCCTCCTCTTCTCCTCCCCTCCTCCCTCTCCCTCTCCTCCCTCCCTCCTCCCTCCTCCCTCCCCCCCCCACTTCCCACAGCTTCCTGGGGATCGACGAGTGTTCCTGCTGGCCGCACGCAGCACGGGGTAGTCCGCAGACGGGGTCGCTGGAAGGCTTCGGCTGGTCCTGGTACCGTGTGGGGGGCTCGGTGGTCGGCAATCTTCGCTGCGTGTGCCTCCCGACGTCCTGTCTGCCTCGATGTTTCGTTTGTCTTTGCCTCGGATCTGGTTCTTTATCTCTCTCTCTCTCTCTCTCTCTCTCTCTCTCCCCGATGTATACACACTTCGACCCCCTTCGAGCCAACTGTATTGAGTTCTGTGACAGCCCTCGATAACGAACGATGTCAGCCTTTCCAAGAAGAAGCTCGCTGAGACACATCATCGCATGGCACGAAATCTCGGGAGCTCAAGTCACTGCGCATTGCAGAAATCAATCGGGTTCGGAAGTGGTGTGCAAAGGGCGGACAAGGTTTTTGTTGAGAAAGCGGCCACGGATAATACATTCTCGCGCTCGCATTTTCATGATGACGATGACAGCTTTTCCAAAAGGCAACATGCCGAGACTCATCACCGCATAGCACAGTGTGCCAGGATTTCGAACAGAACTCATTGACAAAAAACAGTGATCTATCTAGACTTCCCGCAACGAACTCAGCAATGGGAGGATGGTATGGCTCTGCCTTAGACGCCCAGGCCCCACGCAATTTACCGGTGATGTGGGGGAGATGGTGGCCCGAACATCTGCACATGCCAAGATCGACAGGAGAAAACCAATGTAGAATCGTCGCTTGCAGACCGGCATGCCGCGCGAGCAACAGTCTACGCATGGCTTCGGCCACTAGGTCAGCAGTCGCAGGCGCACGGCAGTGGAGTGGCCCTCTTCGGGAGCGTCACACCGTCCCCTCCCCCCCCACGTCCTCCCTTGGCGGCGCGGTGGTGAGGCGGCCCTCTTCGGGAGCGTCACTCCGCCCCCTCCCCCCCACGTCTTCCCTTGGCGGCGCGGTGGTGAGGCGTGGGGAGAAGAGAGCTGCCCTGCAATAAGGCAAAGGGGCCTTTTCATGAGGGTCCTGCCCATGTGCTGGCGGCTTCTGATTCGGACGCCCGAAACGGGTACGGAAAAAAGGGGTACAATGCCCAACAACAAGTGTCGTCCCAAACCACCAGCGGCCGCTGTTGGGCAGGCGGCCTTCTGTCCCAAATGGACACCGGCCGAGGCGGCGCGGACAGCGAGTCCTATTCAAAACGGACGAGAACTGCTGTTGGGCATTGCGCCCACTCTTTCCGCACCCAGGGCCGTTCGCGCCGATCCGAGAGAGGGCCCCGTTCGCCGGCAGGAGGGCCTCTGCCCGGCGGAGTGCCCTCGCAGCAGGGCACCCTGCCGCCCGGCCCCCCCCCTGCACACCGCCGACCTTGCCCCACCCTCCCCCTCCCCCGCGGACGACCGTGTGAAACGCAGTCGAGACAAGATCGGAGATTGCTAGAGGGCAGATACATCCAGTCCCATAATCATCACCCCGACATGCGAGGCCGTTCAGTAAACGCACCCGAGGAAGGAATCGTACAGGGCAAGGCTGTTTAGGAAAAGCCCAGGGCCGTTTAGTAAATGTTAACTGTCGGGTCCTGGTGGTTTTCCTCCCTTGACTTGCGGCCGGCGCTGACACGATCCGAGTGAGGGGGCCGAACGGTCATTCATTGTCCCTGGGTGCGTGGCTGAAGTGAGAATCCGTGGTGAGGATTCCGCTGGTTGCGTCGTTGTTGTTATTGTTGTTGGTGTTGCTGCTGCTGCTGCTGTTGCTGTTGTTGTTGTTGCTGCAGCTGCTGCTGCTGCTGCTGATGTTGTTGTTGTTGTTGCTGTTTTTTGTTGTTGGTTGTTGTTGTCGTCGTCCCCTCCGCGACCCACCCGAGACCCACCCCGCGACCCACCTCGCAACCCAACCGCGACCCAACCCGCGACCCACCCGCGACCCACCCCACGACCCACCCGGAATCCACCCGCGACCCACCCGCGACCCACCCCACGACCCACCCGCGATCCACCCTGCGACTCACTTGCGACCCACCCGCGACCCACCCACGACCCACTTGCGACCCACCCACGACCCACCCCGCGACCCACCCGCGACCCACCCGCGACCGATCCACAATGGTTCAAAGAAAAGATCGTCGTCTGCGGCGGGCTTGTTGTATAATTTGTGAAACTTTGGCGCCTGCGGCGGGCTTCTCCAGATTCTCGCAGACTGCCAACGTCCCCACCGCCCCCTCACTCTTATCCGCATCTGCGGGGTGCTACGTATTTCATTATATGGCGCTCACTTGAGCAAACGGATGAAACACTGGAAACTGGAATCTTCGGAGAGAGACAGCAGTCCGCTGGAGAACGAGACCAGCGCCGAAAGAGCAGCGGGAAGGGCGTGCCTTGCGCTCAATCTGACACCTCGGGTTGCCAGAACAACGCAAGGGGCAACCAAAATCGAATATTATTTCTCCTCATCCGCTGCATCTGGCTCATGTTCCTCCTCTTCACCCTTTTGCTCCTCCTCTTCCGCCTCTACACCAATCAGGGCCGAGAGCATCCTGGTGGTAGGGATGACACGCACGCAGGTGTTCGCGCACACGCGCACACGCTCACACAGCATACGTACACGTTTCGGTTCACTGTTGTCGGGGGCCTCATGATTGAAAGAAAACTTCGAAACGCCAGGCCGTTGGAAGGCTCGAGAAAACTGCAGGCGTGGGTCGACAGGATCTCCAGCACGGGTGCTCTCTCGCTGGATCTGGCAAAACCCTGGTTGGCAATGTCCTTGCTCCCAGGGCTCTGACGCCGAGTAGCAATGGCTTGTCGGACCACAAGCAGCCTGGACCCAACTACAGTGAAGGGGCCCTGGGACACACACAAATAAACATACAAAAATAAAACGATTCCCCATATTTTCCCGTACGTTCTAGGTTTTTATCTTCCCCCCACTTCCCATATTTTCCCATATTTTCTGGGGAAATCGACGATTCATTGTGTCTCTGTGTGTTTTTCCCTCCTGATGCAGCCCCGATTGAGCTCGCATCGATGCCATTGAAAGGAGAAACCGACCAACGGGCGGAGCACGGGAGCGCGGAGGAGGAGAGCGGCCCGAGGACGCGCGGCCCCCGCCGCGCGGAAGCACCGCGGACGGGTGCCGCCGAACGAGGAGGCACGCGAGGGAGAGAACGCCGTCTCGGTCAGGGCCGCGGTGGGTGGCGCACTGCCGGCGGCAGCTGTGCCACCGTCGGCTGCACGTAGGAGCGACCCCCAAGGAGGCAGGTGTGGCCTTCGGCGCGCGGCTTCGCGGGGCCGCGGGGGAGGCCACAGAGCCCGCGCAGTGCACGAGCGCTGCAGGCAGTGCCGGCGGGACCCCGTGGGGCCGCGCCAGAGGTCACCCCGCCCAAGGGCCACTCTGCCGCGCAGCCAACACCGCGTGCCCGAGATCGGCCGCGACCGCCCGAAGCGTGGAGGCCCGGTGGCACCCACGAAGCAGCCCTGCAGGGATCGCGGGGCCCAGGCCGCGCGGCCCGAGCTGCAGGCCTGGTGCCGGCAGGAAGCCCCGTCGGCCACTGCAAATCTTGGGCATGGCGACATTGGGGGGCGGCGATGCGTGGGGGGAGTGAAGACACAGAGGTGCTTCGGCACCGCACTTAATTTGCGTCGCATGATCTCGCGTCTTAACTTAAGATGCAAGGCACCTCTGTGGAGGCGTGCACCTCTTGTGCCCCTCTTGGGCCCCAGGCAGAAGGCACCCCTGGGCTCCCAAAGTTGCAAAGAAGGCGCACCCTTCTCCACCCCCTTCCCATCGTTTTCGCATCTCCTCCACCGGGTCCAAAAATGAATCCTCGGACCCGTCCTGGGATGCGTCCTGGCCAGGATGTCGAGGAAAAGCCAGCCATGGCGACGAGAGCGCGCTAGGAGGCCAAGTGAACCTGGCGCTACGATTACCCCGTGTAGGGGTCTTCGCTCTTCCACAGCAAGTTCGCAGCAGCGCAAAGCCATGCAATGCAACGCATTGCTTGGAATTGCTCCGCATTTCTTCGAATATGTGTTTGGCATTGCTTGGCTTTGCTTGGAGTTGCTGGCGATGCTTGGCAACGCTTGGTATTGCCAAGCGTTGCTTGGCATTGGCTTGGCATTGCTTGGCGTTCCTCTACATTGATTGGCTTTGTTCTGACTGGCATTGCGTCACGTTGCTTTGACTGGCGTTGTCGGGCAATGCCTGGCATGGCCTGACATTGATTGACATTGCGTTTCAGTGCTTGGCGTGTCTTGGCATTGTTTTGCGTTACTTCTCTTAGAACGGATCGGCTATGCTTAAGAATGCTCGGCGTTGTGTTACTGTGCTTTTATTGGCATTGCCGGGCTTTGCACTGCTTGGCATTGTGTTGCTTTGCTTTGTTTGGCATTGATTGGCATTGCTTGAGGATGGTTGGCATTGCTTGGCATTCGTTGGCACTGCACGGGCCAGGGAGCCCCCAAGGGACCAGCCTGGGGACCCCGAGGCACAAGACCCGGGAGCCTCCGCGGAAGAAAGGCGGAGCACAGGGCAGGACCCGAGAACCCAAGACACGAGACTGGGGAAGCCGAGCAGCGCCTGCCCGAGCCCCTGCAAGCGGGGCGTTAGGAAACGGGGCGGCAGCCAAGGGGCCTCTTCAACCGAGAACGGGGCGACAGGGCATTTACCATGTACCTCGCACCAGTGAGTGACGCATCGGGACGACAAAACGTCGATACATCATCACAACTCTGGGCGGGGGGTTTACCTGGCACGTGTGCGCGGCAAATCGACTGTTTGAAAACACCATGGAAACGCACCCTTACCCACCAGGCCGTTTACTAACGCCCCGTTTGCAGGGGCTTGGCTTAGGTCGGGCATGTCCCCCTACAGGGGGATGTTGGACGAACAAATGAAACGAAAATAAACAACTTCAACAATGATCCAACCATATTCAAAAAATAATATCCAGACTCTTGCTTGACTATTCTTGAATATTCCTCCTGTAGAGGGACAGGCCCGACTTCAGGCTTGGCCTACATGGGCACCAAGCCCAGGGAACCGAGGAACCCCGAGCGAGGCCCGCTTCCGAACGCGGGGAGGGGCAGTCTCACCAGCTCCCCGCGGACCAGATACAGTCGGGGCGTCGACCTAAGGAAGCCTCAATAAGGAGCGAGGCCCCTTTTTCCCAAAAGTTGGACTTCGACTTCCCATGGAAAGCCTTAGAGAAACCTCGGGCAAGTTGCACAGCAGCCCAGGAACACCGAGCCCCTCCCCAACGCAAAGGGTTCCTTCTTCAGCGCTCCGACTGTAAGAGCCCCGTCGGCAGGGCCGCCTCGGGGAAACGGGTGGGAGAATGCATGGCAGCCCTGACCCTCGAACCCTCGAACGTCGGCCCCCCGGGCCAGGATCCCCCTCGCCGAGATCGCCCCTTCGCGGGCGCGAGCCGCCTTAAGGAGGTGCTTCCGGCGGGCAACTGTCGAATTGGGGAAACGGGTGGAAGAACGCACGGAGGCCTCGACCCTCGAACTTCGGGCACCGAGGGCTGGGATCCAGGGCACGACCTCAACGATGCTTTGGCGATCTCGTGGACCGTTTTCGTTATGGCTTCGTTTTGCGGCGAAGGCGGAACGAAGACAAAACAAAAGAGAACGACAACAAAACGAACACGGAAACCCTGCTTAGGTCGAGCCCTGCTCAGGTCCCCCTTGCCGAGTTCGCCCCTTCGCGGGCGTGAGCCGCCGTGCCCGGAGTTGCTCCCGGCTGGCACCTGTCGCCCTCGTCGCAGGGCTCGGCCTGGGGCGCAGGGTCGACGTCGGGCAGCAGCGATTGGGTCGCCTTTGGAAGGCGTCAGTGGGGGGAAATGGAGGGGAGTTGAGAGGCAACTCCTGGGAGGCCCTCGCAGAAACGATTCAGGACCATGGCGCCCGATGGAGGGGCTCCTACACGGGATTGGGCCAGGCTGAGCCTGGGATGAAGTTGCACTGAGCTGGATGAGGCGGGATGCGCAAAGAACAAAAACAATATCATGCCAGATTCGACCGTATTCTGCCCGCGTCCATACCAGCGCCGATGCTGAATCTAACTCCCAGGAGCTGCATCCTATGGGGAGGAGGGGAGGACAGGAGGATCGAGGATCCACGTGGTTGAAGTGAATGTAGCCCTTTTCTGGCCTCTGGAGGTCTCCTTGGGCTCTCCGAGGGTTTCTGGAGGAGAGGACGAATGGAAGGGATGCGAAGACGGTACAGGATGGGACGGGAAGATGATGTGGGGGGTGGGGGGGGGCTGGCCCCGCGAGAGCGGGGACGGAGAGAAGGCAGGATGAATGTAGTAAGGAATGCGGGTGGGGAAGGCGGGGAAAGGATGGAATGGACGGAGGATGGGATGGCGTGAGGGGGGGGGTAGGAAATCCCTCTTGCTCATCGTCCTCATCGTTTTCAACCTTGCTGCACTCCCTCCTCATCCTCCTGTTTGAACTTCTTCGGCTGATCCTCCTGAACCTCCTCCGCTGTCTTCCTCTCTCTAAGTGTCCGTCCTCACCGTCCCCTTCCCCCATCCATGCTACTCTGTGCTCTAACCCCCTGTCTGCCTCCCTCCCTCCCTCCCTCTTGCCTCTCTCTCCCCTCTCGCCCTCCCTCTTCACCCTCCTGGCTTCGCCCATGGAGAGCAACCTGGGGAAACCACAAGGTACCGAGACCGCTACTGCCTGGACCTCTCCTGGGGTGCGTTCTGACCAGGACGTCGAGGCGAATCCAGCGGTGGCAACGAGGGCCTCCCAGGAGGCCGAAAGAGGGGAAAACGGGCGAAGGGTAGAGGCGAAGCATGGGTACCTTTTCCTCCTCTGACAACCATCTGGTAGCATGGCCCCCTGCCGCGCCTGGAAGAAGAAAGAACGCCATAAACATCAACTTTTGGCGTTCCGCTCGGAGTTCTCGGATCCGCGCCGGACCCCCCCCCGGCGCGCGGAGCGCGCCAAGGGCGGCGCGGGAGGCGCCCGCGGCGCTGGAGGCGCCGCTGGGGGGGGCGGCGCGGATCCAAGGAATCCACGCGGAGCGCAAAAAGTTGAACCATCGGTCGGAAGAGGTAATTAGAAGCATGAGGTAGGAAGGCGTTGAAAGCAGATTGGGTTCCGTCCGCCTCCGAAGGAGGACGGAAAAAGTGGTGCCACTCGAATATTTAGGTAGGAAGGCGCTTAAAGTAGAGTGGAATCTGGCAATCCAAAAATACCTACTTTCAACGACCGATGAGTATCTTTTCGGGAAACCAAAGGGTACCGATACCGCTACTCCCTGGACCTTTCCCGGGGTGCGTTCTGATCAGGATCTCGAGGCGAATCCCGCGGTGGCGACGAGGGAGGCCCAGGCGGCCCCCAAAAAGGATGAAAAAGAGGCGAGGGTAGAGGTAGGGGTACCTTTTCCTCCTCTGATCTTTGCGTCGCTCTGTTCTTCTTCGAGCGCCGCGCAACGATCGGGAACGCCTGGCGCTGCAGGCCCTCCTCGCTGGGCTCGGCGTCGGGCAGCAGGGACTGCGTCGCCTTATGCCAGGGGGGGCGGGCGAGCGCCTCCGTTCGGCGCCGAGGGGCGCGTCGCCAGCGAGAGGCCCGGCCCCTCTCCGGGAGCAGGGGGAGAAGACAAGGGGGGGGGCGTTGGGCATTGTACCCAATTTTTCCGTACCCATGTCGTTCGTGCCGAGCGGCGAGTGGGCCCCGTCAGAAACTGGGGCGGCGGGCGGCGCCGGGAGCTCCAGTCAGATCCCCTACGCCCTGCGCAGGGCTGGCCCTCCAAGAAGAGCCGAAAATCGGGCGCTGCCCTGAGGTCGCATAAACCTGGCGAGCAGGAAAGGTGGGAGATCGCTCCCACCCCGCACCTTGGGTATTGCGATCGAGGCGAGGGAGCCGCGAGCTCCAGTCAGATGCCCTACGTCCTGCGCAGGGCTGGCCCTCCAAGAAGAGCCGAAAATCGGGCGCTGCACTGAGGTCGCGGAAACCTGGCGAGCAGGAAAGGTGGGAGATCGCTCCCACCCCGCACCTTGGGCCTTGCGATCGAGGCGAGGGAGCCGCGAGCTCCAGTCAGATCCCCTACGTCCTACGCAAGGCTGGCCCTCCAAGAAGAGCCGCAAATAGGTAGCCGCACTGAGGTCGCGGAAACCTGGCGAGCAGGAAAGGTGGGAGATCGCTCCCACCCCGCATGGGTCTTGCGATTGAGACATGGGAGCCGCGAGCTCCAGTCAGATCCCCTACGCCCTGCGCAGGGCTGGCCCTCAAAGAAGAGCCGAAAATAAGGAGCTGCACTGAGGTCGCAGAAACCTGGCGAGCAGGAAAGGTGGGAGATCGCTCCCACCCCGCACCTTGGGTCTTGCGATTGAGACATCGGAGCCGCGAGCTCCAGTCAGATCCCCTACGTCCTACGCAGGGCTGGCCCTCCAAGAAGAGCCGCAAATAGGTAGCCGCACTGAGGTCGCGGAAACCTGGCGAGCAGGAAAGGTGGGAGATCGCTCCCACCCCGCACCTTGGGTATTGCGATCGAGGCGAAAACCTCGAACAACAACACATACATTGCGTCGACTGCGCGATGCAGAACGCGCCCATACATATATATATATATATATATATATATATATATATACATCTATATATATATATATATATATATAATATATATATATATATATATATGCCCATCGTCGTGCCAAATACATCCCAATAACGCGAACGCGACAACTCAATGTTCGCAGCTCGCTTCGCACGCCCGGGACACGGATCCGACACTGGCAAATTACGAATTTCAAAATCCACCGACCCTGTCGGCGTGTGGAATGGGTTGTTCTTCTCGTCCGTGCCTCCTTCCCTTTCCCACCTTCTCCGTCTCCTTCTCGTTCGTCTCCCCCACCTCCTCCTCCTCCTCCTCCTCCTCCTCCTCCTCCTCCTCCTTCATCTTTTCCTCCTGCGTAAAGTAAATTGACTCGAAGGGTTTCCCCTTCCCTTTGTTCCGTTCCCCGGCTGGGGGGGGGGTCCCGGGGGGGTCCCGGGGGGGTCCGGGGGGGGTCCGGGGGGGGTCCGGGGGGGGTACCGGGGGGGGTCCCGGGTCAGAATACCACCTCCCTCCTCGTCCTGAGCGTCTTTTGCCACCTTCTCCATCTCCTTTTTGTTTGCCTCCCCTCCTTCCTCCTCCTCCTCCTCCTCCTCCTCCTCCTCCTCTCTCCCCTCCTCTTCTCCTCCTCGTCCTCCTCCCTCCTCCTCCTCCTCCTCCTCCTCCTCCTCCTCCTCCTCCTCCTCCTCCTCATCACTTCCTCCGCCTACACTGTCACGTTGTCCTTTAGCTCCTTCCTGTGATCACACATCCTTTCGCCATCAACGGCCAAAACCTTCAGGGTCGGCGGCACCAGCCGTAAGGCCTTCACAATAATGTTGTTGTTGTGCACGTGATTCGTGGCTGATAAAATTAGACGAATTCGGAAAAAAACAAATTAATGAAAGAAAGAGAACATGGCTTGCCGCAACTCACGCGTCGCCGTTAGGAGGCTTGCCGCGCAGGCGTCTCCAGTGGCGGGCGGGTGTCAGGTCCGCGGGTCATCTCTGGCTGGCGGGTGATCACATAACAAACACCTCGCTCCCCGCTGGCCGTTGATTGCGCACGGTGCGGCACACTTGGCGGCTCCGCGGCTCCCAGCGGGGTGGTACGACCGGCCACGCGACCTCAGAGCGGCCCCGAGCGCTGCTGATGGCGACCATGGCGACGGCGCAGGCAGCGCAACGGGACCGCGCGCCCCGCGGCGCAACTCCCTGGAGACGGCGCCCGCCCAGCTCCTGGAGCTGCCAACGGCGCCTTCGACCTCGGCGCCTTCTGCTGCTGGCGTCGCGACCGCTGCCGGCCCGCAGCTTTCACGCTCGTCAAGGCAAGGGCGGCGCTGCCTTACGCCCAACTCCCAAGGCGAGCGCGCCGGTAGCCTGGCGGCAGCCGCCTTCTGCTCCCAGAACGCCTCGGACCGCAGTCGCCTGAGCGGGGCCACCCTCGGCGCTGGCATCGCTGACCCTATCTGGTGGTGCCCGTCCCCGAAGAGCACCGCCTCGAGGGGCGCCGTCTGCAGGAGCGCAGGCTCGTCGCCGTCCCTCGGCAGCGCTGTAGCGCCCCGGCTCTCCTTGCGCGAGTCGGCGTCCTGGTCGTCGCCGAAGGCGAGCAGCTCTGACGTTGGGCACCGCGTGGGGGCCGAGCTGAGAATGTCCAACTCGGGACGCACCGCCTTGTCCTTCCCATGCTCGGCGAGGGCTGCCTCACCTTCTTGAAACATCGCACGCGGGCTCAGCATGGCTGGCGGGTTAATTGCGGACCCCCGACCACACACTGCTAAATTCCAGAAAGACTTGAACCAGGGAAGCGTCTAAGACGAATGCGGGCGGCGCTCAAACAAATTATTCACTGCGTGGAACTCCCATATGTGCATCTATTCGCATGGACCTGTCCGCCGTGAATATCTAGGCGCAAGAACTTTCGAATATAAGCGGGCTTCAGTTGTGACGGTCTGGTCATGAACTAACTGAGAATGAATTAAAGTTTGAATGAGCCTCAGTAGTACGAGCGTGTCTCTGCGCATGAGCCTGGGTCCTCCTGGGGCCTCCTGAAACCTACTGGGGCTTCCTGGGGCCTCCAGGAGCCTCTTGGGGCCTCCTGGGGCCTCCTGGGACCTCCTAGGGAGGATTCGTGTCTCGGCATCGACCCGTTTCAGGTTCCAGAATCACCCTGGAACGGTTCCGGGGTGAAAAGTGGAACCTGAAATGGGTGATTTTCCATCTGGGCGCTCTCGGGAGCCTTGCGGGCGCATCTTGGGGAAGGGGGTTGGTGTACCCGAGCTCCCAAAATGGCAATTTTCCACATGAAATCTCTTAATGGGGAGCTTGTTTTTCGCGGCTGGGCCCTCCCGCGCAGCGTCGGGAGGTCCCAAATGGATTTTCACCCCGGAACCGTTCCAGGGTGAAAATCCATTTGGAACCCCTTCCCGACGCAAAACGGCTCTGTCGGGGATGGGGGTGTACCCGGGCTCCCAACATGGCCATTTTCCAAATGAGATCTCTTATTGGGGAGCTTGTTTTTCGCGGCTGGGCCCTCCCGCGCAGCGTCGGGAGGTCCCAGATGGATTTTCACCCCGGAAACGTTCCAGGGTGAAAATCCATCTGGAACCCCCTCCCGACGCAAAGCGGCTCTGTCGGGAACGGGGGGGGTGTACCCGAGCTCCCAAATGGCCATTTTCCAAATGAAATCTCTTGTTGGGGAGTTTGTTTTTCGCGGCTGGGCCCTCCCGCGCAGCGTCGGGAGGTCCCAGATGGATTTTCACCCCGGAACCGTTCCAGGGTGAAAATCCATCTGGAAACCCCTCCCGACGCAAAACGGTTCTGTGGGGGATGGGGGAGGGTGCACCCGAGCTCCCAAAATGGCAATTTTCCAATTGAAATCTCTTATTGGTGAGTTTGTTTTTCGCGGCTGGGCCCTCCGGCGCAGCGTCGGGAGGTCCCAGATGGATTTTCACCCCGGAACCGTTCCAAGGTGAAAATCCATATGGAACCCCTCCCGACGCAAAACGGCTCTGTCGGGGATGGGGGGGGGGGCCCGGCTCCCAAAATGGCAATTTTCCAAATAAATCTCTTATTGGGGAGCTTGTTTTTCGCGGCTGGGCCCTCCCGCGCAGCGTCGGGAGGTCCCAGATGGATTTTCACCCCGGAACCGTTCCAGGGTGAAAATCAATCTGGAACTCTCCCGACGCAAAGCGGCTCTGTCGGGCATGGGGGGGGCGTACCCGAGCTTCAAAATTGTAATTTTCCAAATGAAATCTCTGATTGGGAGCTTGTTTTTCGCGGCTGGGCCCTCCCGCGCAGCGTCGGGAGGTCCCAGATGGATTTTCACCCCGGAACCGTTCCAGTGTGAAAATCCATCTGGAACCCCCTCCCGACGCAAAGCGGCTCTGTCGGGGAAAGGGGGGGGGTGCCCGAGCTCCCAAAATGGCAATTTTCCAAATGAGATCTCTTATTGGGGAGCTTGTTTTTCGCGGCTGGGCCCTCCCGCGCAGCGTCGGGAGGTCCCAGATGGATTTTCACCCCGGAACCGTTCCAGGGTGAAAATCCATATGGAACCCCTCCCGAAGCAAAGCGGCTGTCGGGGGTGTACCCGAGCCCCCCAAATGGCAATTTTCCGCATGAGATCTCTTAATGGGGAGCTTGTTTTTCGCGGCTGGGCCCTCCCGCGCAGCGTCGGGAGGTCCCAAATGGATTTTCACCCCGGAACCGTTCCAGAGTGAAAATCCATCTGTGACCCCCTTCCGACGCAAAACGGCTCTGTCGGGGATGGGGGGGGGTGCACCCGAGCTCCCAAAATTGCAATTTTCCAATTGAAATCTCTTATTGGTGAGTTTGTTTTTCGCGGCTGGGCCCTCCGGCGCAGCGTCGGGAGGTCCCAGATGGATTTTCACCCCGGAACCGTTCCAAGGTGAAAATCCATCTGGACCCCCCTCCCGACGCAAAACGGCTCTGTCGGGGATGGGGGGGGTGTACCCGGGCTCCCAAAATGGCAATTTTCCTATTGAAATCTCTTATTGGGGAGTTTGCTTTTCGCGGCTGGGCCCTCCCGCGCAGCGTCGGGAGGTCCCAGATGGATTTTCACCCCGGAACCGCTCCAGTGTGAAAATCCATCTGGACCCCCCTCCCGACGCAAAACGGCTCTGTCGGGGATGGGGGGGGGTGTACCCGAGCTCCCAAAATGGCAATTTTCCAAATGAAATCTTTGATTGAAGGGCTTGTTTTTCGCGGCTGGGCCCTCCCGCGCAGCGTCGGGAGGTCCCAGATGGATTTTCACCCCGGAACCGTTCCAGGGTGAAAATCCATCTGGACCCCCCTCTCAAATCTCTGATTGGAAAGCTTGTTTTTCGCGGCTGGGTTCTCCCCCGCGCAGCGTCGGGAGGTTCCAGATGGATTTTCACCCCGGAACCGTTCCAGGGTGAAAATCAATTTGGAACCCTCTCCCGACGCAAAGCAGTTCTCTCTCGAAGGATCACTCGAACCCCTCGAATGGCCATTTCCAAGAACATCTCTTATTGGGGAGCTTGTTTTTCTCGCGGCTGGGCCCTCCCCCGCCCAGTGTCGCACGAGGCATCAAGGTGCAACTTCATCTGGAACCTCCTCCCAGCGCAATACGGCGCTATCGGTTGCATGCACGCTGTGGCTCGAGTTTGTTACGAAGTAGGTTGCTGAGGGTCCGCTGTGGTTGGAGTTTGTTTGTAGTAGTAGTAGTAGTAGTAGTCGTGGTAGTAGTAGTAGTAGTAGTAGTAGTAGTAGTAGTAATAGTAGTAGTAGTAGTAATAGTAGTAGTAGTAGTAGTAGTAGTAGTAGTAGTAGTAAGAGTAGTAAGAGTAGTAGTAGTAGTAGTAGTAGTAGTAGTAGTAGTAGTAGTAGTAGTAGTAGTAGTAGTAGTCGTGAGTAGTAGCAGTTGTAGTCGCAGTCGTAGTCGTAGCAGTAGTAGTCGTAGTAGTAGTAGTAGTAGCAGTAGTAGTAGTCGTAGCAGTAGTAGCAGTCGAGGTCGTAGTAACTATAGTGGTAAGTCTAGTAGTAATAGTAGCATCAGTAGCAGTAGCAGTAGCAGTAGCAGTAATAGTAGTAGTAGTAGTAGTAGTAGTAGTAGTAGTAGTAGTAGTGGTGGTAGTAATAATAGTAGTAATAGTAGTAGCAGCACTAGTAGTAGTAGTAGTGGTAGTGGTAGTAGTAGTAGTAGTAGTAGTAGTAGTAGTAGTAGTAGTAGTAGTAGTAGTAGTAGTAGTAGTAGTGAGTAGTAGTAATAGTAGTAGTAGTAGTAGTAGTAGTAGTAGTAGTCGTAGTAGTAGTAGTAGTAGGTAGTAGTAGTAGTAGTAGTAGTAGTAAGTAGAAGTAGTAGTGGTAGTATTAGTCTAGTAGTGGTAGTAGTAGTAGTAGTAGTGTAGGAGTAGTAGTAGTGGTAGTAGTATAGTAGTAATAGTAACTACTACTACTACTACTAGTAGTAGCAGTAATAGTAGTGTAGTAGTAGTAGTAGTAGTTAGTAGTTCTAGTAGTATAGTAGTAGTAGTCAGTATAGTGTCGTAGTCAGTCGTAGTAGTCGTAGTTAGTTTAGTAGTAGTAGCCATAGTATAGAAGTAGTGTAGTTAGTATTAGTAGTAGAGTAGTAGTAGTGAGAAGTAGAAGTAGTAGAAATAGTAGAATATTAGTCGTAGTCGTAGTAGTAGTAGTGTAGCAGTAATAGTTAATTAACAGTAGTAGTAGTAGTAGTAGTAGTAGTAGTAGTAGTAGTTCGTAGTAGTAGTTCGTAAAAGAAGAAGTAGTAGTAGTAGTAGTAGTAGTAGTAGTAGTAGTAGTAGCAGTGATAGTAGTGGTAAAAGTAGTGGTAGTAGTAGTAGTCGTAGTAGTAGTAGTAGTAGTAGTAGTAGTAGTAGTAGTGGCAGTAGTACAAGTACTTTTAGTAGCAGTATTAGTAGTAGTAGCAGTGTAGTAGTAGTAGTAGTAGTAGTAGTAGTAGTAGTATGTAGTGTAGTAGTAGAGCTAGTAGTAGTAGTGGTAGTGTAGTGGTAGTGTTAGTAGCAGTGTAGTAGTAGTAGTAGTAGTATAGTAGTTAGTAGTAGTAGTAGTAGTAGTAGTAGTAGTAGTAGTAGTAGTAGTAGTGGTAGTAGTAGTAGTAGTAGTAGTAGTAGTAGTAGTAGTAGTAGTAGTAGTAGTAGTAGTAGCCGTAGTAGCAGTAGTAGCACTGGCGGTAATAGTGGCAATTATAAAAAAGTAGAAACAACCGTTGTCGTAATAGTACTGCCGGTTTTTGGCGGCCCCGCGGCCCGAAACGCGTTTTTCGGCGGCCTCTGGCCCAGCTGGCGGCGCAAAAAAAAAGAGGGACACGCGAGGAGCCAAGACAGGCCCCTCTCCTCCTCCTCGCCCCCGTTCTCGTGTTTTTTTTGCGGCCCTGGGGCCTGGGGTTGTTTTTCGGCGGCCCCTGGGCCCAGGAGCGGCGCCCCAAACAAGAACAACAACATACAAATTCAAACAAAACCGCATTCCCCCTCTCGCCCTCCTCGCCCTCTCGGTTTCTGGCGGCCCCAGGGAAGGAAATGCGTTTTTCGGCGGCCCCTGGGCCGACGGGCGGCGCCCCCCCCCCAAAAAAACAAAAAAGAAAACGTGAGGAACCAAAACAAGCCCCTTTCCTCCTCCTCGCCCCCGTCCTCGTGTTGTTCCGCGGCCCTGGGACCTGGCGTTGCTTTTCGGCGGCCCCTGGGCCCGGGGGCGGCGCCCCAAAAACAACGACATACAAATGCACACAAAACCACATCCCCCCCTCGTCGCCCTCCTCGCCCTCTCGGTTTCTGGCGGCCCCAGGGCCAGAAACACGTTTTTCCGCGGCCCCTGGGCCAACGGGCGGCGCCAAAAAAACAAAAAAAAGTAAGCGCGAGGGACCTAGACATGCCCCTTCTCCTCCTCCTCGCCCCCGCCCTCGTGTTTTTTCGCTGCCCTGGGGCCTGGGGCTGTTTTTTTCAGCGGCCCCATGGGCCCAAGGGCGGCGCCCCAAAAAACTGCAACGGAAAAGTACAAGCAAAACCGCGCCCCCCCTCCTCGCCGGCGGCGCCAAAAAATAACAAAGAACGGCGGGGGCGAACCAATTCCCCCCCCCCTCGTCTTCGCCTCCGCCCTCGTGGTTGTTCGCGGCCACGGGGCCCAGGGCCGTTTTTCTGCGGCCCCTGGGCCCAGGGGCAGCTTCGAAGAAAAACGCGAAACATCAAAATGCAAACAAAACCGCCATCACCATCGTCATCGCCATCCTTGGCATCATCATCACCATTAGCAATAACAGCGACATGTCCATCACTATCGGCATCGTCATCATCCGTGCACTGGGGACGGTGCCTTGTGGGGCCGAGATCCGTGCTCGACTGGCAGTTGCCTACATTCGCCCACTGTGGTTGTGGTTGTGAGTGTGGTTGCCTACATTCGCGCCACCACCCTTGCTCACATGCAGGTCTTTGTATCGGTCGATCACACGGTCGACGAACAAGTGGTGGTGCTATGGCCGTTGGTGGGCCCAGCACGTGCATTTACACCCTCAGTTGTCTGGGGCACTGCAGGCTTTCAAGGTGGTCGCTCAGGAGCGTCTGGTTTGGTCCACCTTCCTCGAGCAGGCCATGCGACGCCACGCCCAGGTGCTGGGCCTTACTTTTATTTCGTACGCCGATCGTCGGGGCTCATGTCTGCAGGTGGGCCCGTCGACGATCATCGAGTGGTGGGTGTACTGCACGGTGTGGTGGGTGGCCAGAACCGTTTCTGGACACACCGCCCTGGCGGTGACCAACGCTACGAGAAGAAGGTCGAGCATATTCTGCGCGGTGTGGCGAGGATCCGTTGCTTGGCCATGGTCAATGACACGAGGTTTGACGCTGCCGAGATCCTGGATGTGGACGTGGATGCTGAGTCAAATGCCATCTACAAGCGGTTCTATCAGCGTCTGACGGAGGACGAGAAGCGACTGGTGCGGATCTTTCGTGCTGGAGCCGTGTCCTCGGAGACGCGAAGGTGTTCGGGGAAGGACTGCAAACTGTGCGGTGCTACCTCCCCGAGGTTCAGACACTACTGGGAGGAATGCCAAGCTTACCACTACTCTCGAGTGGGCATTGCACGTCGTTACGGACTTCCACTGGACTGGCGGACTACTACACCGCGGGTGTTGAGCAAGTCGAGGTGGGTTTGCCTTCCCGACGCGCCGACACCAACCTCACGTGCGACCAAGTTGACGGCGACTGTTGAGATGGCGCTGGTCGTCTTGGGCACCGACATCGACACCAGACTGCATCCTCGAGTGGACCACGAACCTTCTCAAGAGGTTCGTGATGCTGGAGGTTAATCTCTTCCCAGGTGGAGGGGCTCCAGAGTTAGGGTTCTCCACAGACACCATCTTCTTCGCATCGTCATCATCAGCAACACTATCATCATCGTCATCGGCAGCGGCATCACCATCGTCATCGTTATCATCATCATCATCCTAGTCATCCTCGTCCTCCTCCTCCTCCTCCTCCTCCTCACCATCATCATAATCATAATCATCATCATCATCAGCATCAGCATCAGCATCAGCATCAGCATCATCATCACCATCATCGTCATCATCATCATCATCATCGTCATATTTATCATCATCAGCATCAGCATCCGCATCAACATCAGCATCATCATCGTCAGCATCATCCACAGCAGCATCATCATCATCATCATCATCAGCAGCAGCATCAGCATCAGCATCAGCATCAGCATCAGCATCAGCATCAGCATCAGCATCAGCATCAACATCATCCTCGTCCTCATCCTCATCCTCATCCTCATCCTCATCCTCATCCTCATCCTCATCCTCATCATCATCCTCATCCTCCTCCTCCTCCTCCTCCTCCTCCTCCTCCTCATCATCATCATCATCATCATCATCACCACCACCACCACCACCACCACCACCATCATCATCATCATCATCATCATCATCAGCATCATCATCATCATCATCATCATTGTCATCATCATCATCATCATCATCATCATCATCATCATCATCATCATCATCATCACCATCGAGAGGTCCCAAATGGATTTTCACCCCGGAACCGTTCCAGGGTGAAAATCCATCTGGAACCCCCTCCCGACGCAAAACGGCTCTGTCGGGGGAGGGGGTGTACCCGAGCTCCCAAAATGGCAATTTTCCAAATGAATTCTCTTATTGGGGAGCTTGTTTTTCGCGGCTGGGCCCTCCCGCGCAGCGTCGGGAGGTCCCAGATGGATTTTCACCCCGGAACCGTTCCAGGGGTGAAAATCCATTTGGAACCCCCTCCCGACGCAAAACGGCTCTGTCGGGGACGGGGGGGGGGTTCCCGAGCTCCCAAAATGGCAATTTTCCAAATGAAATCTCTTATTGGGGAGCTTGTTTTTCGCGGCTGGGCCCTCCCGCGCAGCGTCGGGAAGTCCCAGATGGATTTTCACCCAGGAACCGTTCCAGGGTGAAAATCCATCTGGAACCCCCTCCCCGCGCAGAACGGCTCTGTCGGCGATGGGGGAGGGTGTACCCAGTCAGTCAGTAGTCAGTAAGCCAGGCGCCAGGCAGCGGCGCATCGGCAAGGAATCGACAGGAGCACGATTGGCTCACAGATTCCATGAAACAGATTAGCAGGAAATGCAACAGCACTGCAGACCTACACTCTATTAGGGCCGGCCCGGCGCACGCACATAAATTCGCACGATGACCTGCATGCCTGCCAAACGGAAGCGCTGGGGGGAGGAAAGGAGAGGGGAGGGGAGGAGAGGGTGGATATTATGATACGCATAACTTGAGATCTGCACGCGGCCTGCGCTTTAGCGGGCCCCCGGGACACCAACGCGTAGACGATTAGTGGGCCAACTTGTACACACACTGAGCCCATTGCAGCTTAGGGCGACCGCGCTTCCGGACCAAGTGCCACTGTCTTGGCGCAGTGCTCCCTGGCTGGCAAACCAACTGCTTCAAAAAGTTATCGTCGGGCAGGCTGGAGATCTTGTCGTAGGCTTGCACTTGCCTGGTACGTAATGTCTCACTCAGGAGATCAGCTTGAGCAAGTGATATAACTTCGGCGTTGGACACCCGAGAATAGTAAGCATGCTGGATCCGCAAGATTTGTCGGAAACACGATGCTTGGAAACTGTTAATTATGTTGCGGTCTGCTTGCAATATCCATAAAGATTCCAAGTTGTACAAGAGTTTAGGCACCACAATAGCGTCAAATAATCGGAGCTTCCAAAATGGCAATTTTCCAAATGAGTTCTCTTATTGAGGGGGGTTGTTTTTCGCGGCTGGGCCCTCCCGCGCAGCGTCGAGAGGTCCCAGATGGATTTTCACCCAGGAACCGTTCCAAGGTGAAAATCCATCTGGATCCCCCTCCCGACGCAAAACGGCTCTGTCGGGGATGGGGGGGGGTGTACCCGAGCTCCCAAAATTGCTATTTTCCAAATGAGATCTCTTATTCGGGAGTTTGTTTTTCGCGGCTGGGCCCTGCCGCGCAGCGTCGGGAGGTCCCAGATGGATTTTCACCCCGGAACCGTTCCAGGGTGAAAATCCATCTGGAACCCCCTCCCGACGCAAAACGGCTCTGTCGGGGATGGGGGGGGGGTACCCGAGCTCCCACAATGATCATTTTCCAAATGAAATCTCTTGTTGGGGAGCTTGTTTTTCGCGGCTGGGCCCTCCCGCGCAGCGTCGAGAGGTCCCAGATGGATTTTCACCCAGGAACCGTTGCAGGGTGAAAATCCATCCGGAACCCCCTCCCGACGCAGAACGGCTCTGTCGGGGATGGGGGAGGGTGCACCCGAACTCACAAAATGGTAATTTTCCAAATGAAATATTTTATTGGAGAGCTTGTTTTTCGCGGCTGGGCCCTCCCGCGCAGCGCCAGGAGCTTCCAGATGGATTTTCACTTCGGAACCGTTCCAGGGTGAAAATCCATCTGGAACCCCCTCCCGACGCAAAACGGCTCTGTCGGGGATAGAGGGGTGTACCCTAGCTCCCAAAATTGCCGTTTTCCAAATAAAATCTCCTATTGGGGAGTTTGTTTTTCGCGGCTGGGCCCTCCCGCGCGACGTCAGGAGGTCCCATATGGATTTTCACCCCGGAACCGTTCCAGGGTGAAAATCCATTTGGAACCCTCTCCCGACGCAAAACGGCTCTGTCGGGGATGGGGAGGGGTGTACCCGAGCTCCCAAAATTGCCGTTTTCCAAATAAAATCTCCTATTGGGGAGCTTGTTTTTCGCGGCTGGGCGCTCCCGCGCGACGTCAGGAGGTTCCAAATGGATTTTCACCCCGGAACCGTTCCAGGGTGAAAATCCATTTGGAACCCTCTCCCGACGCCAAGCGGCTCTGTCGGGGATGATGGGGAGGGGGTTCACCCGAACTCCCAAAATGGCTATTTTCCAAATGACATTTCTTATTAGGGAGCTTGTTTTTCGCGGCTGGGCGCTCCCGCGCAGCGTCGAGAGGTTCCAAATGGATTTTCACCCCAGAATCGTTCCAGGGTGAAAATCCATCTGGAGCCCCCTCCCGACGCAAAACGGCTCTGTCGGGGATGGGGGGGGTGCACCCGAGCTCCCAAAATGGCAATCTTCCAAATGAAATATCTTATTGGGGGCGCGTGTTTTTCGCGGCTGGGCCCTCCCGCGCAGCGTCGGGAGGTTCCGGATGGATTTTCACCCCGGAAGCGTTCCAGGGTGAAAATCCATCTGGAACCCCCTCCCGACGCAAAACGGCTCTGTCGGGGATGGGGGGGGGGTGCACCCGAGCTCCCAAAATGGCAATTATCCAAATGAAATCTCTTATTGGGGAGCTTGTTTTTCGCGGCTGTGCCCTCCCGCGCAGCGTCGGGAGGTCCCAAATGGATTTTCACTTCGGAACCGTTCCAGGGTGAAGATCCATCGGGAATGCCCTCCAGATGCAAAGTGGCTCTGTCGGGAATGGGGGGGAGGGGTGTACCCGAGCTCCCAACATGGCCATGTTCCAAATGAAATCTCTTATTGGGGAGCTTGTTTTTCGCGGCTGCGCCCTCCCGCGCAGCGTCGGGAGGTCCCAAATGGATTTTCACCCCGGAACCGTTCCAGGGTGAAAATCCATCCGGAACCCCTGTCCCGACGCAAAACGGCTCTGTCGGGGATGGGGGGGGGTGCACCCGAGCTCCCAAAATGGCAATCTTCCAAATGAAATCTCTTATTGGGGAGCTTGTTTTTCGCGGCTGGGCCCTCCCGCGCAGCGTCAAGAGGTTCCAAATGGATTTTCACCCCGGAACCCTTCCAGGGTGAAAATCCATCTGGAACCCCTCTCCCGACGCAAAAGGCTTACCCGAGCTCCCAAAATGGCAATTTTCCAAATGAAATCTCTTTTTGGGGAGCTTGTTTTTCGCGGCTGGGCCCTCCCGCGCAGCGCCAGGAGGTTCCAGATGGATTTTCACTTCGGAACCGTTCAGAAGTGAAAATCCATCTGGAACCCTCCCCCGACGCCAAACGGCTCTGTCGGGGATGATGGGGGGGGGTGTGCCCGAACTCCCAAAATGGTCATTTTCCAAATGAAATCTCTTATTGGGGAGTTTGTTTTTCGCGGCTGGGCTCTGCCGCGCAGCGTCGGGAGGTCCCAAATCGATTTTCACCCCGGAATCGCTCCAGGGTGAAAATCCATCTGGAACCCCTGTCCCGACGCAAAACGGCTCTGTCGGGGATGGGGGAGGGTGCACCCGAGCTCTCAAAATGGCAATTTCAAATGAAATCTCTTATTGAGGGGGGTTGTCTTTCGCGGCTGGGCCCTCCCGCGCAACGTCAGGAGGTCCCAGATGGATTTTCACCCCAGAACCGTTCCAGGGTGAAAATCCATATATCTGGAACCCCCTCCCGACGCAAAACGGCTCTGTCGGGGATGGGGGGGGGGTGCCCGAGCTCCCAAAATGGCAATCTTCCAAATGAAATATCTTATTGGGGAGCTTGTTTTTCGCGGCTGGGCGCTCCCGCGCAGCGTCGAGAGGTTCCAGATGGATTTTCACCCCGGAACCGTTCCAGGGTGAAAATCCATCTGGAACCCCCTCCCGACGCAAAACGGCTCTGTTGGGGATGGGGGGGGTGTACCCGAGCTCCCAAAATGGCCATGTTCCAAATGAAATTTCTTATTCCCCATATCCTAAGATGGGGTTATTGTTATTACTTGGACGCCTCCTACTGCCTTTTCCTCCTCCACTTTCCTCCTCCCCTCCTCATACTCAGACCTACTCATACTCAGACTTACTCATACTCAGACCTACTCATACTCAGACTTACTCACACTCAGACATACTCATACACAGACTTACTCATACACAGACTTACTCACACCCAGACGTACTCATACACAGACTTACTCATACCAGACTTACTCATACACAGTATTACTCATACCCAGACTTACTCATACCCAGACGTACACATACACAGACTTTCTCATACACAGACCTACTCATACCCAGACTTACTCATACACAGACTTACTCATACACAGACATACTCATACTCAGGCATACTCATACTCAGACCTACTCATACTCAGACTTACTCAACACACATCAGATTTGGAGGATGTCTCAAGCGGGCGCTGGTTTCAGCACCCCTAAGGGGAGCCGCCAGGGGTGGTTGCACGGGCTCGTTCGCGGCCATTTTGTGGGGATGTCTCAGGCGGTTTGCCTGTTTCTGGGCTCAACATCCTTCGCTTGGAGAGCAGATTGTGAGGATGTCTCAGGCGGGGCGCTGGTTTCAGCACCCGCTCAGGGGAGCCGCCAGGGGTGGTTGCACGGGCTCGTTCGCGGCCATTTTGTGGGGATGTCTCCAGCGGTTTGCCTGTTTCTGGGCTCAACATCCTTCGCTTGGAGAGCAGATTGTGAGGATGTCTCAGGCGGGGCGCTGGTTTCAGCACCCCTAAGGGGAGCTGCCAGGGGTGGTTGCACGGGCTCGTTCGCGGCCATTTTGTGGGGATGTCTCAGGCGGTTTGCTTGTTTCTGGGCTCAACATCCTTCGCTTTCAGAGCAGATTTGGAGGATGTCTCGAGCGAGGCGCTCATTTTCACCCCCAGGTGGGCCAGATTTTGAGGATGTCTCGATCGGTTTGCTTGTTTTGGTGGCCAGGCTCGTGGGCGCAGATTCTTCTCAGGATGCCACAGGAGGCTCCAACAGGCTCCAGGAGGCCCCAGGAGACCACATGAGGTCCCAGGAGGCATCAGGAGGCCACAGAAAGACTCAAGAGGCCACAGGATGTCCCAAGAGGCTCCAGGAGGCCCCAGGAAGCTCCAGAAGGCATCAGGAAACCACAGGAGGCCCCAGGAGGCAACAGGAAGCGCCAGGAGGCCTCGGAAGGCAACAGGAGGCCCCGAGAGGCCCCAGGAGCAGGAGGCCTCAGAAGGCAACAGGAGTGGCTCCAATCCAATGTGTTTTACGTATGCTCCTATCGATTGGGCCTCACCTGGAGCACGACTCGGTGATGTTCTACGTATGTTTCTATAGATGGTCCTTCTCCTGTGTACACAATCCTAAATGTTTTACTCATGTTCCTATGTATTGGGCCTCTCCTGGGGCACGAGTCCTTGGTGTTTTATGCGTGTTCCTATAGATTGCCCTTCTCCTGTGGCTCTAATCCGCAATGTTTTGTGTACGTCTTTTGCTATAGATTGCACCTCTCCTGAGGCACGAAAATGTCCTAGGAGGCCCCAGGAGGTCCCAAGAGGCTCCTGGAGACCCCAGGAAGCCCCAGTAGGTTTCAGGAGGCCCCAGGAGGCCCCAGGCTCATGCACAGAGACGCGCTCGTACTACTAAGGCTCATTCACACTCCAATCCCACCAGCCCTTTGGGCGTGAGTGGTTTAGAGAGCCAGCTCTGTTCTCAACCCTCCTTCCCCTTCGGGGAGGGGTTTACCCCTCCCCCTACCCCCTCCCCCTGGGCCTGGAGAGGTCCCACCGCGGGTGGTCAGGGGAGTCCTTTTCGACTCCTGGGAGGGCTAAAAAAAACAACACCCCTCACGAGGATTCTGGCCCCGACGGGGGGAGGAAGAAAAAACCCTCTCCTCTTCTTTGAAGCCAGAATCATTGATTTTACTACGGTTTTGGCCCCATGTTGGCCTTCCGAGGGGGCAGCGCTCCTTGAAGCTCCCCTCTTCGTTCAATGCAAAATAATTGATTTTACGAAGGTTTTGGCATCATTTTGCCCTTCTGAGGGGGCAGCGCTCATTAAAGCTCCCCTCTTCTTTGATCGATTTCCTCCAAGATGGCCCCAAGAAGCGCCCAGGAGGCACCAAGAGGCCCCAAGATGGCCCCAAGAGGCCCCCAGGAGGCCCCCAAGAGGCCTCCAAGAGGCCCCCAAGATGCCCCCAAGAGGCCCCCAAGAGGCCCCAAGAGGCTCCCCCGAGGCACCCAAGACGCTCCTGGAAGCCCCTGGGGCCGCCAAGAGGCCCCCAAGACGCCCCAAACGGCCTCCAAGAGGCTCCCAAGAGGCCCGAAGAGGCTCCCCCAAGGCACCCAAGACGCTCCTAGAAGTCCCTGGGGGCGCCAAGAGGCCCCCAAGACGCCCCAAAAGGGGACGAGGCGCCCGAACGCCTCACGCCACGAGGAGCCCGAACGACTCACACCAGGACGAGGGGCCCGAACGACTCACACCACGAAGAGCCCGAACGACTCACACCAGAAGGAGGGGCCCGAACGACTCACACCAGGACGAGGCGCCCGAACGACTCACACCACGAGGAGCCCGAACGACTCACACCACGACGAGGGCCCCGAACGACTCACACCACGAGGAGCCCGAACGAGTCACACCAGGAGGAGGGGCCCGAACGACTCACACCAGGACGAGGGCCCGAACAACTCACACCACGAGAAGCCCGAACGACTCACACCAGGACGAAGAGCCCGAACGACTCACACCACGAAGAGCCCGAACGACTCACACCAGGAAGAAGGGCCCGAACGACTCACACCAGGACGAGAGCTTTCTCTCCCTCCTCCTTCGCCTCGTCCTTCTCCCGCTCCCCCCACAAGGAGGATGTACAAGGAGGCGGGAGGAAGGAGGAACAGGGGAGATATGCGGGGGCAATCGGACACACGCCTGAAAAACACGACTGTCGGCATGCTTCGCAAGAGTTGCTGTTGTGAGATGGGCTGGTGGGGATACGCGAAGCGTAAAGAATTCATTCGCAGTTGGATTGATGTCCAGACCGTCACAACTGAAGCCCGTTAATGTTCGAAAGCTCTTGCGCCTAGACATTCACGGCGGACAGGTCCATGCGAGTAGATGCACATATGGGGAGCTCCACGCAGTGAATAATTGGGGAGCTTGTTTTTCGCGGCTGGGCCCTCCCGCGCAGCGTCGGGAGGTCCCAGATGGATTTTCACCCCGGAACCGTTCCAGGGTGAAAATCCATCTGGATCCCCCTCCCGACGCAAAACGGCTCTGTCGGGGATGGGGGGGGTGTACCCGAGCTCCCAAAATGGCCATCTTCCAAATGAAATCTCTGAATAGGGAGCTTGTTTTTCGCGGCTGGGCCCTCCCGCGCAGCGTCGGGAGGTCCCAGATGGATTTTCACCCCGGAACCGTTCCAGGGTGGAAATCCATCTGGAACCCTCTCCCGACGCAAAACGGCTCTGTCGGGGATGGGGGGGGGGTGTACCCGAGCTCCCCAAATGGCAATTTTCCACATGAAATCTCTTATTGGGGAGCTTGTTTTTCGCGGCTGGGCCCTCCCGCGCAGCGTCAGGAGGTTCCAAATGGATTTTCACCCCGGAACCCAGGGTGAACATCCATCTGGAACCCTCTCCCGACGCCAAACGACTCTCTTGGTGGCTTCTGTGAGGGGCCCAATCAGAGCTTCTGTAAGGAGTCCAGTGAGGGCTTCTGCAAGGAGCCCAGTGGGGGCTTCTGCAAGGAGCCCAGTGAGGGCTTCTGTAAGGAGCCCAGTGAGGGCTTCTGTAAGGAGCCCAGTGAGGAGCCCAGTGAGGGCTTCTGCAAGGAGCCCAGTGAGAGCTTCTGTAAGGAGCCCAGTGAGGGCTTCTGTAAGGAGCCCACTAAGGGCTTCTGTAAGGAGCCCACTAAGGGCTTCTGTAAGGAGCCCACTAAGGGCTTCTGTAAGGAGCCCACTAAGGGCTTCTGTAAGGAGCCCACTAAGGGCCTCTGTAAGGAGCCCACTAAGGGCTTCTGGAAGGAGCCCAATAAGGGCTTTTTACAAGAGCCCAGGAAGGAGCTGAGAGAAGCCTTCTGGGAGGAGCTCAAAATGGGCCCAGATGGGTTTTCACCCCGGAACGGTTCCAGGGTGATACTGGAACCTGAAACGGTCAGTGTCAAGCTTCCAGAATCACCCCGGAACGGTTCCAAGTGATTCCGGAACCTGAAACGGTGGATTTTGGTGCGGCAGGAGAGGCCCAATCTATAGCAACAGACGTACATAAAACATTGCGGATTGGAGCCACAGGAGAAGGGGGCAATCTATAGGAACACACGTAAAACACCAAGGACTCGTGCCCCAGGAGAGGCCCTATAGGAGCATAAGTACACAGGAGAAGGATCATCTATAGAAACATACGTATAACATCAAGGATTCGTGCTCCAGGTGAGGCCCAATCTATAGGAGCATACGTAAAACACATGGGATTGGAGCCACTCCTGTTGCCTTATGAGGCCTCCTGCTCCTGGGGCCTCTCGGGGCGTCCTGTTGCCTTCCGCGACCTCCTGGCGCTTCCTCTGGCCTCCTGGGGCCTCCTGTGGCTTCCTGAAGCCTCCCGGAGCTTCCTGGGGCCTCCTAGCGTGAGACAACCCCTGGCGGCTCCCCTTAGGGAAGCGAAAATGAACGCCTCGCTCGAGACATCCTCCAAATCTGCTCCGAAGGCGAAGGATGTCGGGACAGAAAACCAGCAAACCGCTTGAGACATCCCCACAAAACGGTCGCGAACGGGACCGTGAGATAACCCCTGGCGGCTCCCCTTAGGGGAGTGAAAATGAGCGCCTCCCTCGAGACATCCTCCAAATCTGCTCCGAAAGCGAATCATGTTGGGACAGAAAACAGGCAAACCGCCTGAGACATCCCCACAAAACGGCCGCAAACGGGACCGTGAGATAACCCCTGGCGGCTCCCCTTAGGGGGGTGAAAATGAGCGCCTCCCTCGAGACATCCTCCAAATCTGCTCCGAAAGCGAATGATGTTGGGACAGAAAACAAGCAAACCGCCTGAGACATCCCCACAAAACGGCCGCGAACGGGACCGTGAGATAACCCCTGGCGGCTCCCCTCAGGGGGAACTGAAAACAGCGCCCCGCCTGAGAAATCCTCATAATCTGCTCTGGTAGCCAGGGATGTTGGGACAGAAAACAAGCAAACCGCTGGAGGCATCCGCACAAAACGGCCGCGAACGGGGCGTGCGTGAGTCTCACCATGAGTAAGTCTGAGTAGGAGTAGGTCTGAGTATGAGTAGGTCTGAGTTAGAGTAATGTTGTGTGTGAGTAAGTCTGGGTATGAGTAAGCCTGAGTGTGAGTCAGTCTGTGTATGAATAAGTCTGGGCATGAGGAGGAGAGGGGAGGAGAAGGAGAAGAAGAAGAAGGAGGAGAAGCAAGAGACGTCCAAGCACTTACTAACAAGAACCCCTATCCTAGGATATGGGGAAAAATATTGATTTGAAAACAAGCGCCTTTTCATCCGTGAAGGTGTTGGCGGATTTCACGTCGGTGTTGGTCGGCGCTTCAGCGAACACCTCATTTTGACAGCCACTCGCCCTCCACTCTGAAAGTGCGGACATTCGTAAAACATCGTACGAGGCGCGTATCCGTGAGCCACAATTCGAAAACGATTCGCCCTCTATCCGCGTTGCTGATGGCAAGTCGAAGCTTCAGGATCATTTACGGTGGAGGAGTCTGAGGCGCAACGCCCAGTCCGCCCTAACGACAAGTCTAGTGATACGACGACGAGGAAGTGTTACGTTTTTGCTCGCACGAGAGACTGAAGAGGAGGAGGAAGCGTATGGATGTGTTTGCGCAGCACATGACAAGGATAAGGAAATACAAATAGAAGACAATAAGAAGCCGGTGCCTCAAACAACAGTCGCCCGCTACCGCGTGAACGTGAAGACTCAAGCCACGGTCGCCCGCTGTCGCGTGAGTGGGAAGGCTTGCGGCCGCTTCCGCCTGCACTGGCACTATGACCTCGGCTGCCGTCCGCGGTTCCCTGTGAGGCTCGCCTGAGCACGATCAGCCCTCTCGGGTGCGCCGAAGCGGGGGTCAGGCGGAGCGGGATTACGATCAGGAGCTTTTGCTTAGCGTGTCACCGCGGCGGCCCCGGCGACAAGCTATGCCTTGCGAGCGGATAGCTAGCGTGTCGCTCCGCTCCGCGGGGCGGGAAGTCGGCAAAGGTTTTTGACATAGACGCTTGGGGCCAGGGGTGGGATAATGTCCCTCCGAAGCGTGGTGGGCCAGAACCAGAGGAGCGACGGTCTATATCCACACATTCCCAAGCTTAGTGCGTTATGCATGGCCCGAGGCATGTGCGCGAACGAGGGGGGCAAAGGGACGCGTTGAAGGACGAAGGGGACGCCATGAGGGCTGGGAGATATCATGGCCCCGCCCAGGATATCCACACACCCCTAATCCTCATCACCGACTTGGGCACCCCTGATCTTCACCAGATCGAAGAAATCATATCGAATTAGGATGTGCGTCGGATCCGGCTGCCTCAGCACGGGGTCGCAATCGAATCGGATCGGCTGCGCCAAGATGCCCAACAACGCAATGAAATCTGGAATCATCGAGCCGCATCGGAGCATCGGAATATCGGAAAAAAGCGTGATCCACCGCCGCTACTGTGGAAAATTCCCCCCCTTTTCCTCCGGAGCCCAGGGGTCCCCCCCCCTCTGGAAATCCACCCCCCTCCTGCAGGACCCCCCCCCCCCCCCCTGCGGAAAGAGGTTTTGCATGCCCCCCCCCGCCCCCCGACCCCCCCCTCCGGAAAACCGAAGGGGTCACTACCGTTTCGAACCCCTCCCCTCGGGAAAACGGGAGGGGGGGCCACTTCTTTGTTCGGTTCGAATCCTCCCCCCCGTCCCAGAAAACCAGAGAGGTGTCACTACCAGTTTGAAGCCCTGCCCTCCCCCCCTCCAAAAAACCAAGGGGGGGTCGCTACGGTTTCGACCCCCCCCCATTCCAGAAAACCGGGGGGGTCACTACCGGTTCGAACCGCTCCCCCGCCCCCACGATCACCGCCGGCAAACGACTCCCGGGCCCCACCGTCCGCGCCATATCCCCCACTGCTGTCCCCAGAACCACTGTCCCCACTGTCCCCGCTGTTCCCACCACCGTCCCCAGTGTCCCCATCAGTGCCCCCACCGCTGTCGCATTGTCCCCACTGTCCCCACCACTGTTCCCACCACGGTTTTGCCCTCCCCATTTTCCTCACGGCCCGAACCACTGTTCCACTGTCCCCACTGTCCCACTGTCCCCGCCGCCGTCCCACTGAGCTGTCCCACTGTTCCACCATTCCACCACTGTCCCCATTGTCCCCACCACTGTCCCCACTGCACTTCTGTCCCATTGTCCTACCGCCGTACTCGACACCGCCCTCACCAATGTCCCCACCACCTGTCCCCACCGCTGTCCCACTGTCCCCACCACATTCCCAGTGTCCACACACCACTGTCCCCACCGCCGCCGTCCCCACCACTATCCCACAGCGCTCACCACTGTCCCACTGTCCCCACTGTTCCCACCACTGTCCCCGCTGTCCCCACCAGTGCCCCCACCAATATCTCACTGCCCCCACTCTCCCCGCCATTTTCCCACCACGGTCCAACTCTCGCCACTTTCCCCATGGTCCCCACCACTGCCCCGCTGTCCCGGCTGTCCCCACCACTGTCCCATTGTCCCCGCCGCTGCCCCACTGCGCTGTCCCATCGTCCCCACTGTCCCCGCCGCTGTCCCAGTGTCCCCAATGTCCCCACCACTGTCCCACTGTACTACTGTCCCACTACCGTCCTCACCACCGCCTTCACCACTGCCCCCACCGCTATATTTCCCACCGCTGTCCCACTGTCCCCACCACCGTCCCGCTGCCCCCTCGCCACTGTCCCCGCCACGACCGCCCCCGCCGCTGTCTCACTGCCTCCGCGCTGCTGTCCCCGCCGCCGCCGTTCACGCTGCTGTCCAAGAAACCCCCACCATTGTTCAACTGTCCCGCGGAGAGGGAATCGCTTGCCAGCGGCGAGGGGGGGGGGGTCGAACCAGGAACGGCCCCCCCCCCCCTCCGATTTTCGGAAGGGGGGGGGCTCGAACCGGCAGGGGCCCCACCCCATTCCATGATGGATTGGGGTTGGGTGTGTCTTTCGGGGGCAATCTCTGTTTCTCTTTTCAGGCCCAAAACTCTGCCGAAGGTCTGATTCATGTCTGCGCTGAAACTCTGATTCAAGTCTGGCCCTCAGCACCAACTCCGATTCCGGTCTGACTGGCACTCTGATTTAATCATGGCCCTAAGGCCCAAGTCTGGTTTAGGTCTGACTGGGAACTTTAACGTACGTATGATTATGGTTCGGTTTGGGCCCGCCGAAACCAATGTCGCAGCGTCGGCCGAGAACGCTGCCGAGTCGGCCGCGCGCGCGTGCGTTTTCAAGAACAACAGAAGGAATGCGTAAGCAAAGCGGCAAGTCATGGCTGGGGGCCCAGCCACCAGCTGCCACGCACTGCGAACTGGGCCCGCCTGCGCACGCCGCCCCGCAGCAACGCTCAGGCTAAGGCCTGCGCGGGGGGAGCGGGGCAGCGCCCCCCGCCTGCGCGGCCCTGCCCAAAGCTGCTCAACGGCAGTTGGGGCGAAAAAAAGCTCACCCGAGGCTCGCTCCTCAGTCCGGCCGGCTGCCGCGCCACGACAGGATGCGCATCGCAGTGGCCACCCCAATCCCCGCCGCCCGCTCGGGACAGGTCGGGGGCAGGGCGCGCAGAGGAGAAGCGCCGCACTTTTCGGAAGGCTCGGCGGCGCGGGAGGTGCTCTGGCGCCCAGAACGATGACGGGAACGAAAGGCAAGGGTAGGAACGATCGCGGAAACGAAGGCGGAGGCGAGGGCAGGAACTCAGGTGGGAATGGGGGCGGGCGCGACGGGCGAGAACGAAACGAGAACGAAGGCAATCATGAGGGCGAGATCGAGGGCGGGAGCGAGGGTGAGAACGAGGACGGGAACAAAGACGGGGACGAAGGCGGGAACAAGGGCGGGAACGAGGGTAGGAGCGAGGGCGAGAAAGAGGGCGAGAACGAGGGCGGGAACGAGGGCGGGAACGAGGGCGGGAGCGAGGGCGGGAACAAGGGCGAGAACAAGGGCGCGAGAGACGGCGGGAACGACGACGGGAGCGACGGCGGGAGCGAAGGCGAAAACGAGGGAGAGAACGAAGGCGAGAACGAGGGCGAGAACGGCGTGAACGAGGGCGAGAACGGGGGCGGGAACGAAGGCGGGAACGAAGGCGGGAACGAGGGCGAGAACCAAAGCAAAAACGAGGGAGAGAACGAGAGCGGGAACGAGGGCGGGGGCGAGGGCGGGAACGAGGGCGGGAGTGACGGCGGGAACGAGGGCGGGGGGCCGCCTCTTGGCGCCTCCGGGATTCCTCCGGGCTCCTCAGGAATTCCCCGGGCGCCTCCGGGGAACCTCCGGGGAAACTCCGGGGAACCTCCGGGGAACCTCCGGGGAACCTCCGGGGAACCTGCGGGGAACCTCTGGGAGGTCTGTTTGAGTCTGTTTGAGGTCTGTTTGTGGTTTGTTTAAACTCTGTTCGAGGTATGTTTGAAATCTGTTTTGGGCCAAACTCTGATTAAGGTCTGTTTGAGGTCTGTTTAAGGTCCGTTTGAAGTCTGTTTGAGGTTTTGCCGGAACTCTGATTCAAGTCTGATTTCCCCACGCGGCCCTTGGGTTCCCCAGGCGGGAACGGGCGGCCCCGGAACGAGGGCGAAAACGCAGGGGAGAACGAGGGCGGGAACGAGGGCGGTACCGAAGGCGAGAAAAAGGGCGGGAACGAAGGCGGAAACGAAGGCGGGAACGAAGGCGGAAACGAGGGCGAGAACGAGGGCGGGAACGAGGGCGGGAACGAGGGCGGGAGCGAGGGCGAGAACGAAGGCGAGAACGAGGGCGGGAACGATGGCGGGAACGAGGGCGGAAACGACGACGGGAGCGACGGCGGGAACGAGGGCGGGATCAATGGCGGGAGCGAAGACGAAAACGAAGGTTGGAACGAGGGCGGGAACGACGGTGAGAGCAAGGACGGGATCGAAGGCGACAGTTTAGGCTGAAATTAAAATGGTCTCGAGCGGGGGCGAGGGCGGGCGCGGGGGCGAGGGCGGAGACGAGGTCGGGCGCGGGGCCTGGAGCGAGGGGGGGCGAAGGCGAGAACGAGGGCGGGACACTGAGGCCGAGGGGCGAAGACTGACGCTCGATACGGAGGAGGGGGAGGGGGGGGACGAGGAGGACGAGGAGGAGGAACAAGAGGACGAAGGGAGGAATGGGGGCCGAGGGCAGAGGAGGGACAGCACGTGGAGGGCGACAGCGACCGAGGAAGGAGGAAATGGGACTGGGGAGGCCAAGGGGGGAGGAAGAGGAGGAGGGAAGGTGGAGGATAAGGGAGGGGATGAGGGGAGGAGGGAGGAGATAAACTGAAGAGGAGGGGAGGGGGGAAGGGGGGAAGAGGGAGGCGAACGGGAGAGGGAAAGGGAGGGAGAGGGGAGCGGAGGAAGGAGGGAGGGGATAAACGAGGTAGGAAAGAGAGCGAGGGGAGGAGGGGGGATGGGCAAGGAGAGAGGAAACGTTATAAGATGGGGGGGAAGGAGGGCCTCGCCACAGGATGGGGGGATTCCCCCGATCCTGCGGCGAGGCCCTCCTTCGTTTACAGGAGAACAAACGCACTTGCACAGCGCGCCGCGCGCCCTCCACCCGGGACTGCCAGAACTCTTATGGTACTCTGATTCAACTCTGTTTTGGCTCTGGCCTGAAACTCTGATTCATCTCTGGTTTGGCTGAAAATCTGATATGGCTCTGGTCTGGAACTCTGATTCAACTCTGATTCAGCTCTGGCTGGGGACAGAGCCGAACCAGAGTGAAATCAGAGTTCAGACCAACATTAGATCAGAATTTCAAACAAATCAAGGATGAAACAGAGTTCCGGGCCAGAGTTGAATCGGAGTTGAATCAGAATATGATTAGAGCTCTTTGAGGTTAGCTTTTGAGGCTGGTTTGCCTCCGAAAGACACACTCAAGACTGGGGGGAGGGCTTCGAACCGGTAGTGACCCCCCCCGGTTTTCGAGGGGGGGGACGGGTTGGGAACCCCCAGTGACCCACCCCCCAGTTTTCCGCCAGCAGCGGTAGAACACGCTCTTTCGAATATCGGAATCGAGCCGGATCGGTGGGCTGGAAACGATATCATCGAATCAGGCCGATCGGGTCGGTCGAAATAGACGACCTGGTCCTGGGCGAGAGCACAGACCTCTTAAAGATCCTTTGCAGATCCAGACCGTGCGGTAGGCACTGAGTGGAGAATCCTCAGGTCCCTTCGACTTCTCTGTATGACATTTGGCGCACTGTGAGATAGTTATTTGTTCAGGGGCTCAGGGCCTGGGGAGTTCTGGGCGCTCCCGGGTGGCCTGCATGCCTTCTTTTCAGGCGCCTCGGGAGCGTTCGGCTGGGATTCCACGCTTCCAGTAAGTCGCCATCCTTCGGACGTCCATTCCCCGTGAATCCTTCGATCGTCCGCTTATTTTCGCAAGATGCCCCGAGATGCTCCTGGATGGTCCTCGCCGCAGAAACAATGCACACGTCCGAGAGCGATGCCAAGACACTCCCAGCATGGCCCGGAGTGGACCGAAAAAGACCTCTTAAGAGCAA
>CAUYUJ010015672.1:219630-274630 GCA_963575745.1 Prorocentrum cordatum
AAGAAGCGCCCAAGAGATATCCCAAGAGGCTCCGACAGGCATCCAAGAGACCTTTGGCCATTGTGCTCGCCCTCCTCCTCCTCCTGCTCATCCGTCTTCCGTCATCCGTCCTCCTCCTTCTCCTCATCCTCCTTCTCTTCCTCCTCCTCCTATTCATTTTCCTTCTCCCCACTCCCTCATCCATCCAACCAGCATCCTCCGTCTCCTCCTTCCTCCTTCGCACGGTTCGGCTGCCCCCCTCCTTGCTCCCGCATTTCCCTGATCACCTCAACTCGCCTGGGCGTTGTTTCTGGATGGGCTGACGGTGATGCGCGAAGCGTCTAGACTTTTGCAACAGCACCGATTGGACATGCAACGAAATCTGTTTGTCCTACCCGTCCCCCCTCGGCGACACTGCATTGTTGCATCCGCCAATGCCTATGCTAGGATAGACTGCTGTGCGCACGCGCATCACAACGCTCACTCCTGCGACTCCAACTGCGGGATATCGCCGCCGCCATCGTCGTCATCGGCGTTGCCGTCGTAGACCGTCCAACCACGTTTGAGAATATCGCCCGTAAGGGTCTCAATCGCTGTCTCAATGTCGGCGAGTTCCATGGTTTTTGGATTTTGGTACTGCAAGTGCTTGCGCCCGTCTGCATCCTTGCACTGCAGGAATATAGACTTCCTGCGATAATCGAACTTCGCCTCTGGCGTGGGCAATTCAATGCGATCCTCTGGGCGCTTGCGCTTGGGCGGCTTCACAGGCGTGGGCTGCAAGGCCGACGCCGTCGCCACCTTCTGGAGCCAAGTGAGATTCTCCACGGTCAGCTCAACACATGGCACCCTCAATGGCATGAGCTCCACGGTCATCTTCATATTGAAGGTCGCGCCCTCGTTGCAAGTCAAAGCCTCGCTGGTAACATAGGGCAAGTCGTCGGGATTCACCGCCATCCTGTTGAAGCCATCTGGGAGAGCGGGTGGCTTCTCGCACGGGTTGCACGCATGCAAGTGGGCAAGTAAGACCTCGTCCACGCGCGTGTTCATCGCCTTGCGCAAATCCTCCAGGATGCAGCTCTTGCTCCAGTACTTGGCCTTGCCCTCGTGGGATAGGCCGAGTAAGACAGCGAGAGGTCTATCTGTCTGTCTGAGCTCGACGTACGCAGCTCCATCGATCGTCTTGGTGTACTGGGGCACCCACGTGCGGACGTGCTTCATGTCCGCGGCATGATATTGGACCACGGGCTTCGCCTCGATCGTGAACGACATCGGCGCGCGTGAAAACAGCCGCGCGAACCCCCCGCGGCGGCCGAGCGCAACCTCGCTTGATCACTGACGGCTTGTCACTGCAATCGAGCCCGCGCCCAGCCGCAGCGACGAGGCTTGGACCAGCGCTGCCGCTGCCCCCTCCCCCATCCCCCTCTCCCCGCGCGAGCGCATGCGAGCTGTTTTTGTTTCTCCTGCAAGCGCTGAAAGAGAAGAATACGCCATGTGTCCAGAGGACGCCGTGTGTCCTGCAAGCGCTAAAGGAAATCCGCAATAATAATACCATTGTCTCCTTAATCGGCGCGCCGCCCCACCGACCTGAGATCGCGGCACAAGTGTCTAATAAGCTCGGCTCCGCGAGCCACGACTACTGCGTGCGGACCCTCTTCATCGGCGGCGCCTTCGCCGCCTGCGGCTTCAGTGCACGAAGCTGGTCACCCTTTTTGATGGGTTTGGTGTTTTCCAGGAACGGTATTTTCAATGTAAACTTCTCCGCGCCGACCGAGGCGTCAACGGTGTGAAGCTTGATGGCCATGTTAGACTTCTTGGGGTCGGTCACCTCTTTGTCAATGAGCCAGTAGTGCGGCATGAACCCTTCTATCTTCGCCATCTTGTAGCTGCCGCGCGTGTTGTCCGCGATGCCGCCTGGATCATGCTTCTGCAGCTTCATGAAGATGTAAAGCTTCTGCGCGACGCCGTCCGCATTAGTGATCTCCGCGCCGACGTCGATGGCACCGTTTGGAGCTGTATCCGAGAAGGCAACTTTGGTCGAGAAGGGCGGGAAGATCGCGCTGGAGACATCGATGTCAACCTTGGCGTACACGCCGCGGTGCTCCGTGGGCTCCGTCACGATGTCGACCATCTCGCCCGCTGCCCCCTGTAGGTTACCCAATGCATCAAGCGCCGACGTCACGTGACCAACCAACCACCATGCGCTGCCAGTCCGAGTTCGAGCGCGGGTCGCACCTGGCACTCCAATCGTTGATGTATTCCTGTTGGGATGGTGGGATGGGTTGCGGGGGTGGTGGGTTTGGGCGGGGCTGGGATGGGCGGTGGGGTTGGGGTAAAGGTGCGGGATGGAGAACAAAAGGAAAAGAGCACGTGGGCTGCGGGTGTGTAAGACAACCAAGCTCCATTGCCAAAATCGTTGCCCCTCCCCCACCCCCTCCCCCTATAGTATACACGCCGCCCTCCTACTTGCAAGCGTGGAAGGGGGAGAGCGCGGCGTCCTTCTTCTGCTCGCGTTTTGTGATCACCTTGAACTCTTGTGCACGCGGGGTGAGTAGCGATTTCAGGAGGTATGCCGAATCGACTGTGTAGTCGCTCCCATCGCCGATGCTCTGCAGCTTGATCTCATCCTCCTTGACTTCCTGCACCTTGTATGCAGTTTTCATCTTGATGACCTCGATGTGGCAATTGGCGTTCACGCCCATACTTGCCAATTTGTGCATCCTGTCGGCGATTCCGCCTACGCTCTGCACTTGTGCAGAAGCCGCAGCTTGCTGCGCGGGAGCTTTGGGCGGGGCTCCTTTCTTCGCCCACGGGGATGTGATCTGCGTGCCTGCAATGGTAGCCAGGTCTTGCACGTACTCGTAGCCGATGTGGTGAAGCGACTCGAACTTTTGGCTCCTGGGGTCGGGCTTCTTCATGCAATGGTGCACGAGCCTCATGCCGAACCTGTTGATCAACGTCTTCACGGCCGCGTTGTCTTCTGACAGGTTGACAGTTTTTGCGATGTCTATAGCCATCGATTTCATGATGTCTGCCTGCGAGATCATGCGCTGCACTTCCTTGTTACTCGTGAGCTTAAGCCCGAAGTCACCCGATGCAAAGAGGTTCTGAAAGTCGCCCGATGCATACTTGCTGTCGGCGCTCATCATTGCCTTTACGCAATCAATGCGGAAGGGAATGCAGCCCAAACCATCCGAGCCGATCACTGCATCAGCCACCGCCGCCAAGACGGGGCCCTGCACAATGCGCGGCTTCTGGCACGAACGGTTGAAAGCCCGAAGCTCCTTCAAATTCGGTGCGTCTGGTCCACCAGCGAGCTTCCTCGCAAACGTCGCCAAACTCTGGATCTCTGAAACGAAATCTGGATTTCTGGATTGCGCTTTTGTTATTGCCCTACCCCACGCGACGTCGGGGTCCAAGATGTCGCCCTCCTTTTTATTGGCTTCGAAGTTGGCGACGATCTTCTGCACGTCCCCGTGCATCTTGAACAAGGTCTCCCACCTAGTCTCATTCATGGAAACCTTCTGCGCAGCATTTCCAGACTCCTGATTGAACGCGGCTAAAGCCAACATAAATGCGGGGGGGGGCGGGGGCGGGGGCAATCGAAAAGTTAAAGGGTGGGCCATCGATTTCACAAACTTAAGCGGGTCCTGGAGCAAGTCTATAATGGCGCCGAATGCGTCTTCAGCCTGCCAGACAAGCACGTCCCATTCAAACCCCTCCTTCGCAGCATCTGCCAACGTGGGGCGCTTCAACCCGATCTTGTGGATGTCAAGCTTCCCGTCGGTACCGAACTCGACGTTATCTGAATCTGTAGGGCTGCCAAACTGAATGCAGCGGGTCGCCTGGGTCGTGTGCGACTTGCTCACGCTAAGGATTTTGATCTCGCCCTCGTCGTATGGCGGCAAGAAGCCGTGGGATTCCTTGACAAGGTCTCCGTTGAACTCGAGTGCCTCGGCGTGGCGCTCGTGAGATGGGGGTGGCATCTCGATGGCAAAGGGCACGCCCACCTCATCCATGCTGAACCCGTCGCTGCAAAAACTGCGCACCAGCGTGCGCACGTGGGATGGAATTATGCCATCGCCGTACCTGTTCCGCGGGTGCACGGCCACGTAGCGCCCATTCGTTTTCTGGCGCCTCAGCAGACCCTCCTTACGCAACAATCGCACCGCCTGGTCGCGCAACTGGAGAATCGGGGGGCAATGGCTGCACGTATACTCCTTGATGATGTCGAGGATCTGCTCCTGGACGCGCTCCACGCGAGCCTGCATGGTCTCACCCGCCATGGCGTGGCCCAAGCCCAATGCGAGAAACGCAAGGCGGGGGCTGCGCTGAACGCAACTGAAGGGTGGCTGACACCTTTGTCTGGGCCAGCGGCAGCACAAATGCATGAAACAACTATTGATTTCGCAGCATGCCTCCCACGGCGCCCGCGCAATATTCCAGATCGGGCACCAAGGTTCTCTTAGGGTTTAGGGTTAACGACATTGGCGTCACAAGTGTTTTGGGCGTCCTGTTCAGCGCGCGCGCTGTATATATATATTGATTGAAAATGCATGCCCATACATGGCGTTAGTTTGCGTAACTGCAGTTATGTGGCACTTACGCGCCACTTATGTGGCACTTACGCGCCACTTATGTGGCACTTACGCCACTTACATAAGTAGCTCGTAAGTAACTTACGCTACTTATATAAGTAGGCCGTAAGTACTTATAAGTAGGCCAAAGTACTTATAAGTACTTACGCTACTTATAAGTAGGCTGCCCTACTTATAAGTAGCTCCTAAGTAACTTAGCTACATATGAGCTACTTACACTACTTATGAGCTACTTACGAGCTACTTACACTACTTATCAGCTACTTACGAGCGACTTAGGAGCTACTTATAATTGGCGTAACTGCATAAGTACTTATAAGTACCCCCGCCGCGCGCAGCAGGACCCCCCCGGGACCCCCCCGGGACCCCCCCCCCAGCCGGGGAACGGAACAAAGGGAAGGGGAAACCCTTCGAGTCAATTTACTTTACGCAGGAGGAAAAGATGAAGGAGGAGGAGGAGGAGGAGGAGGAGGAGGAGGAGGAGGAGGTGGGGGAGACGAACGAGAAGGAGACGGAGAAGGTGGGAAAAGGAAGGAGGCACGGACGAGAAGAACAACCCATTCCACACGCCGACAGGGTCGGTGGATTTTGAAATTCGTAATTTGCCAGTGTCGGATCAGTGTCCCGGGCATGCGAAGCGAGCTGCGAACATTGAGTTGTCGCGTTCGCGTTATTGGGATGTATTTGGCACGACGATGGGCATACACACATATATATATATATATATCTTTTATATATATATACATATATACATATATATGTATGGGCGCGTTCTGCATCGCGCAGTCGACGCAATGTATGTGTTGTTGTTCGAGGTTTTCGTGTCCCTTGCAGCGAGCAAAATGATAGCCCCTCGCCTCGATCGCAAGGCCCAAGGTGCGGGGTGGGAGCGATCTCCCACCTTTCCTGCTCGCCAGGTTTCTGCGACCTCAGGGCAGCGCCCGAATTTCGGCTCTTCTTGGAGGGCCAACCCTGCGTAGGACGTAGGGGATCTGACTGGAGCTCGCGGCTCCCTCGCCTCGATCGCAAGACCCAAGGTGCAGGGTGGGAGCGATCTCCCACCTTTCCTGCTCGCCAGGTTTCTGCGACCTCAGGGCAGCGCCCGTCTTTTGGGCTCTTCTTGGAGGGCCAGCCCTGCGTAGGACGTAGGGGATCTGACTGGAGCTCGCGGCTCCCTCGCCTCGATCGCAAGACCCAAGGTGCGGGGTGGGAGCGATCTCCCACCTTTCCTGCTCGCCAGGTTTCTGCGACCTCAGGGCAGCGCCCGTCTTTTGGGCTCTTCTTGGAGGGCCAGCCCTGCGTAGGACGTCGGGGATCTGACTGGAGCTCGCGGCGCCGCCCGCCGCCCCAGTTTCTGACGGGGTCCACTCGCCGCTCGGCACGAACGACATGGGTACGGAAAAATTGGGTACAATGCCCAACGCCCCCCTCCTGCTTCTCGACTCTTTGTGCTCACCTCCGCCCAACTATCCTGCGGTGTGGTGTCCTCGTTTTGGATCAGCAACGCCCCGCATCTCCTCTCCTCCTGCCACCCTCCAACCTAGTGCGGCTGCTCTCCGCATGTCCTCATCGCCATCATCGGTTCCCATCACTGCCTCTGCCTTCCGCATGCCCATTTGGCTCACCCTTCAAACGCGTCCTGGCCCCATAGAGGGCTCCAACTAACGCCCCAGTGGAGACGTTCGCATGCAATTCCCCACGCCACGTAACTGTGCCGTGGCCCCAACAGCGACTTCCACCTAAGGCACCAGTGGCGACGTTCGCATGCGGCTTCCCGCCCATATCGGCACACCCCTCAGACGGTTCGTGGCCCCATATGGGGCCTTCAACTTCAGACCGTTTGTGCCCACATATACGGGTTTCAGGTGCAAAGGGGGCTTGGTGCCTTTTGTGTGTTCCTTTTAAGGAAACCGATGCGAAACTATCCATACGCCTTCCCCTCTCTCCTCTTCGCTCTCTCTCCCTCTCTCTCTCTTTAGCTTCTTCTTGAAAGCCTCCGCCTTTGAAAGATGGATTCCTATTGAAAGCCTCTACACAAGGATTCCGATTGTAAGCCTTGACGAAAGGATTTCTATGATACTGAAGGAAAACCCAATCAGATGATTGTTAGGGCTACAGGGCTATTGGGCTATTGGGCTATAGGGCCATACGGCTATCGGGCTATAGGGCTATAGGGCTATCGGGCTATAGGGCTATATGACTGTGACCTATAGGGCTATATGGCTATGGGGCTATAGAGCTATATGGGCTATGGGGCTATAGGGATATAAGGCTATTATGGCTATAGGGATATGAGGCTATAGGGCTACAGGGCTATAGGGCTATACGGCTATAGGGCTATAGGGCTACTGGGCTATTGGGCTATTGGGCCACCCCCGGGCACCCAGGCACCCCCGGGCACCCGGGCACCCCCGGGTACCTGGGCACCAGGGCACCCGGGCCCGGCCACCGAAATCGGCCACCCAGGCACCCCCGGGCACCCGGGCACCCGGCTATACGGCCATACGGCTATCGGGCTATAGGGCTACTGGGCGATTGGGCTATTAGGCACCCCCGGGCATCCGGGCATCCCTGGGCCCCCGGGCACCCGGCCCCGGCCACCGAAATCGGCCGCCGACCTCACCTCAGCTTTATATCCGCAAGGACCCCTACAGAAGCAAGCTCTGATTGGGGAATTGAAATCCTCTCGAAAAGTGTTCCTCTTGAAAACTAATACAACAGGATTATTATTGAAAGCCTCTACAAAAGGATTTCCATTACATGCGAATACAAAAGGCCTAAAGGATCGGCGTGGTTAAAAAGTGTTACCGTGAGTTATAACCAGGGTATAACTATGTTATAAGTCTGTTATAAGTAAGTATACTTTGTTAGAACTAGGTTAAGAACTTACTAACTTCGCTAACTTGGTCCCTCTATTTAAGTCTAGTTACGCGGAGTTAGAACAAGTTAGCAACTCTGCTAACTTTTAACATATGTTGGAAAACACGATGACGTGTAGGCTGGTTTCCTTGGTGTTTAGTCTTTTTTGTTTAATGTTGCTATTCGTTTTTTTTTTCCCCCGGCATGGCGTTGCTAGAGTTTTGCCGGACTCCCCCCATGCGAGTGCGATCGGTGCAATTGATTTGTGAATTTCGAAGGGTGCTATTGCAAGGTTGCAATGTTCATTTGCATCTATATGCATGCACCGTATAGGCTTTTGGCTCAACAGGGGTGGTTTCCGCGCGAGGCGCCATGACCTCCAAGCGTGAACTGAACATGCAGAATGTTGTTGGGGAGATGCATGCAAACAAGGCTGCGTATGAGCAGCCAGACGCCCCCGTTGCTTCTTTGTTCGAAGAGGTATGCGCCATAGCGCAGCGGCCTGGCATCGATTGCAGCAGGATGGAGAGGATTCATCGCAAGTGCATGTTCGTGTGCATGGAAAACAGGTCTGGGGATGGGGCTGTCCCGAGCGATGTGCTAGATCTTATCGTAAAATATTCAGTGCGCATGGAATTGCAAACAGGCTCGGCGGAATATGAGAAGGTCAAAGCGTTAAACGATAAGATAATGAAATATTCTGCTGGCCAAATGCCTTTATATGAATGCGAAGCTAAATTCGCAAGCTACACGTGTGGACATACGAGCATGGGGCTGCGTTGTCTATATGCAGAAGTTCCCGTGCCGCAGAAAGATCCAGAACGATTCGGCAGGATTTCACAAGATGGGTTTCTTTCAATGAAGAGGTTGAGGGAAGCGCAGCCCGACTACGCAAAGGCTTGCGATGAGGGCATTGAGTGGAAGGTCTTCCGGTATGCATTTGTCAAAGCGTTCCTTTGGATTTCAAACCTTGCCCAGGAAGCAGGCAATGCGGGACAGCAGATCGCGCGTTGCGAGTCCCGATTGAGCCTGAAGTTCAAGATCGCATCCATTGCTAACCGTTTGGCTAACCAAGGAGGCAAGATCGATTGGCCGAGGGTCATTCAAGAGGCCACTCGCGCGGGTTCCCTCTTCCCTGGGGAAATCGACGGATTGGTAACGCATGTGAAAGAGATGTCGGGCGGTTTGGGCGAGCCAATTTTCTTCGACCAGGTGACGTGTCCGCGCTGTCTGGTGACAAGAAGGCTACAATTGTTCTGCGTGCGGATGAGTTCTTGCAGAAGGTGCGAGAGATCGCAAAAAAAACCAAAGCGTTACGCCAGACACGCTCGCAGAAGGCACCATCGTAGGGTTGACTGATGTTCGCGTCGTGCGCTTCGTATTCAACAAACCAGACGAACGATTGGGCAGCGCCAAAACGTTGCCAGATATTGGCGCCAGCTTCTGTACTGCGTTGGCAGCGCATGTGGGCACACCATTGGAAAGCCCATGGGGGGTCAAGGCCGCCCCTGCAGCAGCGCCCAAAACGGCTACAAGCTCGGGTGTGAAGGAGTATACTGCGACAGGCGCATGGTCCAACCAGGCAGATAAGTTGTCGGAGAGAGGCTTCGCGTCGAAAGCAAAGCTCTGCGTGGCGGAGGGTGGCGACAGGGACAGCGCGTTCGAGTTCGTTGGGGTCGATGCGAAGGGTGTGAAGTTGATGACCGGGGGTAAGACAGTGGTTGGGAGCATTGACGAGATGCTAAATGGGAAGCACGTCTTGAGCACGACTAAGGACAGCTAGGGCAACATGGGATCTCGTCGCAACCCGACCTTCAATTGTTTTGACGACACCTCCCTCTCTCTATCTATATATACCCGTCCTCTATTTCATATGTATATCCATCTCTATACATATATCATTATCCCCATCCCTCTCTCGTTTCCCCGCTCGCTCTCTGTCTATGTGTCCCCCGCTCTATGTACTTCTAACAATCCATTTGCCCCTCCAGTGCTATGCCTCTCGCATGCCCCCCCCATCCTTTCCAGGAAATGATCGAAAAGTTTGCTGACCACGGCCCCATGATGAGCGCCGGCTGGCAGCGGTCAATTGAGGTGGCGAAAATCAGAATCGCCCTGGACGACATGTGCGCCCAGCATTCAGATTGCTTGAAGGGCATCACTGGCGTAACATCGCCTGTTAAGTATCGGTCTGTCACAACCACGCGTGCATTCAAAGCAGGAGAGATAGTGCTTGTCCGACTCACTGCGAGCATCGTCATGAACAATTTCAACGAAGACTTACCAAACGGGAGCGTGTCTGCGAAGTCGTAAGCGGACCCCAAAGGCACCATTTTCAATTTCGCGTTGCTCCCCATTGGTGGCATGAAGATGCCCAAGGTGCAGGCGAATACGGGTGTAGGGGGGCTGGCAAACGCCCCTAGCTCCTTAGTCATTCCATTTTGGTTCGTGCAGGAGCCGACCCCCAAACTCAATGCAAACATGAAGGTCGTGACCATGAAGTCCGATGTGATGCCGTCTGTGTCTGCGCAGGCGCTGGCCAACAGAAGCGACGTCGCGAAGGGGGGCGCGCTGATCGCGCCGCTGGCATCGCTTATGCCGAAGCGCAAGGCTGAGGATGCGCCTGCGCCCGCAGTGAAGACGTCTAGGAAGTGACGATGTATGCATACATCTACGCAGTACTTATAAGCACGCGTTCGATCGCAATTTTGCCATTTGCAAAACGTCGCCCCACCCTCCCATGTCGGCAAACGCAGTGCCATGAGTTATCGCTCGCATGCCGCATGGACGTCGGCAATCGTTGCCTTGCCCGTAGGCGTTTCCACCCGAGCTTTGGTTTGCAACCATGCCCGTGACTGTGCAAATGTGCGCTGTCATCGAGGGGGGTGCATTGCAAGACCCATGGGCCCCCAGACAGATTATCCAAGCGGCTGGTTCGCTATTCTTGGAGCTGTCGAAGAGCGATCGCAAGCTTCAGAACTTCATCGGAGCCCCGAACCCCACAAAGTCAAACGCTCCCCTAGCGCACAACGCTTTATTTGGTGATCTGATGGAGATGAGGAGCACCGCATGTGACGATGCGATCTGGCAACACATGAACGAGGCAGACCCGTTGCTTCAGGACGATGCCGATAAGGCCTCGATCGTCAAGATCAATCGGGGTATACTCGATGCATCCCTGATGCCAGAGACCGTGACTGCGTCGTTCCCAGCGGTGGAGTGCACGCACGGCGGCGAGCACTTGAAGCACGATGCTATCACATTGACGTTTCTGTGCGGGTTAAAGGCGTGCAAGAAGGTCTCGATCGAGTGTGCACCTGCTGCTATGGAGTACGTGCGCGTTGCAGCGGTGGCTGCAGCGATCGACGCGCATGGTCGAGAGAAGTGAGCCAGGCCCACGTCTGGCGTCACTGGCGTATTTTGCGACAAGCGTCGCAAGACAGTGTCCATGACGGTACGTGGTGCAGACGGCATGCCGCAACGGGTGCAATCTAAAGCCGATGATTGGGAACCAGTATACACCGCTCAAGTTGCACAAAGTCTTCGGGACAACATCACACCTGCCACCGAGGGGAACGATATGGTTGACGATGATGATGGCGACGGTTCGCCTGCTGACCAACCTGGCGAAGATTCGCCTACGCGCGGCGTCGATCCAGAGAACGCGGCCGAGTGATCGCGACTAGCACGTGCTCGCTCGCTCACCGTCTGACTCCCCTCTCATCCCCATCCCTCTCCCTTTTCTATATCGCTCCTCGAGCATCAGCCCGAACTATCATATTTCTGGAGTGCCAGAATCGTGCACCATCACATCTGAATCAGAAGCGCCAGTGGCCTTGCTCGCGACAGCGCTCGCGATGCTGTCGTTCTCACTCTTGTCACTGCGGGCGCCGATGCCCTTGCCACTGTCCTTGCCGCAGTCGTAGGCGCCGCCCGTGCCGCCGCCGTAGTCGCTGCCTCCACCGTCGTAGTAGCCCGTGTCGCTGCCCGCGGGCGTGTCACCGTCGTGGGTGATGCAGCCCCTGCCGCCGTCGTAGTAGCCATTGCCGCCGTCGTGGTAGCCCTTGCCGCCGTCGTGGTAGCCCTTGTCGCCGTCGTGGCAGCCCGTGCCGCCGTCGTATCCGCTGCCCTTGTTTGCCACCGTCATAGTTGCCGCCCCGCACACTTTTTTCTTGTTCCACTCGATGTACTTCGTCTGCTGCCGTCGTAGCCATTGCTGATCGCTGCCCTTGCCGCCGTCGCAGTAGCCCGTGCTGCCCTTGCCATAGTCGTAGTAGCCATCGCTGCCCTTGCCACCGTCGTAGTAGCCATTGCTGCCCTTGCCGCTGTCGTGCTTGCCGCTGTCGTAGTAGCCATTGCTGCCCTTGCCATAGTCGTAGCCATCGAAGCCCTTGCCGCCGTCGTAGTAGCCCTTGCCGCTGTCGTAGTAGCCGTCGTCGCTGCCCTTGCCACCGTCGTAGTAGCCAATGTCGCTGCCCTTGCCGGCGCTGTGGTAGTAGTCATCGCCCTTGTGGCCGCTGCCGTCGCCACTGCCCTTGTGGTCGTCGTCACCGCCCTTGTGGCCGCTGCGGCCCAGCTTTAGCCTCTTCGTCTCGCGCTCTGCGTCGTCTGCGCGTTGGCACTGGCGCTTCAACTCCTTGCGGGGGTATGCGCTATGAACCCTATCCATCCACCCCTTCTCATCCCCTCCGTTCCCCCTTCTCATTCCAAGCTCCTCGTTGAGCTCGGCGAGCGCCGCCGAAATCGCTGACCTCGCGATGGCATCGAGGATCCTCTCGTCGAACGCGGTGCCATCGCAGCGGCTCGCGAGATGGTCCTCGAGGGACCTTGGGATCCATGGCACATGGATGTCACCTGATGGGCACTGGGAGGGCCGCGGGGGGACGTGGCCCTGCATGGGGCCTCGGAATTGATCACAAACGGCGGTGAACCCCTCAGTCGTCGCCGTCGTCGTCGGCGTCCGTTGTCGGCGACCGTCGCCCGTCGTCCGCCGTCGGCCGCCCATAGTGTTTCACGTTTGTCTTAGGGGGTGCATGCAGCTAGTATAGCAACGCGCATGCGTTGCGGCACACCGCACGGGGTTGCATGGCGCAGACAAAAAAAAAAGACAGTGCACGCATGCTGCATACGATTGCATCGACCATCCTCAGCAGCCTCACCTCCATATCCTCATCCGTTGCCACTTTTCAGGCCCAAGCGTTTGGGCCTTCGCGCCAGCGCGGTGCTGCGCCACTCGCAGCCCCACCAGCGCAACCAGCGGCGCACCACGCGCAGCAGCACCCGCGCAACCAGCATCGCACCACGCGCAGCAGCACCAGCGCCATGGACGAAGCTGCGGTAGCGCTCCTCCTGGGCGCGGCGGAGGACCTCAACCGCCGCCGCCGCGGCGGCGGTGCTGCCGAGCCGCAGCCAGCGCTGCGGGTGCCAGCGCCGCCGCCGCCGCTGAAGCCGAAGTCGAAGTTCGGGCCGCGGCAGCCTGCGGCCCTGCCTGAGGCGAAGCACTACGGGCCGCGGCCGCCGCCGAACGCCCCGCCGCCGAAGCGCGCGAGGCAGTGCACGGCGGACCAGCTGCTCGACACGTTCGACATGGCGCCCGCGATGAGCCCGAGCATGGGCCAGATGCACGGCCTGCAGCACTTCGTTCAAGGCGACGACGATTACGGCGACATGGGCTACCACGACGGTGGCAAGGGCAGCGCACGCGACGGTGGCAAGGGCAGCGGCTACGACAGTGGCAAGGGCAGCGACATGGGCTACTACAGCGGTGGCAAGGACAGCGCCTACGACGGCGGCAGGGGCAGCGGCGCGGGCTACTAAGTGTTACTACTATGGTGGCAAGGGCAGCGCCTATGACGGTGGCAGGGGCACCAGTGGCAAGGGCAGCGATATGGGCTACCACATCGGCGGCAAGGACAGCGCCTACGACGGTGGCAAGGGCCGCGGCTACGACGGTGACGCGCCACAGCCGGAGAAGCGCCCATGCAAGCGCTATGGCTACTACGAGCGCGAGGGCGACGACCACTACTACCACAGCGGTGGCAAGGGCGATGACTACTACCACAGCGGTGGCAGGCACCATGACTACTACCACAGCGGTGACAAGCACGGTGGCAAGCACGACAGCAGCAGCTACCACGGCAAGCGTGGCCGCTACTACGACAGCAGCCAGAACGACGTCGGCTACCACGACAGCGGCCACGACGGCGACAAGGGCAGCGACCACAAGGGCTACTACGACGGTGGCAAGGGCAGCGGCCACAAGGGCTACTACGATGGCGGCAAGGGCAGCGGCCACAAGGGCGGCGACGACGACTACGACGTCCCGCGGCCGCGCGGTGGCAAGCACACCCGCCTCGCCAAGGCCCTGGCGGTGAAAGAGCTGGTCGAGGGCTTCGATGGCTGCGACTATCAGCAGATGAAGTACATCGAGTGGAACAAGAGGCTCCACGCGCATGTGTGGAGGGAGGCCCAGCGCGCGTGGCGCGATGCCAACTTGTCGTAGGTCTGCCACGAGCTGCCACGACGGCGGCCAAGGGCTGCAGCGACAGGCGGCTTTGGGCTGCCACGACGGCGGCCAAGGGCTACAGCTACGGTCACGGCAGATCATCGCTAATTCTAGGCTCACGCGCTGTCTCCAGATCTCTTCACACTCGCGACTGCGAGAACAGTTCCCTCCCTCCTCTCCTTCTGAAGCGATCAGAGGCTCAGTTGTCGTATACGAGTTTCTCATATACGACAACTGTGTCGTATATGAGTTTCTCATATACGACAGCGCTGTCGTATATGAGAAACTCGTATACGACAGTGCTGTCGTATATGAGAAACTCATATACGACAAAGCCGGTGTGATAGTGTTGGCGACAGCGCTGTCGTTTATGAGTTTCTCATATACGACAAAGTTGTCGTATATGAGTTTCTTTTATACGACAGCGCTGTCGTATATGAGAAACCATATACGGCAAAGCTGTCGTATATGAGTTTCTCATCTGCGACAGCGGGGTGGTCGGATCAAAGTTTCCTGGTGGTGAGTCCTGGTGGCGACGATTTGAGCGGTCTTGGATCATTCCAAGGGTGAAATTTCGGTCGACGGGTTTGCATTTGGGGTCGTTCGTGATCAGTTGATAGTATACACCTCCCGCTCCTGTAGTTGACGTCTTGCCTAGAATCCACAGGTGCGCATCTGCTGTGGATAATTTAAGTGGGCGCGATGATAGTTATCGGCCCCGCGGCGCGCGCGCAGATACACATCGCCACAGGGGCCACGAGCCGCAACAAAAAAAAACGGTGCAGCATCATCCCCGCATTATCGCCCCCACAGCCCGTCCTCCATGGCCCCTCTTTTGTTGCCCCCATGGCCCGTCCATCGTCGTCCTCCAGCGTTCGCTCATCATCCGTCCATCGTCCTTCCCTCGTTGCTTCTACCTTCCGCCGCTCGTTTCCCGTCGTTACCTCATCGCCTCATCATCAGCATGGTCATCGCCACCATCGCAATCGGTCTTCGTCGTCGTCGGCCACCACCGTCACCACCACCTTCGCCACCGCCGCCATCGTCGCCAGCTCTCCTCCACCGCCTCGCCCCATTCCCAGTGTTCAGTCGACGCTATCAGATATCCAGGTCCCCGTTCGCTCGAGCTCATGTGCCCCCCCCCCCGCCCCGTGTCATCTCGTTTTCTCGTTGTGGTGTGCCGCGTTGCCCTCGTGGTCGCCGCCGCCGTCGCCGCCGCCGCCGCCGTTGCCGTTGCCGTCGTCCTCGTCGCCGTCGTCATCGCCGTCGTCGTCGTCGCCGCCGTCTTCGTCACCGCCGTTGTCGTCGTCGCCGTCGTCGTCGGCGGCGGCGCCGTCGTGCGCCGACCCCCTCCAGAGCGGCACCGTCCTGCGCGCGCCCCCTCCGCGGCCAGGGGGTCGGGGCGCGACGGCGGCGACGACGGCGACGACGGTGATGACGGCGACGGCCACGAGTGGGAGCATGAGATAACGATGGCGAGGAGAGTGCGGGCGGACAGGATGCGTGGCACGGGAGGTGGTTCAAACTTAGTGCAACGAATGAGAGGGCGGGTGGAGGGACGGCAATCAACGTTGATGTCGTGGAAGCATCTCCAGGATGGCATACGACGAATGTTGCGGTGGGGAAGAGGGGCGGATTGCGATGATGAGTATGATGGCGATGACGACGAACGATGATGATGATGAGGATGCCGACGATGACGGCAGTGACGGCGATGATGATGATGCGAGGCGGCGGCGAACCACGGCGCCGGTGCCGACGGCGGTGCGAATGTGAGAAGGGGGGTGCATCATGTGATATTGCATTGCGCGGCTAAGTCGCAATATGCATCTCGTTCGTAGCCGTTGTGGTGCGCGAGGCGCGCCTCTCTCGCGCGAGGCGTCTGCGCGCCGTTGTGCACATCATGCCTGCGATGTCCGCCCAACTCACGGCGCTGCGGGCCCAACGCCGTCGCGAGGACAGGGCGGACTTCAACGCCGCGCTCGCGGCCACCGTCAGGCACGTGAAATGCACTAAACCACATGCGAAGAAGAACGACAAGAAGGTTGGGCTCGTTATGTAGTCTTTATGTTTAGTAGCGTTAGCTACTATACTGACTTGCATTACGTTGCATGTTTATGTGTGTTGATACACACGTGTACGAATCATATTGTATTGCGTTGCTGTGATTCCATTCGACACCCCAATCGATTCGTGTGTTACAGGGTTTGGATGTTTTCAGGTGTGGGTTGGTAGGGTCGTGTTCGCGCCAAATCGCCCCCCTCCCCGAAAGGTAGATGCGGCGTTCAACAATTCAACAAGCTGGAGCGAGCCATGAAACAGGCGGAGGCCGCCGAGGAGGTGTTCCGCATGGTTTTGCGGGGGGCAGAGGTGTGGAGGAATGTGCACATTCGCGCAGCTGGTCGCCTCGTTGCAGTGGGTGGCCTCACGCGGGCACGGGGCCGCAAGGCCCTCGGCGTCGCGTAGTGCGCTCTAGCAGCTTTGCGGGGTTAGCTACAGGGTAGCGGGGTAGCTACTAGGGTCGCCCATGCGTGCAAACGCATTCATCGTATCGCTTGTGGCGCTGCGTGCAACAATGCAACGTCATGCACATGTGGGTCTGCACGCCAGTGGGGTCTATAGGGCGGCGCTACGGCGGCAATCGAGCCTTTCGTAAGCATTTTGGCCCAAGGTGTGCGCGTGTGCGTGTGTGCGCGCGCAGGCCCTTGCACGTAAACTGTTCCGGCTGCAATGGTGAAGTTCACCAAGCAGAAGGCGATGGAGGCACAGGGTCGTCATGAGCTTAGGGGGGAGCGTGAGGAGCGGGCCCGCCAGAAGAAAGAGATTGTCAAGGCTGCGAACAAGGATGTGGCGTCGACTCGCTCCCGTGTGAAAACACTGACCAAGAAGGCATGCATGCGGTTAATAACGTATTGCTAATTAAGTTCCCCGCCCCATGACAACGGCCATCCCCCACCCTGACCCCCAGCGGCCTCAACAGGCAGATGTCGACTACGCCGCGTTCCTCAAGGCGAAGGATGAGTGGATGAACTCAATTCTGGACCGTGGGGCTGCGATCGAGTCGCACAGCGTCGCAGTCGCATGGCTTGAGCATGCGGAGTCCATGGGCGTGGCCTGATCCCGAGTCGGATCGCGCACTAGAAATGCAAGCTGTAAAGCCGTGCGACGTGTGTCGAACTATCTTGCATCTGTTGCATTAACATCATGCACATGATTGCATACGATCCCGCTTGTGGTTTGCGGTCTGGCCGCAGAGTGGCAACGACGACAGCGAATCAGGGGAGGGGATGTGCGGATGAGGGTGATTGGCGACGGCGCGGGGGGCTGCACCATTGTTGCCCCCCCCCAATGCACCCCCCACCGCGGTCGGGCCGCCCTGCACTTGCATGTGATGTTGCAGTCGGCATCTTATCCGTATCCCATTTGGCCCGCGAGTCTGACGTTCGATATCCACTTGCCACGTCGCGATCTGTCGCGCCATCTACTTGCGTTTACTTCGCAATGACGTCCGTGCCAAACCTTTTCGCTGAGCTAAACCTTATGCACGAATGGGTGCAAACTCAGATAAGCTGTGCGTTGGATCCCGCCGCAGTGGCCAAGGGTCAATTTGACCAGTTGCTCCTCAAAGTTGACAATCTGGGAAACTTGAGCACTGGACCATTGGAGCTCGCGAGAGCTTGCCCAGCTTTGTCGGCCGTTGGTAACAAGACTGGCTTGTTGGGATACACCAGCGGTTCTAAGAAGTGGCAGGAGGTAACCATCTTCTCTAAATGCCTCACAGCGACTGAGCTCGCTAAGTTGAAGGGGGGGGGGGGGGCTTATCAGAGAAGGCGTGTGTAAACATTGTGGTCAACCGTGCCGCGCTAATTGGCATGCATGCATTATCTGAAAAAAAAGTCAGGCGCGAGTGGCGGCTGTGGTGGCACATGCCGTTGGGAAATGTGACAATGCAGATGCGCGGATGAAACTATATGGAAGGATGTGAAGAAGAAGTTGGGCGCAGCTGTCACTGCGAAAGCGCGGGCCAAACGCGGGTACAGGACGAGCTGGATTACGACACCATCGACCAGATGCATAGCGAGGCATGGTGGGGAGAGGCGCATGACAACGCCGAAGGCCCATGCATGGGGGACATGGGCGCCGACGAGCCCGAGTTCGTGCGAGGGTCTTCCAGCAAGATCAGGAAGACTACCACCGTTGAGCCTGTCGCGCCCCCCCACGCCAAGGCCGCGATGCCAGATATGACGGTTGGTGTGCAGATGCAGATGTACCAGAACATGTTCGGGGGGCAGTTGGCCGCGGCGCTCTTCGCCAATGTGGCACTCCATGGGGGACATGCAGCTGGGTCTGCAGGAGCGCCTACAGGGGTGCACACAGGGGCATCTTCAGGAGGCTGCCCTCTGGAGTCACCAAAGGCGAAGCTTCCGCCTCGTGAGGAGCCAACGCTCGGCAAGTCGGCGACGGCCGAGCCTTCAGTTGATGGCGAGGAGCCCGGTGCCAACCTGAGCGACGAGGAGGCCGCCCTGCGCGAGCTGCTCGCCACCAAGGCGTAGGCTGCGGCCGCGGCGACGGCCGCGCGCAAGCGCCCCGCCGCGGCTGGCGGCGCGGTCGCCGATGCCGCCGAAGCAGATGCATCAGAGGATGCAGAGCAGCCGGAGAGCACGGGCAAGGGTAAGGACAAGGGCATCAAACACAAGCACAAAGGCAGGGGACACGGCAAGGGCAGCAAGAGCACGGGCAACAGCACGGGCAAGGTCGTCGCGAAGAGGCCCTCAAGCCACGTCGCGAAGCCGAAGGTGCTGCCGCCGCCTGCGAAGGCGGGGAACCTCCACTACAGGGCTGGCTACGTCCTGACCCAGAACGACAATCAGGTATATCTCCCCGTAGTGGGGCGGAGCGACAAGAGGATCAAGTGGGGCCCTGGCGTGCGCTCGCGCGCTGAGGCGTGGTCCGCTGCCATGGCGTTCATCGGCGATCGGTCGTAGGCCAGCACATCTCAGTGTTTGTTGTTGCAGCGATGGGTTCGCTTGTGCATCTGTTGTGTAAAACGATACGGTGCGATCGTCGCGTCCTGTCTCACTCGTGTCGATTGCATTGCGGTCATCGCATATCGCAGCAGTCCGCAAGCATTTTGGCTGGCATGGCGTCGGGTCCGCGGCCGAAGCGGCCCCGAACACACTCCGAGGCATTAGTTGAGGTCCACCGCGGCCCGTGTGTTTCCCAGGCAGCATTGTCTCACGTGCTCACTTACGTTCGTGACAATGGGTTGCCAGACGCTGTCTCGCGGGGGTCCCAATATAGGGCATATGAGAAACATGTGGTCAATGATCGTAACACATATGGCCTTATATTGAATGGCAGGCAGATGCTTGTTGGCGACGATAACGATGGGGGCACATTTGAGAATTGGGTGCGTAACCCAGGGGCGTTCTTGTACGCGATATGCAAGAAAAGCGGGCCGTTCAGGTCATTGATGCGCCAACAATTGCAAAAGCACCCATGTTCTTTAGTTGTGCCTTGGAAGATAATCCTTTATTTCGATGGTATATCGCCGCGCGATCCTCTCGCGAAAGGTAAAGACTACAGTGGTATGGATGCTGTGTACCGGTCTTTTGCCGCATTTGACGAACACTTGCAAAACGAAGATCTATGGTTCACCCTCAGCACCGCGCGCGTTGCCAAGGTGAAAGATATGCCTGGGGGCATCGGGCAATCTATCCGCATGATGCTCAGCGGGCTTTTTTTTTTTTTTTTTTTTTTTTTTTTTTTTTTATAGATCGGGTGGCGTTAACTTCGAGACAACGGGGGTCACGCTTGATGTGTCTGCGCTCGGTGACGCAACAACATACGCAACGATAGTTGCGAGATTGGCGTGTGTTATAGGAGACAAGGAGGCGTTGAGGGAGCTTCATCTGAACAAGGGGTACGCTGGCTCTAAGCCCTGCGCAATGTGCAGGAACGTCCTTAACAAGAAATTCGGCTACACGCAATTCGACAATTCGGGGACATACGTTGATGATACCTGCCTTGACAAATGCAAACTCGTATACAACACCGACGCGACAGTCGTCGCGATCTTGGAGAGGTTGCGCCCTGATTGGGAGAGGTACCAGCGAGACCAGCTCACAGACGCGCAGTACACATCTGTGACGCAGGAGAAAGGTTGGAATTTCCATCCAACGCATGTCGCACTGGACCCGTTTCTTAGATACTTGGTGATGACATTCTTCTGCTTCGATTGGATGCGCGTACATTTCGTCAGTGGCATTTTTGATCGGGAAGTCAGGGCCCTCCTAGAGCACAAAGATTTCAAGAAACTGTCCAGCGCCGACGACCTCCACGATTACTTCATGAAGTGGACATGGCCATCCAAACACCACTCTGCTGCAACAGTCTGGGAAACGGGGGACTTCCAGGCGAGTGCCTCGCAAGAGCTATCTGCGATTCTCGTACTGGCTCTATACATCAGGCAAGTCATTGCCAGTACACCATCATGCGATGCAGTCGCAGACCAGATAGCAAGCATGCTGGCGTTATGTGACGCCGTGGATGCGATTCTCTGCGCGTCGAGGCGATTGCCATGCACACGCGACGAGGTTGAGTCAGCAGTGCTGAAACATTTGGAGCTTCACCAGCGCGCATATGGTGCCAAGTATTGGGTGTATAAGCATCACATGGCTATCCACATGGCTGGTATGTTTGAGAGGCATGGTGCTTTATCATGTTTTGTCCAAGAGCGGAAACACAAACATGTCAAAATATGTGCAAATGACCACCTGTGCAAGGCGAGGCCCGAGAAGGCTGTAATGATCCAGCTCACGGCTCAGCACATGCATGATCTACAGAACATCCGCGGGTTGTCACTGGAGTGCGAGTTCGAGTGCGCCACAGTTGCAAGCAAACGTTTGGTGAGTGCTGTGCAGCAGCTGCGGCCAGGCGCGCATGCAGCAGTCTCGACCATTGAAGCGCACACCGAACATGGAGGGAAAATCAAACGTGGTGACATAGTTTTGATGGGTCGCGATCGTGGCCACGTTGCAGTCCAAGTGTGGTTCCACGTGAAATGCGACGGCGATCCGCCGTAGATGTTAGTTCAGATTCGTATTACAAAGCACGTGCATGCAAGCGAACACTTCTCTAGGCATGTCATCGATGATGCCCGCGATCCCGTTCTCACCCCCTTCAGTTCGTTGAAATCTTCCGTGGTTTACAGGGGAGTTGGCGACCATATCACGTGCATTTGGCCAGTGGAGTACCGTAAACTGTTGTGTTAGCGCATACTTTACGAAACAACAACATCGATATGCAAAGAACACAACATGCAAGCTCCAAAAAAAATATCCTGGCGAAGGACCCAACCATATGCAGTTGTGAGTATCGCAATTGTGAGTATCTTCTTCGGTGGCGCTCCCTATGGGGCCACGAACCGCATGAGGGGTGTGCCGAAATGTGGCGGGGTACACAACGCAAAGGAATACGATAGATCTGATTACGAGAGAAAGAACGCGGGTGAGTCAGAGCGCGAGGGAATCTGAGCATGAATGGGTCTGCGCGCGAGTGAATATATTTGCATGAATGCGATCATGGAAACGCCTAGTGTAAGTGTCGAGCATGCCTGTCCGAACACACGTGGCACTGGGCGTGGCCGCCGCAGGCAGCTTCCGCGGGAACCCCGACGGCAGCGTCCGCACGTCGCGACGCCCATGTCGGCACGCCTCTTGCGAGGATCGCGCCCGCTTTCGGCTCTTCTTTTCCTTCCTCTTTGCCCGCGCACTCCAAAATCCAAGGCTGCGGGCGCAGCGCAGCGCGGAGTCCCCGCGACGCGCGCTGGTCGCCCCGGGCGGGGTCCCAGCGACGCGCGCGGGTCGTCCGCTGCGCGAAGCAGAGAGAGCTGACTAGCTAACTGGCTGGCTGATAGCGGGCAAGTCTCTGACCGCTGGGCAGAGCGACGACGGGCGAACGAGGCGCCGGGCCCCCCGCAGCACGGAGTTCCCGCGACGCGCGCTGGTCGCCCCGAGAGGGTCCCAGCGACGCGCGCGGGTCGTCCGCTGCGCGAAGCAGAGAGAGCTGACTAGCTAACTGGCTGGCTGATAGCGGGCAAGTCTCTGACCGCTGGGCAGAGCGACGACGGGCGAACGAGGCGCCGGGCCCCCCGCAGCACGGAGTTCCCGCGACGCGCGCTGGTCGCCCCGAGAGGGTCCCAGCGACGCGCGCGGGTCGTCCGCGGCGCGAGGCCAAACAATTAGTCGGGCAGTCGAGAGAAGGCGCGGCTCGGGGGAGACGCTCCTCAGGTCAGGCCTCGCGGATGAACTCGGTGAAGCCGAGCTCCCTGGCGAGGGCCGTCGCTTCCCTCCTGCGCCGCTTCGTGCGCGCCGCAAACTGCTCCAGCTGCTTCCGCAAGCCCTGCGGCGGCCCTGCCAGGAAGAACTCGATGCGCGGCGCCCGCATGAGCAGGAGGTCCTCGTGGCGCGTGGCGCGCGAGAGCAGCACGTAGAGCTCCAGCCACCAGTCGTCGTCCTCCTTCTTGCCGTTCCCTACCTCGTGGCGGCCGCAATCCAGGATCACGCCTGGGCGACGTCGACCGAGGGAGCAGCGCGCCGGGCAGCCGACGGCCCAGGGCGAGAGTCCACAGGACCGAGAGATGGTCTGGCCGCGGACTGCTCGCGCCCCGGAGGTCTGGCCGCCCCCGGAGCGCCGTTCCCCCGCCCCGTCGCCTTCGCGCATGGTGCGCCCCTGGCACGCCACCGTGGTGATGACCCTGCCGTGCGAGAAATGCGGGGGGGGTGCCGAAATGGGTGGGGGTGACGCATGCGGGCGGCGGCACTGAGGCCTTCGGTGGAGCTCCCTATGGAGCCACGAAACGTGTGAGGGGTGTGCCGAAATGGGTGTGGGTGACGCATGCGGCCGCGGGCACTGGGGCCTTCGGTGGAGCTCCCTATGGAGCCTCGAAACGTGTGAGGGGTGTGCCGAAATGGGTGTGGGTGACGCATGCGGCCGCGGGCACTGGGGCCTTCGGTGGAGCTCCCTATGGAGCCACGAAACGTGTGAGGGGTGTGCCGAAATGGGTGTGGGTGACGCATGCGGCCGCGGGCACTGGGGCCTTCGGTGGAGCTCCCTATGGAGCCACGAAACGTGTGAGGGGTGTGCCGAAATGGGTGTGGGTGACGCATGCGGCCGCGGGCACTGGGGCCTTCGGTGGAGCTCCCTATGGAGCCACGAAACGTGTGAGGGGTGTGCCGAAATGGGTGTGGGTGACGCATGCGGCCGCGGCCACTGGGGCCTTCGGTGGAGCTCCCTATGGAGCCACGAAACGTGTGAGGGGTGTGCCGAATTGGGTGTTGATGATGATGATGATGATGGGAGGGGGGAGGAGGCAGCGGGAGGAAGGAAGGAAAGAAGGAAGGAGAACGCGGGGCACCGTCTCTTCAAAACGAGGACCCAAAACCACAGGATTGTTGGGAACAAAATATACGTTCCAAAAAAAACCTCAAGTGTAAGCCAAAAAACCGAACATGTCACTCCAAAAACTCCAACGCGGTAACTAGTTATAACGTGTTACTAACTAGTTATAACTCCAGCTAACTATTACTAACCGAAGCGTTCCTTCAGGAAATCCCTGTTGAAAGCCTCTACACAAGGATTCCTATTGAAAGCCGCTACAACCGGATTCCTATTGACAACCTCTACAGAAACGGATTCTTAGCGCAAACCAGTACGAAAGGATTCTTACAGAAAGCCACGACGAGAGGATTGCTATCGAAAGCGAATACACATGGACCCCCATTGAAAGCATCTACAAAAGGATGCTTAGTGGAAGCCAATACAAATGGATTTCTACTGAAAGCCAATGCAGAGAGGATTCCTCTTCAAAGCCTCGACAAACGGATTCCCATTGAACGCCGCTACATAAGGATTCCTATTGAGCGCCTCCAGAAAATAATTTTCATTGAACGCCAATACAGAACGATTCAGAGTGAAAGCCGATGCGAAAGGATTCCCATTGAAAGCATCTAGAGAAGGATGCCTATCGAAATCCTATACACAAGGATCCCTCTTCAAGGACAGAGCAAAGGATTCCGATTGAAAGCCTTTACAACAAGGGTTCCGATTGAAAGCATCATTCAAACATGGATTGCGATTGAAAACCTCTGCAAGCTCCTTGAAATGGCTCAAGTCATTTTGGCTCACTTGGAGGTGGCTCCAAGCTCAAGGGTCAAGGTTCAACCCCCCCGACCATCGGCCACGCGGTGGGGGCGAGAGAGAGAGAGAGAGAGAAAAGGGAGGTCGCATCATACTGTACCAACGTTTCCAATACCACTACCAACCTGTCTACTCCTGTGACCATGGGGGCCATGGCGTCCCCGTTCGATCAAAAGCTCAAGCCAGTCACTAACAAGGTCGACAAGCTCGACATGCAGGTGGGGAAGCAAGACGAACGTCTGTCCGCTCTGGAGGCCAAAATCGAGGGGGGAAGCTCGGCATGCACGTCTTCCAACGTGTCCAACAAGGGTTTTGCCAGCAATAAGTTCATCCCCACGTACATCGACATCAAAAACATATGCGAATTCTTTGAGAGGAAGACCAAGGGGATCCACCGTGCACCGGCTGAGGCACTCGGGAACACATTGTCGGAACACCTTCCAACCTCCTTGAAGAGCAAAGTCGGCGACTTTCAGATTTTCGGGTCCAAGGGCAACAAGTTCCGGCTGCACATCACCCCCCCTGGCCGCGCTGGAGGTCGGCTTGCTCTGCAAAGATGTGCTCGCCGAGGGCCCCAACCTCAAATTCACATGCCAACATGTTCCCCAATCAGAGCTTGCCTCTGTATGGGGTCCTAGCGGATGAAAGGGTTAGGTGAGGTGCGTCGCCGATTTCGGTGGCCGGGCCCGGGTGCCCGGGTGCCCGTCGGTGCCCGGGTGCCCGGTGAGGTGCGTGGCCGATTTCGGTGGCCAGGCCGGGGTGTCCGGGGGCCCAGGGATGCCCGGGTGCCCGGGGGTGCCTAATTGCCCAATAGCCCAGTAGCCCTATAGCCCGATAGCCGTATAGCCCTGTAGCCTTGTAGCGTTATACCTTTATATCCTTATAGCCCTAATAGCTTTATATTCCTATAGCCCCATAGCCCATATAGTTCTATTTTCCCATAGCCCTATAGCCCTAGTGCCTTATAGGTCACAGTCCTATAGCCTAGCCCGATAGCACTATAGCCTCATAGCCCGATAGCCCTATAGCCCTATATCCCGCCCTATAGCCCGATTACAAAGAGAGCAATTGGAATATTATATAAACCGGATTGGGGCTTCTCTCCGGCATCATTGTACACCACAGCTTAGCGTGAACCTGAGGAACAGAAACTGCATGACACGGGTGGGAGAGCGTGGGCACTCTTGACCGCGAATGCGAAGGGCATCAGCGAGTCAGGCGCCCCTATGTGTTCATGGGCCCCGGAGTGGAAGCTGAAGGTCGTTGGCAGCATGGGGGGTGCCGTGGTTGGCAGCATCCGCAACGACGCCGCCATCGCATGGGACGCGGCGGGGATTCACGCCGCGTTCGGCGCGGCGGTGGGAGCCATCAAGGCGGAGTGCGCGGCCTTCCGGCAGCAGCGAGAGCGGCGACTGCCGCCCGTCACTGAATTCAATGCAATATCTTGGAACTCTTTCAGGAAGAACCACAATGCTGCAGGGCAGGTCTGCCGTCAGGTTCGATCGCAGTTTGGGGGGTCGTGGTGCTATTGCAAGAGGTTCTATATGGGGGGTGCTTGGGCGGCTACTCGTACTCTGGCCATGCCGTTGTTGCCCAAGATGGGAGTGATAATGGCTTTTCTTTTTTCCCAGACTCTCGATGCACGCCGTGAGAGATATGAGCTTTGGTAGTTGTTGGTGCGGGCTTGTATTGGGTAGTTATCTCTTCTTTTCGGCCCACATTCTTGACCACCTTGAGGATGGAGGACGGGGTGGCGAGGCGTCCAAGGATACCGTTAATGACGTGCACGGCACTCGCGAGAAGTATTCTTCGATACAGTTTCACATAGTTGCATGAGTTAATGCGAATATTAGCCTGCCGGCTAATTTACACGGCGTTGCTGGCAATTGTATTTTACAGCACAAGTCGAGCCATGCGTGCGCGAAGAAACGCGTTGTTCTGTCTTGGGTAGATTCTATGGGTCTGCGTGGCACGAGCACTTTCAGCGACCAGCCCAATAGCCTCTTTCCAAAGGCCGCCTCTGGACTCGCATGACCGGCGCCAACAGGTCCACCAGGTCGCAAAGACGTTCTTCGAGTCTACCAGTGTAGTCGGCGCGTCCAGGGCCCGATCGAGGCGACGCAAGGTATTTTCACGATCCGATCACATATAGTTTTTTTTTTTTAGATTCTCTGTTCCAGAGCCGCTCAACATTACGCGCGCGCGCCAGAAGCGCATGGCAGGTTAGGCGCCGTGTACGCATTGCATAACTCCAAGCGCAATTGCCTCAACTTTCGGTGCTCCGACTTGGTATCGCTGCAAAATGGCGTTGCCGAGAGTGCTCGCGAGATCAACTTCGACGCCCAGGGTCAGAGGGGGGTGGAAGAACGGACGATCAGAAGTGCGACGTTGAAGGCTGCCAAAAATAGCGTCGGCAAAGCACTGCCCGCAGATCGACGAGACGCGCGAAGCGCAACCACCTTGGAGACACACGTCGGTGTAGACTCTTAGACGTGGCCAGGCGATCGGGATCTTCACGGGCACTACACGCCCTCCAGGTGGACGGCGTGGACTACGGACCGGCAGGAGCGGTTGCACGAGGCATCGAAGTTTTGCCGCGCCCGACTCGGACGCGCAGACACTCTTGCGCAGTGCAACGTGACCGTCCAGATCGCTTGGAAGGCGTTGTTAGGGGCTTACGTCTAGACGGCATTGCGCCGCCTTCATTAACACCTTTCCCAGTGCTTTCAGCTCGCGCCTGTCTACGGAACAACGCGGCAGCAGCAGCAGACGGAATTCCATCTGAAGTGTACAAATGTGTGCCATACGTGATGCTCCGCGATTTCTGGGGGCAGTTCGAAGCCAGATATGGTGGCGACGTTGCGGCGACGCCAGGCACTTGGGATATTCTGGAATTCGCGGGCCTCCCCAAATATTCCTCGAGCAGGTCGCTTTCGTCTTATCGGTGGATGGGTCAGTTGGACTGCGGTTGGAAGTGGTACACGCGTTGTCTGCAAGCCCATTGCGGCATTCATTGAAGCCGAGCTATGTTGGGACCTTGTGGTTCCGCCCTGGATGCAGGTGCGGCGACGTGGCCTCCATCGTGCGGCAGACGCTTTGCGCCCCATGCAGGTGGGGCCAGCCTCTTGTCTTCGGCTCTTCGGACGTCGCTACCGTTTTCGACGCCGTGCGCCGCGACAAAAAATGGAGAGGTCTTTTTCTCGGCAGTGGCGTGCACCCGCAGCTGGCGAAAGCCTTGCTGGTTGAGGTTAGCGGGAAGTCTCGTCGCATCGAGCTACCTGGGGCTGAATTCTCTGACGACTTCCCGCTCGAAGGGGGTGGCAGGCAGGGCGGCAACGACGCTCCGGACGCGTTGCACTGCATGGTCGAGTACCTCATGGCACCCGTTGTCAAGATTTGTGAGGAAAGAGGTTTCGGATTCGCCCTGGGCGACGGCGAAGCGCACAACCGCCAGCGCATAACGCATCTCGTTTGGGCTGATCACCTCGTTGTTTTCGGCGAATCACTCGAGCAGCTCACGGGCGCGATGCGCGACCTCACCCTGGCAATCGAAGACTTTGGGTTCCGTTGGAAGGCCACTTCGTTAGAGCGCACGCTGCTCGGAAGTCTGGGCGACTCTACCCATGAACAGCAGCGTTCCATTCTAATATCCAGCACCACGGTTTTGAATCAAGCCCAATGCATGTTGCTTCTGGGTATGACGTTCGATCCTCAAGGAGATGCTGGAGTTAGTCTGGAACACCGCCTGAGGAAAGGAGGCTTGTTTTCTGAAGCACTACCGGATCTTTCATGGACGTGGGCCTTTATAAGTTGCGTGCGTGGTCGATTGGCCCGGCGGCGTCAAGCTTGGTCTGTTGTGTTGTGGGTCGCTGCATATATGCAAACATCGCCTCGTTCGTCTACTTTCTTGGGAACGTGGCATGCTCCGTAAGGCCCCCCGGCTTCGGCGGCGACCTGATGAAGGATATGTGACTTGCAAGTCCTGTGCTTCGCACAAGATTCCTAATTGATTTGACGAGCGCGGCCGCGCCCCTATCCATCTCAAGCTTTAACGCGCGATTTTCGACGAGGCGCGGCGGGAACGCCGGTTTACTTCGCCAGGGGAAGTGAACTATCTAGCGCTGGCAGGGGCTTGCCGCGACCGGCTCTTTTGGGAAAGCATCGTGGACTTCGAGGAGCAGCGCCGGGCGGTGGGCATCGTGTACGCGGGTTTCGGCTACAGGCGCGAGTGGGGGGACACGTTCTGCGCTGCCTTCGGAACTGAGTGGCGCTTGAGACGCGACAGTTGCAATTTATACGAGTCTTGGCAGAAGCATTTTGATGAATTTAGACATGCAGTTTGTACGCAATGGAAGCTTCCTGACCGTGGCCGGCGGGCACCGGATGTGCACGCTGACATCTTGGCTGGCCTGGGCGAGCGCAGGAAGATTCTCCATCGCAGCGTAGACGGCTGCCCGGATCAACGTGGAGACGGACCGCCCCATATAGAATTTCATCGTGATTGCAATTGCTTGTTTTACCAGCCTGGAGCATATCCCCATCCCTATGCTGGGCACCTCCCCATCACGATGCCAATCTTAGGGGTTCCTTGTTATTTGAGGGCGAACGCCTAAGTTTGTCATCGCCTTTTGACGTGTCAATCCTAATTGGGGATAGGGATGCGTTCGAGGCTGGTAATTGTTTTTTTCGTAGTTGATTGCGAACTCTCATCTGAAGTGACATGTGGGCACGTGCCTTTGGAAAAGCTTGGGCTTACACCTGTGTTTGAATCACCGATCGAATTTTCAAGCTGATGGATGCTGGGTGGTCTCCGGCGTCTGAGACGGCGGATTATGTTTTATGGCGCCGTCGCGAAAACAATCGCATCGCTGATTTTCTCGTGAATCGCACCATGGATGCAGGCACCGGCCGGCGGAAAGACGCTTCGCCAATCCAAGATGATTTCAGCACGTTCGAGGCAGATTTTATCATTCATTCCGACGGGGGGACGCGCGCGGGTTCCTCCTCGGCTGGAGCCTGGTTCGCCGAGGCGGTGGTTTTGCGTGACCGCAGGCGCTACCGTTTCCCGCTATGAGCGGAACGGACATGTATACGCCTGTCTCGTCCTTCGCTGTGGAAGCCATGGCCTTAGAGGATGCTGTCTGCTCGATCTCCCGACTGATCCGTCAGAGCCGCATGGCACAGCACGGCATTTCAGCACAGTTTTCAACCTTCAACTCCTGTTCAGAGGCCTGTCACGGTTTTGCTAGAGGCGCCCCAAAGAAAGAGTTTCTCCTCCTCCCCCCCCTCCCCCTCCCACCTCCAGCGGAGGGCCATAACCCTTAGGATGAGAGGCAACCAAAAAACAACAAGTACATTGAAGTGCTGGAGGTGGAAACTTAAGACAAAACCATGGGAACATCTAGACCAAACAAAACACATCAAAGATCTCATGGGAATCCCGTCCGCCCCAAGGGGAGGTTACATGGGCGGTCGGCATTGCTTGGAAACTCTTTGTCGTGCTATGTGCTTTCCAAAGTTTCAGCCTCCAGCACTTCAGTTTCTTGTTATTTGTTTGTTTGGTGCTTGTTTTTGTTTCTCCGGCTTTTCCTAAAGTTATGGCGTTCTGCTGCAAGGCGAGGAGGAGGAGGTCCCTCGGACGGGTGTCCTCTGCGATCTTTAGTTGTTTGGTTGTTGCCCCATGCGTTTTCCAAAGTTTCAGCCTCCGGCAATTCAGTCTCTTCGGTGTTTGTTGGTTTGGTTGTTCTTTGGGTTTTCGTAAAGTTGTGGCTGTCCCTTGGAAAAAAGGGGGAGGGGGGGGGAGCAGGAGGAGGGGGGCGAGGAGGAGGGGGAGGAGGAGGGGGAACGGAACGTGGGTGTGGGGGGGAGGACGAGCAAGATAATAATGATGATGAGCATGATGAGGATGATGAGAGGATGATAGGATGAAGGGAAAGGGGGAGGAGGGGGAGGAATAGGAGAAAGAGGGGGAACGCTTCTCGCAAAACTCTTAAAACAGCAAGGGGCGGAAAACGATTGAAGCCAAACCACCAGGCCCCCTTTGCACATGAAGCCCATCTACGTACGGCCCGAATGGGTTCGACCACGTGCGAGGGCACACCCCTCACACGATTCTTGGCCACATAGGGAGCTCCACCGCACAAGTGCATGCGGTTGGGTTTTTCGCCAGGGTAGTTCCCAACTGTTTTGGATTCGGGTCCCCCTTTTGATGCCGCGGTTGGGTGCAGCTCGAACAATTGGACAAAACGCGCTTTGGGATCTGATTTTTTCACGACGCCCGAGCCACACCTATCTCTGTTGAGGGGCGCGAAATGGGGGATGCTGAAACGGCGGATGAGGGGGTGCTTCTGAGAGGGGCAACCAGTAATGATGGTGTTACGTGTTCAGGTTTCTGCGAATTCTTCGTGTTCCGAACGGGACGGAGGGGGACGGCGAATGCGGCGGCGCCGCCGCCGCAGGACGAAAAGGAGGAGAGGCTGGAGGGGGAAAACGAGGCGAAGGAGGACAAGGAGGGGCAGGAGGAGGAGGAGGAGGAGGAGGAGGCGGAGGAGATGGACGACGACGACGACGACGACGACGACGACGACGACGACGACGACGACGACTTCGGTGACGACGGCGTCGCCGACGACGACGGCGACGACGGCGTCGACGACGGCGACAGCGACAGCGACGGCGACGGTCACGTTCACGGCGACGGCGACGACGGTGTCCGCCGCAAGAAGCAGAGGAGCAGGAGGAGGAGGAGAAATAACATCAGGAGCAGCAGGTGGATGGATGAGAAGCAAGAGTAGAGGAAGAGTCGGAGAAAGGCGAGGAAGAGGATGAGGAGGAGGTGCTTGGGGACGCGTGATAGGGCTGGCGATACATTTGGTGGCAGCGAGGGTTGCCGCAAAGGGGCCCTTCAGGGTCCTTATCTGGGCCCCTCCTGGGGCCCAAAATGGGCCTTCAGGGCCCGAACAGGGCACCTGTCTCCCTCCCCCTTAATCGCCCTCGCACCAATTCGCGCCCAACGAATTGGAGGGGGAGGAGGAGGGGGAGGAGGAGGAGGGGGAGGAGGAGGAGGAGGAGGAGGAGGAGGAGAAGGAGGAGGGGGAGGAGGAACAGGAGGGGGAGGAGGTCCGTAGCCATTTTGGCTCAAGCCGTCCGCAGCGGACGACCTCTTGGTTCGGTTGTGCCTCGCGCATGGTTGCCGCATAGGAGGTGTCTGCACGGGCTTGTTTTGGCACGGGAGGGCATGGGTGATGCATGCCCAGTTTCACCACGACGTACTGCGGCTGAGCGTCGAGCTCACCGTGATTGGGCCCGCCTTTCGGCTGATCGGGCCGTGCATCGGCTTACCGAGGAGCTGAAGGAGCTTCAGGCTAAGTATGGTGGTCTGCTCCAATCGGTAGTGTTTTTTTTGGCGATCCCGCTCTTGCAGATAGAGTTCTCGCAGTGGTTCCAGCTCTCGCGGACCTCCTGCATGGACGCCTTCCTGAGCATTCGGTTGTGCTTCGACGGAACGTAGCCTTACATTCCTCGGCGCCGCCTGGTTTTTAGATTTCTGTTGCATCGACCAAGGAGCTCAGGAAACTGCAAAAAGGTGCCAGGCTGCCAGAGGTGTCGATTCTCAATCCCGACGCTGCCCCTTTCGCTCCGCAAGACTTGGGCGAACCGATTGTGGAGCAGCTTGGCAGGCCTGGGCTTTGGGAGCCTTGCGGGGTGGCCCCGCCTTCGTCTCGGACTTCTGGTGCAGTGAGGCCAGGAACAGACAGCGAGGCTTCCGGAGCTTATCGGGCTGAGCCTGGCCCCCACCCCGTGGCAGGGGATAGAAAGGCAGACGTTTGTGGTGGGACCGTCAATATTGGTATGAACAAAGGCACACAGGAGGCACAGGCAAGCCAGGAGACGGCGGCGACGGCTTCACCATCTTCGTTTCTCGCTTCCCTTGGTCGGAACATCGTTGCACTTCATCGCAGGTGCTGCTTACAGGGCCACGTGCTGGAGAGCGAGGTGACTGACGACCTTCCCACAACTTGCGACAGCGTGAGTTGCCAAGACCTGTTCTGCGTGACCTGCGCTCATCCTGAACTCCGCGAGCAAGGTCCATGACCATATGTTATGCGGTGGAGTCAGACATCGTTCAGAATGTTTTCACTGTTGCCCCCAAGTCGCGATTGGCGTTCTCGGATTCAAGTCTCGGTACATCGAGGACCTCAGAGGTAAACGTTCTCGATTTGCCTTGTTTGTGGATTCTTGCATTTGTGTCTCGTTTTCGGAGGCCAGCGCGGGGCGTGCAGGCGGCTCTGGGATGGATGCATGAATTCTGTCTTTCATCCCGCACCGACAACGTGGACGGCCAGGCCAAATTCGCCCCGTTCGTGCTCTTCTGAGCGGGGGCCCCAGTCAGTGGAATCGGCCCTTTCATTAGGTAAGACGTAAGAGGAGGAGATACGCGAAGTTGGAGTGTCACGCCACAGTATAAGGCTATTTTTTCTTGTTCGGGGCTCTCAGCGAGCCCTGCCTCTTCCTGGTCCTGCCCAGCGCAGTGGCACCAGGAAACATAGCAGCAATTAGTGAGAGAGCCAGGATCAGGCCTCACGCAGCAGGAAGGGAATCTCAGGGGGCACTCAGGCTCCCAGTTGTGCCCTATCCCTTCCCGCCTCTTCATCTCATCTCCCCTCCCTATTCTCCACCAAGTTCTTCCCGCTGCAGGGGGTATATAGCTGGAAACTCCCAGCTTGGCGGGGGTGGTGGAGCTAACGACGACGCCAATGGCGATAGGGGGCGATACGCGGAGGGGGAGTTCTCACGCCACAGTAAAAGGCTAATTTCCATTGTTCGGTGCTCGCAGCGAGCCCCGCCACTTCCTGGTCCTGCCCAGCGCAGTGGAACCAGAAAATAACGCAGCATTCAGTGAGAGGGCCATCTTGATCAGGCCTCACGCAGCAGGAAGGGAATCTCTTGGGGCACTCAGGCTCCCTGTCGTGCCCTAGCCCTTCTCACCTCTTCATTCCCCCCCAATTGCTCTCAGCGAGCCCTGCCTCTTCCTGGTCCTGCCCAGCGCAGTGGCACTAGGAAATATAGCAGCATCGTTGAGAGGGCCATTATGATCAGGCCTCACGTAGCTGGATTGGGGTGGAGGAGTCGCGCAGGGGATGCGGTGCGCAAAGGGGGAGTTCCACGCCGCAGTATATGGCTAACTCCTCTTGTTCGGGCCCTGCCTCTTCCTGGTCCTGCCCGGCGCAGTGGCGCCAGGAAACTTAGCAGCAATTAGTGATAGAGCCAAGATCAGGCCTCACGCAGCAGGAAGGGAATCTCTAGGGGCACTCAGGCTCCCAGATGTGCCCCATCCCTTCTCGCATCTTCTTCCACCCCCTTATCACCACCGCCTCCCCTCCGCAGCCTCTCGCCCCTCAGGATTTCTGGCATTGGCCCGCGCCCGCCAGTCGGAATGAGTGCAGGCTCGGCCGTTGTAAGTTGCATCCAGGACCCCCCCGTCGGCAAGGACGTGGAGCTCCGTGAGGCGGAGGCCGCGCTGAGGCGTCTGAAAGAGGGCCTCGAACAAAGCCCAAGAGGCTTCTCAGAGCATGCGCCGCCTCATAGGTGAGGACCCGCCGCCAGAGGGTCTAGACCCATCTCTTGCTGAGGCGGAGAGAACCCTGCACAGGCTCAACGCCCATATTGATGTGGCCAAAGACACCCGCCTGATGCTGTTGAACAGGCTCGAGGGTACGGGGGCTGCCCTCTGCAGTGGCGCCCTCTAGGCATAGGCCACTTTCTCCCCTTCCCTCCCTCGTTTCATTTTTCATTTCTAATTCATTTCCACTCTCCCCCTCCTTCCCACTTCGGGGTCCTTGCGGCCGGGTAGGTTGTCTCAGGCCAGTGCTGGACTAGTGGGCGGGGGGGGGGGGTGAGGTTGGGGAGAGACGAGGATGTGGGGAGGGTGAGAGAGCGCGCGTGGCCGCCCGCTGCTCGACACGCACGCGATGTCGAGCACGAACTTCATGGAGGTGGGAGCGTTGCGCAGCGCCGCGAGGAGGGAGGGCGGCTCGAGGCTCGAGGTTTTTTTTTTTTTTTTTTTTTTTTTTTTTTTTTTTTTTTTTTTTTTTTTCTCGGCCCCCCGTTTTGTTTTGGGCCTAGGCTGAGCTTGCTCGACCTTGGTTGCCCGCAGAAACCGCCGAAACCGCAGAGGGGGAGGAGGGGGAAGAGGGGGGGGGGGAGGAGGAGGAGGAGGAGGATAACGAGGACGAATACAACGATGACGAGGAGCAGGATTAAGAGCGGCGACGACGCCCGCCCGCGCCGACCGCCAGGCTGCCGCCCGCTCTCGCGGCCGGTGCTTGCTCGCCCGAGGGCCTGCTGGCCGCGGGGGAGGGCCTGCCGCACAGGCGCGGCCCGGACACCTCCGCGGCGAGAGCGGCGGCCGGCGGCCTCCTCTGGGCAGATCGGCCTCCTCCTCCAAGTGGGCTGCCAGAGGCCAGCGGAGCTGGCCCGTCGAGCGAGCCCGGCCCCGCCGCGTCTCTCGAATAAGAAAAGACGGCACGAACATGCACTTTCGAAGCTCCGCGCGGAGTCCTTGGATCCGCGCGGAGCGCCACAAGCTTGCGTTCATGCCGTCGTTGCTTTCTCTACAGAAGCCGGCGGAGCTGGCCCGTCGAGCGAGCCCGGCCCCGCCGCATCTCAAGGCGCCCTGGGATACACAAATATAAACAAGGGGCGCGCGTGCCAAGGATCATACAATCGGGGATGCGAGACAGACGGCAGATGGCAATGGCGCCAAGGTCCGGTAGGGGGGGGGGGGGGGCAAGCGAGTGCCCGAGAGTGGGGGGAGCACGCGGGGTAGATGGCGCAGGGGGGGAGCGGGGGGAGGGCGCGGTCGGAATAAGGGGAGGGGGGTCCGGGGATGGCGGGGGAGCACGGATGGGGGGGGAATGGGGGAGGGCGCACGGTCGGAATAAGGGGAGGGGGGTCCGGGGAGGGCGGGGGGAGCACGGATGGGGAGGAATGGGGGGAGGGCGCACGGTCGGAATAAGGGGAGGGGGGTCCGGGGAGGGCGGGGGGGCACGGAGGGGAGGAACGGGGGGAGGGCGCACGGTCGGAATAAGGAGAGGGGGCCTCTGGGAAGATGGGGACGCACGGAGGGGGAAGAGGAGGGAGACGTAGGGAGGAGCGGGGGGAGGGCGCACGGTCGGAATAAGGAGAGGGGGGTCCGGGGAGGGCGGGGGGAACACGGAGGGGAGGAGCGGGGGGAGGGCGCACGGTCGGAATAAGGGGAGAAGGGGGCTCCGGGAGGGGGGGGCACGGGGGCAAGAGGAGGGAGGCGTAGGGGAGGAGCGGGGGGAGGGCGCACGGTCGGAATAAGGGGAGGGGGGTCCGGGGAGGGCGGGGGGAGCATGGAGGGGAGGAGCGGGGGGAGGGCGCACGGTCGGAATAAGGGGAAGGGGGCTCCGGGAAGATAGGAGGCACGGGGGCAATAGGAGGGAGGCGCAGGGGAGGAACGGGGGGACGGCGCGCGGTCGGAATAAGGTGAGGGGGGTCCGGGGAGGGCGGGGGGAGCACGGAGGGGAGGGCACCTCCGCAAGCACGACCACCAGCACAACCACCAGCAGGACCACCAGCACAACCACCAGCACAACCACCAGCAGGACCACCAGCAGGACCACCAGCAGGACCACCAGCAGGACCACCAGCAGGACCACCAGCAGGACCGCCAGCACGACCACCCAGCACCACCAACCACCAGCACGACAACCAGCACAACCAGCAGCACGACCACCAACACAACCACCAGCACAACCACCAGCTCAATCACCAGCAGGACCACGAGCACGACCACCAGCAGAACCACCAGCAGGGCGCACGGTCTGAAATAAAACAGTGCGAGATCACACCAGTAGGTATGATCATACACACAATTACCCCAGTGCGACCCTATCTAGAAGTTGGAGCCCCTAGGAGAGCAGCATTCGTTGCTATGCTATGCCATGTCATGCCATGTTTTGCTGCGCTATGCTATGCTACGCTATGCTATGCTAAGATGTACAATGACATGGTGCGCTGTGCTATGCTAAGCTATGCTATGATATGACATGCAATGCTAAGCTGCGCTATGATATGTTGTGCTATGGTATGATATGTTATGATATGCGATGATATACAATGCTATGCTGCGCTATGATATGCTATGATTTGCTATGCTATGATATGTTATGATAATGCAGCGCTGCGCTATGCTAAGTTTTGCTAAGCTAAGCTAAGCTCAGCTAACCCTCTAGGCAGAGCCTAGGTAGGGAATCGCATCCATGCTAATTACCAGAACAGAAAACTAAATTGGCAACGCGGTTGGCACATTATGGACTACCCGAACAGAAAGCTATGCTATGACATGCTCCGCTATGCTATGCTACGCTACGCTATGCTATGCTGTGGTCTGCGATGCTAAAACTCAGCGAAGCTAAGATGACGGTAGCCTAAGCTAAGACAAACCTGAGCTAAGCTGAAGCCAAGCTAAGCTAAGATGAAATAAGCTAAGCTAAGATGAGATAAGCAACGGTAAGCTAAGGGAGCGGTTTTAGGGGAACCGCGGGGCGGATCCTGGGGGAACCGCCCGGGGCGATTTGCACTGCCCGGCCCCTTTAAGCTAAGAGGGTAAGAACCCTTCTAGGCAGAGTCTAGGTAGGGAAATAACAGGAGCCATCCATATGTTCCCATATTTCCTGTGTGTTTGTCTTCCCCCCCACTTCCCATATTTCCAACATTTTCTGGGAATCGACGATTAATTGTGTCTGTGTATTTCTTCCCCTCCTGAGCATCTCAGTCGCCGGGTGCCCTGGAGTCCCAGGTCTCGGCCCGGAGCCCCATGAGACCTCCTGTCAAGCAGTGGCGAAGCGTCCAGGCTCGCGTACAGTCCCACCAAACAATGTTCAAATAACTGGTTGTGGTCTGCACGACATGTTGTTAGAACATTGTTTGCTGAGTCTGTCTTTAACACATCGGGTTAATTTTGTTCTGAGAACTTCGTTTCTGTTCTTGGAACATTGTTGGGCTCTAAGAACATTTCGTGGTAGGACTATAGGAATGCCGGGACGGTCGGTCCCTGCTCAATCCTGGGGCTCCTGCTGCCACAGAGCTGCTCGGTGGAGGCCCTAGTTTGGAGTCGGGCGTATCCCTCTACAGGAGGAATATTCAAAAATAGTCAAACAATAGTCAGGCGACGATTTTTATATTCTTCTTGCATGTTTTTGATAATCGTTCGGCTATTTTTGATTTCGCCCAAAATCCGCCTGTAGGAGGACATGCCCGACCTAACCCTAGTTTCAATTCTCCCAGCCCCGCGAAACAGTGGCGGGCTGGGGGGTAGAAGCGTGGGCCGGTTGCGGCCGCTGGCGGGGCCGCCGAGCGCGAGGAGAAGGAGACGACACGAGAGGGGATCGAAAGAGTGACGAACGAGGGACCGAGCGACGAAGGCAGGTTGGTATGCTCCTCGTCCTGGCCTTGGGGGAGGGCCTGCCGCACAGGGCGACCCGGACAGCCGTGGGAGAGGGCGGCGGCTGGCGGCCCTTCGCTGTGGATAAGAGGCAGGTCGCGGGAGGCTTCTCGTCGGTTCCGGCCTCCACGGGGCCCGGCTGGGCCCCAGGACCTTCGAAAACGGTTTAAGAGAGCCGTGCCCAGACGGCGCATCGGTTGCAGATTGCATGCGCCAGCGTATGTGCAACAGCACGCCGGCGTCGACAGCGTCGACAGCGCGAGGCTTTGCGTCGCAAGCTCCAGCTCCATGGGCAGAGATTGTCTCAAATTCGTTGCACCTAACCTCAGGAGGTCTTGAGTTGGCACCACCCCACCTGTTTCTCTCGGCGGGGAGACAATGTCGTCCCTCCTCCTCCTCCTCCTCCTCCTCCTCCTCCTCCTCCTCCTCCTCTTGTACTTGGGTGAAATTGCAGCTGTCCCTAATCCAGTAGTCGCCTCCTCGGGCTCCTGACGCGTCGTCGTCGCTCCTCGTCGTCGCCGCCGCCGTCTGGTCGTCCGTTCCCTTGCGTCCTCGTCCCTCGTCGGGAGCCCGAGGCTGAGCGTAATTCATCGGTTTCCTGGGGGCGCATCCCCATGGCTGCGTATTAGAGATGGGGGTTGTTCCAAAGGGGCAGTGCCAGCCCTGTCTGAGCGCAGGAGACCGCCCGCAAGGTAGGCGGTCAAGCGAGCTTCGCCACTCAGTGTTCCAGGCAGGCCAGGCTTCGATTTTTCGAAAACGAGTCGTCGTATAGACGCCCGAATTCCCACGAGCCCGAGCCCGAGCCCGTTTCCCTTCCTGCTGCTCCTCCTCCTCCTCCTGATCCTCCTGCTGCCCCTCGTGGTCGTTATCCTCGTCGTCGTTGCCGTCGTCGTCATCGTATCGTATCGTTGGCCGGGCTGGATAATGTTGTTTGCCCCCTAGGGAAGAAGCCATTGAGGGCTACCGTGCACGCGAGAGGGTGCGTGGGCATCTTCTCATGAGGATTGCAAAAGGAATCAGTGGTTGTGTCTGTAGTCGCTGTAGTCGTGATTACAGTCGCCATCGTCATTGTGATTGTCATCGTGGTTGTAGACGCGATTGTAGACGTAACCGGAGGCATGGTTGTAGTCGCAATCGTAGTCGCAGACGTCGTCGCCGTCGTGGCGGAGATCATTGTCTTTTTATTGTTGGGCGGGTTGGGTAATGTTTTGGGCTTGTGTCCCCCAGGACGTATCAATTGTGGAAGACCCTGGACGCGAGAGGATTCGCGAGCATCTTCTCATGATTATTGCAATAGGAATTGGTGCTTGTGGTTGTTGTCGTGATCTAGTCGTAGTTGTAACGTGATTGGAATCGTGACTGTGGTCGCCTTTGTAGACTTACTCGTAGTCATTTTTGCAGTCGTAATTGTAGTCGCAATTGTCGTCGCATCGTGGTCGGAGTCGCAATCGTAGTCGTCGTCGTTGTCGTTGTTGTCGATAGGCGGCCGCCGCGGATCAAACTGTTTTGTTCCCAATGTTTGGGGCCCCAGTCCGTCAATAAGGGCGTAGACACAACAATTGTTTCAATTATTGGAGCGGCGATGAATAACACAGAGGGCGTCGCACCGCTCCCGCCGTCATGGGGGCCACGGTCCCCAAGAATATACTCGACAGGTCCTGTACGCAAAGGGACTGCCGTGGACAAGCGTTCCCAGCACAAGAGCACCGCATGTCGAAGGTCCTTCCCGCAGAGGGTCAGCTAACATCGAAGCATTGCATGTCTAGGTCCTTCCGCGGCAGGGGAGGAGGAGGAGGAAGAGGAGGAGGAGGAGGAGGCCAGAGGAGAAGCACAGAACCACCGCCGCCGAGGCCCCATCGATGGGGGGGGGGCCGATCCCTCGGCGGTGGCACGCCCGAGCGCCACCCAGTGCAGGACGACGCTCAGGCGTGCCACAGCCTAGGGATCGCCCCCCCCCCCCCAAACACCAATGTTACGATGCTGCAGCCTACTGTCAGCATTGATCACCGGAAAGAGTGCTCGCGCACCAGGAGAGGATCGAAACTTGAGGGTGTTCGTGCGTCGGGCCCTTGAGAGGGGCGGTGCTCGTTCGACACTGCTCCCGATGCCTGGCTGGGTGCTCGAACTGCTTTCTCGGATGTGGTCCTGACGTACGGCGGGAGCAGCCTGACACCAATGCGTTTTTTTTGTGTTTCAAGTGGCCGAGCGAGGCAGGCGGCGGCCGGCGGCTCCTCCTCCGCCCGCGGCGGGGGCCCCCCGTGGGGCACGCAGAGGCCCCCATATCGGCGGCGGGGGCTGCCCTCGGGCACGCGGAGGCTCCCGTCGCGGGCACGCGGCGGGGGCTCCCGTCGGGCACGCGGCTCCCCTCCCCCCCTCGGCGGAGGCCCTCTGCGCTCCAGGCGCCGCGGCCCGCTCGCGCGGGGCCCCGTCGCCCAGTTTCGGGCGGCCCGGGGGCCGCCGCACACCGATCCGGCTCGGCAGGTGCTGCCGAGGGCTGAGAGGTCTAGGGCCTTGCTCGCGCTTGCTCACGAGGATTTGTGTGTTCTGCAGCGTCGGATCTCGGTGGTGGAGCAGGAGGAGGAGGAGGAGGAGGAGGAGGAGGAGGAGGAGGAGGAGGAGGTTCGAGGGGCGAAGGGATGACGAGGACGAGGCGGAACGCACCGCCGGAGGGACAGTCGGAGGAGGAAGGACGGCCCAGATACCCGACGTTGCGTCTGTTTGTTCACAACGTGGCTTTCCAGGGATCTGGACGCCTTCCCGCGGACCGGCTTCTCATGTCGAGCCGTTTGTTGCGGTCCAGGGGCCTCGTGAGGGCCCCCCAGGGCCGAAAACGGTAGAAAAGGTTTTCTTCGTGAGGGAGTCAGGGGGGGGTCTGGCCACGCGAGCCTCTGGCGGCCGTTCTTGATGATTCGAGCACCGCTGCAATGTACGCCCTGCGGGGCGCAGCTGCTAAAATCCTGGGGCGAGAACCCACCCCCAACGGCAAAATCCACTCAGCGGGGAGAGCCCTCCAACTCCCCAAACGCCCCAGACCAGAGATGTCAGGGCTGGGCGGTGAGGGCGATGAGGCGAAGCGTCCCGCCAAAGAAGCGAGCTCTCGGCGGGGCGGAGCTGCTGATGATGAGGAGCTGATGATGAGCTGAGGCGAGGAAACCCCGCCCAACCGACGTCAAACCCTCCGGAAAACTTTTGGCGTGTGGATGTTCAGGTCCGGTGTGGAGGGCGCGTCGAGCGGATGTTTCCTTGTCCGTGGGGCATGGGCATGGGGTGGCCCTTTTTGCAGGGAAGCAACGGAGGAGGAGGAGAAGGAGGAGGAGGAGGAGGAGGAGAAGGAAAAGAAGGAGGCGGGGGAGGAGGAGGCGGAGGAGGAGGAGTAGGAGGAGGCGGAGGAGGAGGAGGAGGACGAGCAGGACGAGGAGGGAGGAGGAGGAGGAGCAGGAGGGAGGCGGAGGAGAAGGAGGAGGAGAAAGATGACGAGGAGAGAGCAGGAGGAGGAGGAGGAGGAGAAAAATGAGGGGGAGGTGGATGTGGAGGAGGAGGAGGGCGGAGAAGGAGGATGAGGAGGAGTTTTTTTTTTGTTTTTTTTTTCTTTTCTCCCCGAGGGGTAGAACAAACGTTTGTTTAACGGAAGAGGAAGGAGGCAGCCTCTTCCTCAGCATCGAGGGCGGGCCCTGGGGGCGGCGCCTCCTGGGCCTGACCACGAGGCCCCAAGGAGGGGGCCACTTGGGCCGCGGGCCCAGAAGGAGGGCCCCGCGGCCCACCAGGGGGCCCCAACAAAATCGAATTCCGAAAACCTCCTCCTTCCTCGCCCAGCTCCCTGGCCGCGACGCGGCGCCGCATGGCCTCCAGCGCTGGGATGAGCTCGCTCTGCTGAGCGGGGAGGAACACTGCACGTCGCCGAGGTTGCTGCGTCTGCAGCAGCCGCAGGCGATCCACATCTGAAAGGATATGGAGGACCACCCCTGGCGCACGATCGGACTGGGGGTGGAGTCCTCTCAACATTCTGCCAAGACGACAACGCGTGGCAGAGGAAAACAGACGGCCTGGACATTCGTTCTCGAGTCGTCGACTGAGGCGTTCAGTACTATAAGCCCCACACCGACGACAGAAGACCAGGGAGGGACCGCTCGACAGACGAGTGAACATCAGAGAATGGCCCATCCTCTCACGGTCCCTCAAAAACTGAAAATTCGTACGCTTCCCAGGGCAACCCCTCATCTCCAGCCTGGCCGCACACGTGTTGACTGCTCTGGCTTGGCAATCGTGACAGATGAAGCTACCCTGAGTGGCTGGGACCGCCGTGCAGGCGTGCCAGCGATGGGCTCCTATCTCTCGGGGTCGGGGAGCCTTGGGCCGATCAGGGAACTGAGCGACAGGGAAGAGGGGCAAGACCGCTCCCACGACTCCCGCCGCAGCTCGAGCCCTGTCTATCATCCGATCAAGCTCTTCGAGGTCCCCTTGACTGTCCCGAGCATGGAGTAGCACAGCATTCTTAGCATGCAGGTCCGCCGCTCGATTCGCGAGACCGATTCGTCTCTCCGTCGACGGCAGAGCTTCAATGTCCTCAAGGCTCCGATGAGCGGGCGTGTGAAAAACTTGCCCGATGAAGGGAGCCCCCTCCAGCTCAAAGAATCCGCGCCTGAAGTCAGCATACTTCGAGCGACTCGATAAAACCTGAGATTGGCTCTGATTGTGCATCCGAACAACGCCGAGGCAATCAGAGTGAACCTGGACTGGCTGGCGTATTACGAAAGCTGGCGCAATGATCGCCATCTGCTCTGCAGCCTGAGGGGTCTGGGGCAGGGAAGGCCATACAGGCCCTTGAGACCTAGCTACTATCTCCTCGGACCCCGACCGCATGTACACGCCAGCATTGGCCGCCCTCGAGAGCTCACGGATGGGGCTTCGAGTGCACGACCCATCAACGACGACGTCGACGACATCTCCCAACGCCGAGAGGTCCTCAAGGGGGCGGCCGTCCTGCCCAAAACCAGCAGGATACAGCTGGTCGGTCGGGGGCTGGAGGTAGCACGACGGATGCTTAAAGACCAGACGGTTCCACAACATATCTTCGCACCCCGCCTGGACAGCCTCAGCGCTTATCTCCGCGCATCACGTATTCTGCCTGGCCTCGACCACCTCAGGGGCTTGACAGCACCACAGCCTATGATGGAGGCCATCAGGCCCGCCACACAACGGACACTTCCCATCAGACTCATATCCATGGGATTGCAAGCGATCACTAGTGAACACAGCCTTAGTGAAACAACTAGCTATGGCATGCTTCTGTCGTGCACTATACTTCTTCGACCTACACACGCACGAGCGCACCAAGTCAACACACACGCGCACGCCATCTCCTTGCATGCCTAAGCTACGTGCCATGCCACGCTCATGCTGTCTCTGGACGGCCTCATGTAGGAGATGCTTGATGAGGGAAGGGAAGGTATGCAGTAGAGAGAGCTCGACTCCTCGATCATCAATCCACTCCGTGAAGTTCTTAGGCTCCCAGCTGACCCTCTGGAGACACATCAACATTCGAACGATTGGGCCCTTCGTCTTTCTCCAAGGCATCTCAGGATCCCAATTGGCATGGACCTGCTGAAACATATCTGCGAGCTGCGTCATAGTGAAGAGAGAGCGCTTCTGCGCAACCGCCGCCTGCCAGATCGCGGCTGCCGACTGCGCCGCAGGCGCCACGACAGCATCTGCAACAGGGTCGCCATGAAGCACGCACTTCGCCACTAGCGAGGCCCCTCGATGCGAGGGCGCCTTGAAGCTGGGGAGCGTGGCCCGAGCTCGTCTGAGCCCGTGATCGCCCATGCCCAGCACCGCACTGCCGTAAGACAAGGCTGGTTTCAAGCCTGCCGTGTGAATCTTAGACATCCGATGCTTTCCACGTGCCAACCATCTTCGAAATCGTAATACTCGCTGATGTCGCAGCTTGAATTGTTGAAATCGAATCCGTCGTTTTCGAAGCCCCCCTTTAGCCGACCGAGACTGTCCTGGAGCGAAGTCTACCCCGAGGTTGAGCGACGCCGACGTGACCATCCCTTCAGGCAATCCTCGGATGCGAAGTTGATGGGCCAGAGAATTCGCTAGACCGACCGAGTTAGCTATCGCAACCGCCTTCGACTCCGAGATATCGGCTTTTAGCTCCTGCTGAAACATTTGACGAAAACCGGCTGCTGCTGCAGGCACTGCTCGAAGTAGGCTAGCTTTGTCCCCCATCCCCAGTATCATGCCATCGTCGATGTACGAGGATAGGCGAATCGTCGGGTGTCTCATCATGAAAGCATCGAAGGCCTCAAGCGCATACACCTTCACAAATGCATCGTTGAAAAACATCGCCTGCAGGCAGGCCGCTGGAGGCAAAGAGAGCCACTGTGTGAAAAGCTGGGCCTAGACGAACCAGTCTGGGGCACCTCCACAGGTTGTACATAGTCTTAACGATAACCTTAGGGATGCCACATCTGTACGCTCTATCACGTAGAAGTTCTAGCTGGAAAGATTCGTAGTACTTCTTCCCGTCCCACTGAACTCCCAAGACAACCTGATCCCTGGTATCCGCCACCTCCGAAAGGGCCGCTTGGGCCCAAACGCAACCTTCAGCACTCTGCCCCGCTCCGAAGGCCCAGTAGTCCCTCTCCGTTTCAGCAAAGAAAGGGTCCAACATGGGGCGGCGTAGTCTTTCCCAGACACGAACAGACTAGCGAGGAGTAGGATAGCACGATGTCCTCCTGCAGGCTTATCTATCAGCGGAAAAACCATCCACATAAAATGTCGCGGGAAGAGCCCGAGCCTTTCCACCGCTTCGTACAGAATACTCAGGGTGAATATGCCAGCATCTCCCAGCAGACAGATGTGCTTCGGATGGAACCCATCCAAAGTCGACGCCGTGAGCTGGCAAAACTTTCTGGAAGCACTGCGAATCTCATCAATCGACGCCCTCGGGAAGCACTCACGATCAGGTACTTCGGCCACAGGTGGGGAAATCGATGCATGCCACTGCGCCTGCAAAGCATCTGCCTCACTGGCAAGAAGGTCATCAGGCCGACTCGAAAAAACACCCGGCGATCGTTCAACTATGCTGGGCTTTCAGATCTGCTGAAGCCGAGTGATTTTGTGCATTAGCTTCGCTGAGCCTTTCAAGGCTTCATCGCACCACTGGTTCCACGTCTGTGCGCGCAGCTTGGCAGCTGCGCTGGTGGCATGCTCAAACTCTGTGACCATGAAGGCTGAGAAGGACGCCGCTCGGCCCCACCATGGGTGATCCAGCTGAGACGGGTGCGATCGGAGAAGGTCACGAAATTCTTGCACCTGCGCATCAAGTCGGACATCCACTCCTTCTCCTGGATACTCCTCCGAAAGACATACATGATGTAGCTCGAGCCCAGCCGTATTCCTATGCAAGACAGGGTCCTCCTGGATCGTGACTTCAAATTCATGCCACACACGGTGTAGCCACTGCCACCCACGACAAATTGCGACATCATCAGCAGCGCGAAACTTTCGCCCAAGTACTGGCACCCATCGTCGAGCCAAATACCTATCCCGCGTGCCCGACTTGAGAGGGGAATCCAGCACCTGCGCCAGCTCCATCTCCGCATCCTGCAGGCAAACGGTCCAGGCGTGATTAAGTTTCTGCCATGCCGCGCACACCCCATCATGCTCAGCAGCATGTACAGCACGTTCAGCCATCTCTCGGGCCGCCCTGTACGACCGTGGCTCACGGCGGGGACCGAAAGGTGGCAGAACAGGGAGCCGAACGTGCGAACAATAAACCAATTGCTTTAGCTCCAATACGCCAGGCCGACGGTGAAGTCGCACAGGTTTGTGCGGCCCTCCATGCCACGACTGCAAGACTCGAACTTTATCAACCAAGCGTACCATATCATGAGAGCCAAGGAAATAGTCGATCGTCGAGGCCGAATTCGACATGATGCAGGTGTGCCGCGTAGGAACCACCGCGATCAGGCCCGCCTTGCGAGTGAAGCCCGACTCCTCAAGCACCTGAGGCTCGACATTCCAATCGGCTCCCGCTAAGATGGTGCCAGGCGGCTTAGACACGCTCGAGCCCAACATCTTCAATATATGCATGTTGGCCGAGTTCAGGCCTACTGCACAACAGAGGTGCGCAGAGTACACCGTGAGCTCGGGCCATCCAGGGATGTCAACCTGGACCGAAATCAACCTTCCACGACAAATCTCGCCTCCAGTAGGGTTCCACCTTAGTCCAAGCTCCGATCGAACAAAGACGGCCGCCCCAGCAGAGTGCGAACCTCGATCACGCTCGAAGGAAGGACTGCACAGCATCCGATAACCAATAGCACGAGCTGCGCGCTGAAGATCGGGGACAGCCACCTCCGCCGTGCCAATTTCCTGCGCACATGCAATCAACGAGTTGGAAGCACGCAGCCGCTCAAGAAGTGTGGCACGGCAATTACCATTGAACGATCCGAAAAATGAACACTATCATCTGCGGGTGTGTCACGGTAGCCTTTGTGCAGCGGTATCACATGCCCATCTCCATTGACAGGCAGGCCACACAAGAAAGGCATATCTGTAGGACGTCCGCCCAGGCTCCTGAGACGCCCCCCCGTATTAAGTCCTTGGACACCCAGCACATGTGGGCACGAGGGGTCTGCAGTTGCCTGGGCTCGAGTCGAACCTGCAATCGTAGAACTTGATGGAGCAGCTCCTCCAGCCACAGGAGGGTGAGCGTCGCGCCAGCGGACATCAGGAAGACTTCCTCTGGCGTTTGACCCCCATGGCTTGGAGCTGCTCCTCGAACTGGCGCTTGTCCCCCGCGAGCTTGATGAGCTCCTCCACTTCTTCGGCGGACAGGCCATCGTACATCGTGGCATCTTCCTCCTCTTCCTGTCCTGCTGGCTGTTCGTCAGCTTCCGCAGGTGTCGTTGCCTCCTGTGGAGTAGACGGCGGGGTCGACTCCTTGAGCAGCTGTTGGTACTTCGCGAAAAGAGGGTTCTGCGGGAAATCCTTGACATCAGCATTCGCATCCAGGACTTCCTGCGAGAGGGTGGGGCATGGCACCGACTCCGCCGCAACGGGCATGGTCCTGCGCAGCTCCATCTCGAGGGCGTCAACCTCGCGCTGCATGGCATTCCCCCTCTCGACCATCTCAGCGAGTGCGGCCTGGGCCTTCGTGATGAGCTCGTGCTGAGCCACCACCGCAGCCTTGGCCTTCTCAAGCTTCTTTTGTGCTGACTGGAGTCGAAAGGCAGCGTTGGTGTGTTGCTGGAGAGGTGGTTTGCTGCTGCGCTGGGCAGCTCGAGCCTCGCGCAACTGATCTTGCAAGCACTTCTTCGCGGGGTCAGACTCATCAACTTGCTCCATCTGCTTGAGGGCATTTTCCAAGGACTCGATCCTGCTTGCACGCATATCACCAGGAGCATCTGAGCGAGAAGCAGACTGACCGTGCGCACCGCCACCTGTTGCTGCTGAGTCCTGGCGTACCCCCGCCGCTTTGAGCCGCTGGTCAAGCTTTTTGTCCAGGGCTTGCGTGATCTGTCTGACGAGGTCAGGAGGTGGTCCCGCCGCCCATCGTCCACTCGGTCCCCTCTGGGTATTGCTGGGCGACGGCTTCTCCCACTCCTTGGCATTCTTCTTTGCTGCCTGCACCACACGATGAGGGGCAGCAGCACCACATATGCACTTGATACGGCAGGCCCAATTCGCTGTGCGGGTGCACTGTGAGCAGGCCCATAGAGGCTGACGAGGGCCTCTGAGCACGGAACCATCGCCAGACATACTGCGGGTGTCGCGGCGATAGCTGAAGACTGAAAGCTTTTGGCCCGCCGACGCAGGCCGTTCTGAAGTTGGCGTCGGCAAGTTCAGAAATCTCTGAGCCAGAACGGCTGGATGAGGAGGAGGAGGAGGAGGACACGGAGGAGGAGGAACCCGAGCGCCCCGCCGAAGAGGTGCTGGCCCCCGCGCGGGCCGCTGGCCGACCTCCCGGCGCACGGGCCGCTGACGTGGCGGGCTGCGCTGCTGCGGGCGCCCGCCTTCGTCCTGGAGAGCGCGTCCCCGGCGGCGCTGGCGCCCGCCCAACGCGGGCGGGGGCGGCGGCCTTCGGGCGGCCGCGGCCACGGCGGCGACCTGACGCCTCCGAGTCGATGCGATCCGATTTTTCGACCGACTCCGACGACGACCACGGAGACGACGAGCGCAGACAACGACGACGACGACCAGGACCACCATCACCGACGACGGCGACGACGGTAATGATGGCCCATGACGACGACGAGGACTACGAGGACAAGGACGACGACGACGTCGTTGACGACGACGACGGCGGCGGCGGCGGCGACGACGACGATTTTTCGATTCGGCCTGGGATGCCGACTTGGATTCGGGTTTCTCGGCGGAGGCCCTAACCGGCCTGCCGAGAGTTGCCCATTCGGCCTCGCCCGATCTGGTTGCCGAGTTCCGCCCCGCAGATTCCTTTCGATCGCAGAGCCGGCTCGTCGATGCGATCCTCGGCTCTCCTGCCACGGCAGTCGTGAACAACAAGCGCTTGCGATGCACATCAGCGCCAGGCCGCATCGCATCTGCGGAACACGAGAGTCGAATCGGACGGAGCCGCCTCGAATCGATACCGAACGGGGTCGATCGGATCGAACTGGGCCCTGCCCAGAGGAACAACAAGCTGCATAATAATAATCATTTCGCTGAGGTCCGCGCGAGTTTCGTGGATCGGCGTTTGGCCCTCCTGGCTGCGCCTCGGGTTGCCGTCCCTGGCGCTAAACCGGGCATGTCCCTCTACAGGAGGAACATACCATTACCGTGCTCTGATGACTCTTTCTGAGCATTGTTTTCCTATTGCAATTTTCTGTTTAAATCCGCCTGTGGGGGACATGCCTGCCCTAACCCTAGCGCTCCGCGCGCCAGCAAGGGTGGATCAGCGCCGATCCACGAGACCCGCATGGACCTCCGAGAGATTGTGGATATGCAGTTTGCTGTTCCTCTGGGCTTCAGTTGGGCATGCCCATCCACAGGGGGAATGCTCAAGCATATCCGAAGACATGGTCTGGGGACGATGTTTCTGTGATTTTCGATTATGTTTCCTAATTCTTGTTGGTCATTCCTTGCTTTCATCCGCCTGTAGGAGGACAGGCCCGACCTGACTCTAGGCAGGGCCCATGCCGAGCCGATCGAACCCGCTCGGTATCGGCTCCGGCCCGCTCCGAGATTCCGGCTCCCCGTGTGCCGATGCCCTCGGACGGATGCGCCCACGGCGCGAAGGAGAGGAGTCGGCGACATGCACAGACAGCCGAGGCGCTGACGCTGCCGTGGAGGCCCCATGCCAGGGAACACCCGACCGCGACGGCGGCCACGATCTCGACGGCGACGACGGGGATGGCCTCCTCCTCCTCCTCCTCCTCCGCCTCCTCCTCCTCCTCCGCCTCCTCCTCCTCCTCCTCCTCTTTTGCGACCCTGGACGACGACGCCGACGGGGATCACGGCTCTGGCGCCTGTGCGTGGTCTGCTCGGGGGATCTGGCGGGGTCTGGCCGGCTCTCGCCGCCTGCCGCCCGCCATTCCTCCCGCTGTCTCGTCCTCTTCGGCCTCTTCGGTCCTCCTCTCTTTCCGTTTCGCACGTGCCGATTCACGTCTTTGCCAGCTTTGATTCCGATTTTTCCTTCCCTCCTCCCTCCCTCCCCATCCTCCGTCTTCCTCTTGCCCCCGCCTCTTCCTCCTGCTCCCTCCTTCTACTCTCGGCCGCCTGCTGGCGCCACGACCGGCGCCACGACACTCTGCGTGGCCGCAGCGGATTTTTCGGCGAGTGGTCTGTGGCAGCTCCTCGCCCTCCGCGTCCTGCTCTAAGTCGGCCATGTCCTGCTCTGTGTCCGTCCTGGCAAAACCCGCCCGTAGGAGAACACTCACAACATAATCCTTGTCCTACTCCTTCCCCTCCTCGTCACCCCTCCGCGTCCCCACCCACTCCTCGCCCCCATCCGCCCCCTCTCTCCCTTCTTCCCCGCCGCCTCCTCCTCTCATCCCTCCCGCCTCCCTCCTCCTCCGTCCCGCGCAGAAAATGCAGCACCGTTAAGCACCGCGGCTTAAGATCCCTAGACCTTTGCGGAAGGACCGACTTGTGATGGGCCCGGGGCCCGAAACCGGGCGAACACATTTGGTGTGAAACAAATGCAGCGCCGGGATCTCAGGGTTCGTTTCCGACCCTTTCGGGCGGGTGGCAGTGGGGGGTGACCCCAATGGGCGGCGAAGACAGGGGCCCTTAGCTGCCCTTGAGGGCCCCTTGTGGTGCCAGTCGGTGCCCCCCTCCCCCCCACATCGCCGAGGCTTCGGCGATGCATCGGCGATGCGGCGCGGTCCTCCGACACCATATTCTCGGACCCCATCTAGGAGGCCTCTGGCAACGCCGAAATCTCAGGGTTCTTTTCCGATCCTTCCCCTCCTCCTGCTGATTCCGCCGCCGCCTCCTCCGCCTCCTCAGCTTCCTCGTCCTCCTCCTCCTCCTCCTCCTCCGCCTCCTCTCCTCCTCCTCCTCCTCCTCCTTCGCCTGCTCCTCCTCCTCGTCCTCCTCCTCCGCCTCCTCATCCTTATGATCACCCGCCCGAGATCCTTCCCCATCATCCTGCTGCCCCCCACCCCCCCGCAGCAGGTGTGCGGCCGCGGCCTCGGGCTGTGCGTGCTCGACGCAGAAACCCCGGGCCCGCCGGGGAAGGGGGCCCGCGCTGCACCTCTCTGGGGGGCCGTCGTATCCCTGGTGGGGCCCTGGGGGGCGGTGCATCCAGGGGAAAGGAGGGAGGAAGGAAAAGGAGGCAGGAGGATGAGGCAAGGAGGGAGGGAGGGAGGGAGGGGGGAGGGAGGAGGGAGGAGGGAGGAGGGAGGAGGGAGGCGGGAGGAGTGAGGAGGGAGGAGGTGAGGAGGGAGAGGAGGAGGAGGAGAAGGAGGAGGAGAGAGGAGGAGAAGAGGAGGAGCAGGAGGAGAAACAGTTGGAGGAGGAGGAGGAGGAGGAGGAGGAGAGGAGAAGGAGGAGGAGAGGAGGGAGGGAGGAGGAGGAAGGAGGAGGAGGAGGAGGACGAGGAGGAGGAGGAGGAGGAGGACGAGGAGGAGGAGGAGGGAGGAGGAAGGAGGAGGAGGAAGGAAGGAGGGAGGGCGGAGAGGAGGAGGAGGAGGAGAGAGAAAGAAGGAGGAGTGAGGAGGAGGAGGAGGAGGGAGGGAGGAGGAGGAGGAGGAGGAGGAGGAGGAGGAGGAGGAGGGGGAGGAGGAAGAGGAGGAATAGGAGGTGGAGGAGGAGTGAGAGGTGGAGGTGGAGGTGGAGGAGGAGGAGGGAGGAGGAGGGATGAGGAGGAGGAGGAGGGAGGAGGAGGAGGGAGGAGGAGGAGGAGGGATGAGGAGGGAGGAGGAGGAGGAGGAGGAGGAGGAGGAGGAGGAGGAGGAGGAGAGGAGGTGAAGGTGGAGGAGGAGGTGGAGGTGGAGGTGGAGGAGGAGGAGGAGGAGGAGGAGGAGGAGGGAGGAGAAAGGAAGGGAGGATGGTGGGGAGGGCTGGAAGGCGGGGGGATGGACGGAGGGTGGTGGAGCAGGACGAGAGAGCACATGGGGGATGGAGGAGACGGGAGGAGGACGATAAGGGTACATGTGGGAGGAAGGGGCAGGCAGATGAAAAGGGCTGAGACGTTAGGAGGATGAGGAGGGAGGAGAAGAGTAAGGCTGGCATGCGTCAACGGTGCTGCAAGACATCCTCCATCCCAGATCCCTTTCTCGGAGGGCAGGAAGGGGGGGGGAATGATCATGAAGGGGAGGGGAGAAGTTGGGGGCGAAGAGGGTGGGGACCCAGGGAGGACGGGGGGAGGATGAGCAGGACACCGTGGATGCGTCAGTGATGCCACAGTGCACTGTCTCCTATCCCGAAGCTCCTCAGAACTCGCAACGAACATTCCCTCAGCGGTGCTTGCTTTTACACACCGGTCGTTGACAGTTGGTATTTCCGGACTCACAGATCCCAATTTGCTTCGGGGGTCGAGCCAGGAGACGTTTTGAGCTCGCTTCTCTTCAACGCAGGTCTTGAGCAAGCCTTGCGGTGATTCAAAGACCGCGTCCGCGGCATGGGGCTCGATCTTGGAGGGGCCGAGATGTTGACCAATATACGTTATGCAGACGACATACTTCTCTGCAACAATTCTCCAGACGACGTTTCCCAAATTCTCGCGGTTCTCCGTCAGGAGTTGTCTCAATGCGGTCTAGAGCTGAATGCGAGCAAGACCAGAATATTCACGAACGACCCTGCTTTTGCCATTCTTGAGGAAACCAAGATTTTGCAATGTGACGGTTGTAGTCTTCCGGTGGTGTTGGAAATTGATATGCACAAGTATTTGGGGAACTGTTTCCACGGAGATCTCAGAGAACGAGGCGCATGCAGTTTAGAATGGCACTTGTTCAAGACTGGTTTCGTCAACGTGCGGGTGTCACTGAAGATGCGCTTGAAGTTATTCGACAGCGTCTTAACGCCAACGGCCGTCTACAGTCTTGCCACGACACCGCTTACAGCACGACAAAGAGGAATAATAGCCAGCGCACGGGCGCAAATATTCCGACGGATTGTTGGATTTCGTAAAGCTGATCACGAATCTTGGGAGGAGGCTGGGCATCAATGCGAACGCATAGTGGAAAGAGCAATGCTAATTTACAAAGTGTCTGACTGGCTCGAAGTCATACATACAACACGTGGCCTGTCGCGCGCAGGCCCACCGGACACGATGATGGGCATTGGTTTTCGACAAAGATGGTGGGGGCCGACAATTTTCCCGATGTGTGCCGTCACGTGCGCAGGCGCACCTGACGCACTCTGCACGTGCCCCTAACGTGGCGCACCTTGCGCGGCTGGAATGTGCGGCGCACCTGGTGCACTCGGAGCGCGTGGCGCATCTGGCGCACCAGGCGTGCCTGGTACGCTCGGGCCGAAGGGGTGCCTGGCGCGCGCGGCGCCCCTGGCACGCGTGGCGCACCTCGCCCAAGCGTCGCGCACCTGTGGTCGGCTTTGGTTCCCAGTTTTTGTTCCGAGATCGTTGCAACACCAGTTTGGAGCGTGAGTTGCACAATGCACACGGCAGGTTTTCGGATTAATTTCGGACTGAGTATTAGTCACGCGTGCACTCCGTCGTGTAGCAATACCCTTGAGGCTTGAAGAGTGTCTGTTTGATTCTCACCGGTGCATGTTTTTCCGCACTGCATGATTCATGCGGTTCACGCAAGCGGGACGAGACGTCGTAGGACGCTCGCTCGGACGTTATGTTTTTGTTTTCTTTCCTATCTCAAGAGTCGGTACGCTTCTGCTGTGCTTGTTATTCTCTGAGAGGGCCTGAGCCCAGTCTTCTTAATCCGCCTTTCTTCCGACCGATGTGCAGGGGTTCCTGCTTTGCTTCTGAGGTGAGGTTTCCAGCCTCTGGCGCCGGTCCAGCTGGGTTGTGGCCGCCCGTCGTCGCCCGTTGCCGACCGTCGCCGCGAGTTCTTGTGCATTCGTCCTCCCGCTGTCTAGCCGTCGGGCATTTTTCGACTTCACGTAAGAGTGACCCTTCTCTGGAGTGACCTTTTTGTGCGGGCCCACTGGGGTGCCCCGATCCCCGAACGCGATGCGGTAGTAACGTCTTGCGCGCTTGTGTTTGGCCCCCTTCCGCGGCCCCCAAAAAACCGCGCACAAGAAGTCTGTCTTACCCACGGTCTTTCTTCCGTGTTGTCGAATGTTGGAATTTAGTGGGCATGTGAAGTGAGCATGTAGCAGGCGAAACATCCAGGCGCTCGTTCCTTCGACACGGCTGGTGGTGCGATGAGGGGAAGGTGATTTAAAAGGGAGGGACGGGTGAGACACGCGGAAGGGTATGGAGGACGGAGCTGAAGGAAAGGGTGAGGGAGATGAAGAACGGAGGAGGCTGGGGGAGTAGCGGATGGGCCCAGGAGAAGGGGGATGAACAGCGATAGTGTGCGAGGGATGGAGAAGGATGATGATGATGATGATGAGGAGGAGGAGGAGGAGGAGGAGGAGGACGACGAGGAGGAGGAGGAAGAGGATGGGGGGGTGAAGAGGCAGAGGAGGGGCGAGGATAAGGAGGAGAAGGAGTGAGGGAGGAGTGGAGGAGGCTGCAGGGGAAATTACCCTGTGACGTACCCAACCCATTTGTATCATGGGAAACGAGGAGTTGGCCGAAACTTGCACGGACCATCAAATTGCAGGATCCGTTGTTGGATATGTAAGTTACTTGGGACACGCGCCAATGGCACGATGCGCAGGAGAACCATACAAGAACGAGGGGCGACAACTACAGGCTCGACAAAGACATGGGGAGTCGGGAACGAAGAGCAGGAGAAAGACGTGCGGGAAACCCACTGCGCTGGGCCCCTCAGCAGCCCTCGAAAGCGGCGACAGTTTCACAGATCGCAGCCCCCCAAAGATGGCGAGGTCTAATATGAGCCTGCGGTGAGTACCCACTGTGTTGGGGCCCTCAGCAGCCCTCGAAAGTGGCGGCAGTTTCACAGATCGCAGCCCCCCAGGGATGGCGAGGTCCTATATGAGTCAGCCGTGGGTACCCACTGTGCTGGGCCCCTCAGCGGCCCTCGAAAGTGACGACAGTTTCACAGATCGCAGCCCCCAGTAGCCTTTGAATCCGCCGCGAGTGCCCACTGTGCTGGGCCCCCCAGCAGGCCTCGAAAGTGGCGACAATTTCACAGATCGCAGCCCCCCAGGGATGGCGAAGTCTAGTTTGAATCCGCCCGCCGTGAGTGCCCAGTGTGCTGGGCCCCCCAGCAACCCTCGAAAGTGGTGACAATTTCACAGATCGCAGCCCCCCAGGGATGGCGAGGTCCCATTTGAATCCGCCGTGGGTACCCACTGCGCTGGGCCCCCCAGCAGCCCTCGAAAGTGGGGACAGTTTCACAGATCGCAGCCCCCCAGGGATGGCGACAGAGTCCCAGCCCCAGCAGGCCTCGAAAGTGGCGACAGTTTTCGCAGGGATGGCGAGGTCCCATTTGAGTCTGCCGTGGGTACCCACTGTGCTGGGCCCCCCAGCAGCCCTCGAAAGTGGCGACAATTTCACAGATCGCAGCCCCCCAGTGAGGGCGAGGTCCCATTTGAATCTGCCGTGGGTGCCCACTGTGTTGGGGCCTTCAGCAGCCTTCGGACGTGGCGACAGTTTCACAGATAGCAACCCCCCAGGGATGGCGAGGTCCCATTTGAGTTTGCCGTGGGTACCCACTGCGCTGGGCACCCCAGCAGCCTTCGAAAGTGGCGACAGCTTCGCTGATCGCAGCCCCCCAGGGATGGCGAGGTCCCATTTGAATCCGCCGTGGGTGCCCACTGCGCTGGGCCCCCCAGCAGGCCTCGAAAGTGGCGGCAGTTTCACAGATCGCAGCC